>JAMWYP010000355.1:656462-1061574 GCA_025563575.1 Acacia pycnantha
TGTTATGGATTCAAATAATGGGCCTACCGAGAGGAAGGCCCAATAGAAGACTCTGGCGGGAAGCCTCCCGCAAGTCGGGCGCTCCGTCGGCCACCTCACAGGTGCCGTGACTCCGGCAATTATGCGGGAATGGAAAGGCGCACGATCGGGGCGAGAAGGAGGCACGATCACGGTGGAAGGACTCAAGGTAAGCAAAACCCTAGGTAACCTCTATATATAGGAGGTTATCTCCCAGGTATGTCCTCACGCTGAACATTACATTCATATAGTTACGTTCCCTTGTGCACACACATCACCCTCGGGCGAAAGCCACCTGTGTAGCACGGTGATCTACTGGCGACCGTTGCTATCTCCCCATAGATACCGAGTGGGCGCTACCTTTGATCCAATATCAATCATACCTAGCCCCAAAGGCTAGACACTTGTGTTCTACCACTGAACATTGGCGCCGTCCGTGGGGATCGTCAACAACTCGATTCCTAAAATCGAAAGCTATTCGTAAGCACTAGAAGTCGCACCAATGCAACGCGACCACCGCTGCCGCCACCAGATGAACCGCAGCAACCTTCTAACCCGGGACAGTTTTCGCGACACTCGAATTCGGTAGACCCGGAGCGAGATGGGGGGAAGAAACCAGTCGATATCGAGACAGAGGACACTGCCAATTCTTCCCATCCAAATCGGGAGTTGCACCTGGCACGTCAAGGAATTCAAGTGGAGGGTTTTCCTCATCCTTCTCGAGAATTCCAGGTGGAGCATCTGACTTACGCCGCTTCATAATACGATAGGATCGTTGATCCGGCGTATAGACGGCATGGAATACCGACATGAACGGCAAAAAGACGAGAACACTCGGATTATTCGAGAAGAATTGGAACGTCAAAATATGCTGTGGAGGCAGGAGGAGCGAGAGAAGAGGCCTCATGAGACGAGAGAAAGACAACTCCGGAGTGAAGGTCAGAATGGTGAAAGCTCGAACCGGATCGCTGGGTCAGATTTTGTGCGGATCAACCAGGATGAAAACCGGAGAGTAGAGCACGTCGTGGTTGGTGAACAAAAAGACCGAGAGAAGGAAGCCAGTCACAAGATCCACCATGAAACGGTTAAAAGCACGGATACCGTGGCTAAGAGCCGGTCGCCAAGGAACATATCGACAAGGAACGGCATGTTGCATCCCGCCTCCCAAAAGGCGTTGGGCGAGGCGGATGAAGATAAAATTTTGGGTCAGTTCACAGATAAAGTTATGGCGGCAATATATCCTAAGGGATTGAATTCGAGGGAGTTACCCAAGTATGATGGAACCCAGGACCCCTTGATACACCTGAACAACTTCAAAATGGAGATTATGGTCAAGGGGATAAACGGAGACGTGGTACCCCGACTTTTTGCAGGAACGTTCAGGGGAGCGGCGCAGTTATGGTTTCATTCGTTGCCATATTTGTCTATCCCAAACATGAAGACTTTGGAACAAAAGTTTCTGACGCATTTCGCAACCAGTAGGCGGCAGCCGAAAACAGAGTTCCAATTGGCTCAAGTTAGGCAAGGATCGGGAGAAGCTTTGAGCAAATACCTTGATCGCTTCAACAATGTAGCATTGCAGATTCGGGACTGAAGGAAGAGGTAAATTTGCATTGTATAATAGCTGGATTGGATGTCTCATCCCGGCTAAAGAAGTCTATCATGAAACGGCGGCCTACATCCTTGGCCGACTTTCATGATAGATCTCAGCAATATCTTGATTTAGAGCAAATGGAGAAGGCGGGCAACGCCGGAAAAGAAAAGGCCAAGAGCCCAACGCGCCGGGAAAGGGAAAACCGGGAAAGAAATCACCAAGATTCTTACAGGAAGACTCCGCGTAGCCTAGAAACTGGTGGTAAAACCCGGGAACCCAGGTTCGACAGATATACACCGTTAAAAATCTCCCAGGCAAAACTGTGGAAAGAAGTCGGCGCGACCGAAATGAAGAAGGTGGAAAGACCTCGGGCTCTTGGTAAGAGAGCAACGGCCGACAAAACCAGGTTTTGTGAATTTCATGATCAGCATGGTCACACAACAGAACAGTGTTGGGACTTGAAGAATACGGTGGAGAAATTCATCCGTGAGGAAACTCCAAAGATACGTGATTCGGACCCAAGGAAAGCGGGGTGGCAAGCGGCATGTGGAAGACCGGAGTAGGAGTCCACGGCTTGATAAAAGGAAAAAGGAGCGAGAAAAAGAAGTCGATGATAGCGATGAGGAATTCCCGACGCCAAATACGACCGCAATGTTATTAGCGGAGGTTTTGGCGGCGGAGGATTCGTCTAGCCGAGGCGGAAGTATTTGAAGGAAGTATTGTCAATTAAAGATGCTCCAACATTTAAAAAGGACATTAACAAGCCCGAATCTCTGTGTTATGTTTCACGGATGAGGATTTGAAAGGCGTTGCCCGGGGCATCATGATGGTTTGGTGATAACGGGAGCGGTCAATTGCCGCGTGAAAAGATCTTCGTGGATAATGGAAGTGCCGTGGACATCATCCTCTGGGATGCGTTTAAGAGAATAAATTTTGATTCCGACGTGTTAAAACCATGCAGACCATGTTAACCGGGTTCAATGGTCGTGACACTCGTCCAGGGTACGTAGATCTTAAACTCACCTTGGGGGATAGGAATGCTTTCAAGACAGAGAGAGTCCGATTTATAGTTGCGTACTTTCCTTCTTCTTACAACGCATCCTGACGACCAACGATTCACAATTGGGATATGTTGGTATCACAAAGCACCAAAAGCTTAAGATGATTAGGTGAAAATAAAATCGTTACGGTAAAAGGAGACCGAAAGAATCGTCGCTGTTACTTCAACACACCAAGAAAGATTCAACCCGCCAACGCACCGGCCGCGGACACGCGTGGAAGTCGGTAAATTTGGTCGAGTTGGATCTTCGCAAAGAGGAGAAATTGCAAAAGACGGAACCAACCGGAGAGCCGGAGGATTTCTTCTTCTGGTGAGCCCGGTCAAATCACTAAAATTGGCAAGGCTTTGATCCCGGATGAGAGAAGAGCTCAAACACTCCTCAGAACAATAGAGACGTATTCGCATGGCAACCTTCTGAGATACCCGGATTGATCCGACTTTGTTGTCATGAGCTAGCAATCCGACCGGGGTCAACCCCTGTCCCGTAAGAAGCTTAAGCTCGGGAAGACAGCGAAACGCTTTGGAAGCACATGTTGCGAGTTTGAAGCCGGTTTTATCCGAGAAATACAAGACACCACATGGTTATCTAATGTGGTCCTTGTGAAAAACCAAATGGGAAGTGGAGGGTTTGCACAGTATTTTAAAGATTTAAATAAAGTGTGCCCAAAGGACTCTCTTTCCGATGCCAAATATTGACCAATTAGCGGACAACTCCGTTTTAAGTATCATTTATGGACGATACTCCTGTATAATCAGATTGCTATGCACCCGTAGGACTGAAGCTAAGAGCTTCGGCTTATTATCATTTATGGACGCATACTCCGGTATAATCAGATTGCTATGCACCCAGAGGACCAGCGAAGACGGCATTCATCACCGAGAAGGCGAATTACCGTTATAATGTGATGCCTTTCGGATAAAAAAATGCAGGAGCCACGTACTCAGAGAATGATGAACCGAAGTTTTCAAAGATCGATTGGTCGGAATGTGGAAGTGTATATTGACGACATGATTGTCAAATCTTTGAATGAGGCCAACCACATTGATGATTTACGGCAGACATCTCGACAAGCCTGGAAGGTATAAGATTCGCCTCAATCCGGCGAAGTGCGCTCTCGAGTGCCATCAGAAAGTTCCTAGGATTCTTGCCGACAAACAGAGGCATAGAGGTTAACCCCGACAAATGCCAAGCAGCTTTAGACATGCAGCCCCTCGGAACAAAAAGGAAGTTCAACAACTGACTGGACGATTGGCTGCATTAACCCGTTTCTTGCCTAAATCCGCTGGAGAGCTCTCTTCCGTTCTTTAAATTGTTGAAAAAGGAAGCATCCTGGGATGGACGGCTGAATGCGGCGCCTTTTGGCAAAATCAAGCAAGTTTGTCCTGCACCTCCCAGATCGACTGCACTCTGGTAGAGAAAGCTTAATCCTATACTTATCAAGAGGGAACGAGGTCAGAAGCGCCGCCTACGGTTAGGGAAACAACTAAGGCCGTGAGTCCTATATACTTTGTAGGAAGAGCTTTGCAAGGCTCTGAGTTGCGGTATCGGAGGTAGAGAAAATGGCATTTGCGTTACTAATAGCAATGAGGCGGCTTCGACCGTACTTCCGTGAGCCATCCCGTCATTGTTCGCACTAACCACCCCATACTAAGATCCTTTCATAAGCCCGACTCTAGCTCGGACGGATGGTAGGTTGGGCCATTGAGTTGTCGAATTTGACATTACATATGAGGCTCGACACGCGATCAAGTCCCGTGCGTTGGCAGATTTCATAATGGAGTTGACCCCTGGCCAAAGGGAAGATCAGATACTTGAAGTCGTTTGTAGACCGGTCTCGTCAAACACCAAAGGGAGCGGAGCGGATCATCGGAGAGTCCGTAAGGTATTGCTCTTGAGTTATCCCTGCGCTTTAATTTCTCAACATCTAATAACCAAGCAGAGTATGAAGCATTGATAGCGGGTTTGCTCCAAGCTAAGGAAAGCGGAGCTCGCAGAGTGCATGTTTCCACCTGACTCTCGCTGGTAGCCTCGCAAATCAATGGGACCTACCAGGCGAAAGGACCGTTGATGATCAAATACCTGGGAAAGGTAAAGGAGGTTATTACGGAGTTTGACGAAGTCACAGTAGCACACATTCCAAGAGGAGACAATGTTAGGGCCGATGTTTTATCCAAATTGGCAAGCACCAAGAGCCCCTGAAGTCACCGCACCATTGTACAACAAAATCTTCGAGAACCTAGTTGCGTGATGCTGATTTCGTATAATGGCGATGGAGGAAACCCATTGTAGATTACATTGAGAGAGGAATTCTCACCGGACGAGTCATTAGAGGCAAAAAAATCATGAGATCGGCGGCCTCGTATACACTTGTTAATGACCAGTTGTACCGAAAAGGAATGCATTCTCCAATGATGAAATGCTTGGCGGCGAATGAGGCCCAATATGTCTTGCTGGAAATTCACGAAGGAATAAATGGTCACCACATGGGGGCTAAGGCTTTGGCCAGGAAGACAATACGGGCTGGTTACTTTTGGCCCACCTTAGCAGCCGATGCTAAGACTCATGTCCAAAAATGTGACGGTTGTCAAAGGCATGCTAACACTATCGATCACCTCCGCCACTCTTCAAACAATCTCTCGCGCCATGGCCGTTTTCAAATGGGGAATGGATCTCCTAGGACCATTCAAACGGGCCGCCGGACAATACGATGGCTCATCGTGGCGTTGATTACTTCACAAAGTGGATTGAAGTGGAACCCGTCGCCACAATCACATCAAGTAGGTGCAAAAGTTTTTACAGAGAAACATCATAGCACGTTTTGGCATCCCACCAAATCGTTACGGACAACGGAACACGCTTTATTGATAAAAGCTTTCAAAGTTGGTAGTCGATTTCCATATTAAGCATCACTTCGCAAGAGAACATCCACACCTAATGGGCGAGGCAGAGGCGGCTAATAAGATCATTGTGGATGGGCTGAGAAAGCGGGTGGAAGATGCCACATCTAGCTGGGTAGACCAGTTGCCTTATACCTTATGGGGATATCGAACAAGTGTCCAGGACATCAACCGGTGAAACGCCTTTTAAGCTGACATATGGGTGCGAAGCCATGATTCCGGTTGAAATTGGAGAATCATCTTGGAGGCGAGTCACGGCGTTACAAAATGAAGAAGAAAATGGTAATGCGATTGCCGTCGAACTAGATCTGATTGACGAAGTTCGAACTGCGGCGCATTGCCGAGATTTAGCAGCCAAGCAGCTAATATCAACACGTTACAACCAGAAGGTTCGACCTCGGGCTTTTGACAGAGGGAGCCTCGTACTTCGAAGGGCAGACATTGGCAATAAAATGCTGCCGAGGGAAAGCTAGCTCCTAACCTGGGAAGGCCCATACCGAGTCACCGAGAACCTTGGTAAAGGCGCTTACAAGCTAGAAACGCTGCAAGGCAAGGCGATAAAGCGAACATGGAACGCGGATAAGTTGAAAGTTTATTATAGCTGAAGCATTCAGATCGGATGTCGGCAAACTTCAGAAAGTGGCGTGTGTTGCTCTTTTCTTTTTAAACGTGTAGCGTTTCGTAAACGTGGATGGATGAATAAAGAATGACTGATCACAGTTTTTTACGATAGAATTGTCATCTGCTGTTTTGAAAAACATGTAGAAGCCAGGATACTGAAAAATCCGGTTTCCAAAATCATGTGTGATAAAAACATGTAGAAATCAGGATGCCTAAAAATCCGGTTTCCAAAATCATGTATGATAAAAACATGTAGAAATCAGGATGCCTAAAAATCCGGTTTCCAAAATCATGTATGATAAGCATGTAGAGGGAACGTGAAAAACCTGGGATAGTAAAAAATCCGGTTTCCAACATTAAGCATACCGCTTTAATTCAACAACACAAGCAATTCCGGGCGAAAAGCGATAAAATTACAGTACGCTGGGAAAAAAAAAATAAGGGTGCACATAAAAGCCCCTGGTGCTTTACTAAAAGCAAAACTGAGAAGCAGTTAAACCCGCGAATGTGTCGGGGAAGATGACTCGGCATCGCTATCTTCGCCACCAGGAGGAATCAACCTACCTTTGCCGCTAACATAAGCTCGAAGATGTAACCCTGCAGATTCAGATTGACAAAGTCGTCATCTTTTTCTTTAAGAACGCCGGCAAGGTGCTCATTGTCCGAGATCATTTTTTCTTTAAGAAGCACATCCTCCCGACAAATGTTTGATAGGCGGAGTACCTCGGCTTGGGCATGGGCTAACTCAGTCTGCTTGGCATCTAATCCAAGCTGGGCCAGTTTCAATTCAGCTTGAGTGTTGGCCAGATTGTTTTGTGAGAAAGACAAGTTGGTTTCAGCAATAGCAATATGTTCCACCGCCGTGACAAATCTTTTGTTAAGGGCAACCAAGTCTGTACGCACCTTCTCTTTCTCAGCTCGGGTTATCTCCAGCTCCTGTTGGGCTTGGTCCCTCTCGGCAGTAACCTTGGGCAGATCTGCATTGCTTTTCAAATTGTGGTTCTCAGCAAGGAGTTCGTTCTTTTCTTTCCTCTCAACCTCAAGACTATTGTTCAATGTGGAGATTTGCTGCTTCAAGTCATTCACTGACCTTAGCCGAAGAGCGTTCGAATCCCGAGAGCTGACATAAGGCCGAATTAAGGAAGCTGCCTTGTAGGCTTGTCGTTCCATCTCAACCCACTGGAGTTTTTCTTCATTAGAAGGCATGGAGGGGGCGTACAGTTGAGCAGGTGGACGCATAAGGTCTCGAATAGCTCCGTTTACTCCCTCTGACCAAAGTGCTCCTCCAGTCATAGTATCATGGCTATGAGGGATCGAAAAAGAGGATGGCACCGAGTTGGTGGACGAAGTGGGTACGGGACCCGTGGTAGGAGTCTCTGCAGGGCGAGGCCTCGGCAGAATAGAAGTAGGAACCTCTCTAACAGGTGAGGGCGGTGCAGAATCACAATGGTTTCTTCTCCAACAACGTTTTTGTTTTTGGGCACCCGCCTCCTTTTTCATCATGTTTTGATCCACCTTTGGGCGCGTATATACGTCTGCAAAATTTTTTAATTACACATAATCCCATACTCTTTTGTCCGCGTCTACGAACAAGAACGGTGGGAATGTGATCGGCAGGGTCCATCAGAGATTTAAGCGTGCTGGAAAGCTCGGTTGGACGAAAACATCTCGGTAAAAGAAAAAGAAATGGGGCACGTGAGGTTGGCTTTTTCGGGGTCGGACGGTGGCAACCGACTCGGCATCCAGAGGAAGCCTTATTGAGTACCCTTCGCCATCTCTCACGCCAAGGGAAGGAAAAGTCCGTGTCGATCGGGGTGTTCTTCACTGGCCACCCTGCAATGGATGACTTTCTTGGGAGAGTTGGGATTCCGGATCGACAGGAAGAACTACAATCATCCACGGAAGGTGATGATTGCATCTGAGAAGAGGATGCCATCTAAACCTAGATAATGCAAGGAAAGGGCAAGGTTAGCATACAAGCCACACTCGTAAGGGCCAATCATATCAAAAACAAGAGCAACTTAAAGCTAGCCCTGTGCACATTGCATCTCTTGGGAAATGCTATCAGCTGGGATCGTAACAATTCCCGGGTGGCGTAAGGAAAATTGGGGACGTAGCAACCAAATTAAAAACCTATCATTTGGACAAAGAAGATGGCAATCTAACAGGAGTAAGGAGCAAAGACTACTCAGACGAAACAGATATGCCAAAAACTCAGCGAAATATATCCAAGATAGCGACGCAAGGCTTGGAAAATTTTTCCCGTATATCAGACAAGCAGGGAACCAAAAAGATATAAAAGTTAAGGAAAATACGACCTTACCTGACTAAGGAATTCAGCGAAGCAACGACAAAAACGATTAGGTTGTTGCGGAAGGTCTTGCAGAAAAACAAAGGAGAAGCAGGCGAGACTTTCTTTTGTCTTGGCAGAAGGCGGTGGCACAACGAAGAAATATATAGTTTTTGATTTTTCAAAAATTGAGAAACTCTTGAATTCAAAACGTCAAGAAGAGTGGTAACCACGCGCGAGAAGGCAGAGTCCAGAGGTTATGTGGATTTCTCTCTTTTGAATTCAAAACGTCAAGAAGAGTGATGGCCACGCGCGCGAAGGCAGGGGAAAAAAATATGTCTTTTCACATTCAACTAAGGCATTTCAATTGAAGTCGGTCAACATTAGCAATTCGGTATGGGTCACAGCGGTTAAGACCGGGATGATATACTCGAAGCAAAGAAGACATTGCGATTTTCGGTGGTTTTCTAACGCGGTTGTTTAGGAATGCAATACACCGGATACGAGAAAACGTAAAGTCCAAACAGCTGAGTTAGTTAGGAAATCAAATGCGGAATATGGACATTTGCACAGAGGAATTCAGCAACAGATACAAGTGGATAACAGGATAGCCCTTTATTGATGCTCAAACAGATAACATGGTTTTCTTACAAAGAAACAAGTTGCCTAGCTCATTTACAAGGACAATTACAACAACACAGGGGGCCAAAGCTTGTAAAGGACGTTTATGAACACACTAATTACAACAGTTGATGGTGGCTAGCTATCCATCACGCCTTGGATGGGTTAGTTTGCGCCGGAGACTGCATTGTTATTAGGTGGAACCAGTGGCACAAGAAGATGAGGAGTGATGAAATTATTTATAGCCCAGGGGGATCGTAAGGATTAGGCAGCAGTTGATGGGACATTTAAGAGAAAGGACGTTTCAGTTCCCCATGACGTTTCAGTTCCCGCGGAAAGAAATTATTACTTACGTTAAGAAACGTGAGTAAGCAACAATGGTCACGACAAAGATTAAATGAGGATAGGATGGAAAAATGGTGATGCAGAGTTCCAAGAAAAGGAATAATGACATAGTGTCGGATGAGAAGCGATACGCCATGCGCCAGGTGTCCCCATCCGTCAAAATTTGGGGGACAGCGGTGAATAGGAAATCCTCAAAAAGACAAAAGTCAATACGGTCCGGTGGGCAAAACGACAGCGAGTAAAGCAAGTAAGCCGTTGGTAAGAAGCAAACACGGCAGCATTATTACAAAAACAACTAGGGATCGCGATCAAGAAACCCGGTAAAAGACAAAGCCCGAGACTAATCCCCGAGGTCCTGCAGATAAGGCAAGTCGGGAATTAGTTCTTGAACTTAGCCAAAACCGAGATAGACACAACGGGTAGAGCCCGAGATAGAAAATCTCAGCAGCTCGAAACCCGAACTCCCGAGCTTGGGGGCAACTCGTTATGGATTCAAATAATGGGCCTACCGAGGAAGGCCCAATAGAGACTCACGGCGGGAAGCCTCCCGCAAGTCGGGCGCTCCGTCGGCCACCTCACAAGGTGCGCGTGACTCAAAGCAATTATGCAGGGAATGGAAAGGCGCACGGTCGTGGCGAGAAGGAGGCACGATCACGTGGAAGGACTCAAGGTAAGCTAAACCCTAGATAACCTCTATATATAGGAGGTTATCTCCCAGTATGTCCTCACGCCGAACATTACATTCATACGTTACATTCCCCTGTGCACACACATCACACCCTCGAAAGCCACCCACATGTGCACAGTGATCTACCGGCGACCGCTGCTATCTCCCCCATAGATACCAGTGGACGCTACCTTTGATCCAATATCAATCATACCTAGCCCCAAAGGCTAGACACTTGTGTTCTACTACAGAACATTCTGGAAGATTATAGAGCTCTCAAGCCCACTAGATATACTTATGCTGAAATCAAGAAGATTACCACTCAATTTGAAGTCAAGTTAGGGGAAGGGTCTTTCGGTACTGTGTTCAAAGGAGACATTTCATCTAAGTTCAAAGTTGAAGTGAAGATGCTCACTAATTCTAAAGGAAATGGGGAAGACTTCGTTACTGAAGTTGGAACAATGGGTAAAATCCATCACGTCAACATTATACGCTTAATGGGCTTCTGCGCTGATGGCTTTAGAAGAGCGCTAGCTTATGAATCCTTTTCAAATGGTTCATTGCAAAATTTCATAAATTCACAAGATAATAGGCAAAAATTTATTGGTTGGAAAAAGCTCCATGAAATTGCTCTAGGCATAGCCAAAGGAATTGAGTACCTTCATCAAGGGTGTGAGCAACACATACTTCATTTCAACATCAAACCTCACAATATTTTATTGGATAATGACTTCACTCCAAAAATATGTGATTTTGGTTTGGCTAAATTGTGTTCCAAAGATCAAAGCATAGTGTCAATGACTAACGCTAGAGGAACTTTGGGTTACATAGCTCCAAAAGTCTTCTCTCGAAATTTTGGAAATGTGTCTCACAAAGAAAATGTTTATAGCTTTGGGATGTTGCTACTTGAATTAACAGGGGGAAGAAGAATTACGCATGACACAAAAGAAAATGCTCCCCACATTTACTATCCCGAATGGATCTATAATAGTTTAGAAGAAAGGGAAGATGTTAGGATTCATATTGAGGAAGAATGTGATGCTAAAATTGCGAAAAGTTGGGAATAGTGGGACTATGGTGCATTCAGTGGCATCCTGTGGATCGACCATCAATGCAAACAGTGGTTAAAATGTTAGAAGGTGAAGGAGACAAATTATCAATACCTCCAAATCCTTTTAATTCTGAAGGCATGTCTACAAGAAAAAGGGCTAGCGCACCTACAAACAAAAGCCTGATGTAAGGTTTAGAAATAATCCAAGAAGTAGAGTGACGGTCAATCATGGTTAAATATTAACTTGGTATTAGTATATTTAGAAGTTAGCCTTTTTTGGTGTGTGTTGTTCTATCATTGTTTGTGTATGTTGTTTGAGCCTCATGTCTTCGGCATAGAAGAATACAATATGTAAAGTATATATATCTAAGCTTTCTTTTTATCATATGATGTGTTCAAACCAAGCAAAATAACTTTGGAAATGGTTCGTCTTTACCTGTTTTCTCAATATTTGTTCTCTTCTTATTTTAAGTGTAAAATAAGTTGGTTAAAACTATATTCTATTCTGTTACGTATTAAGTTTGTTACATATACGTGATGTATAGAAACAATTGTTTATCAATACTGGAAATACACATTCATTTTTCTCCCAAAATATTCCGTCACATGGTGTTAGAGCCACATAGTTTCTCTCTCCCAAACTTCCATTTCCTTTCTTATCCCTCAAAACCCTATTCCCTTTCCTTCTCTACCCTTCCTTCTTCTTCGCCTTTTCCTCTCGACTTCCATGGCCTTCGATTTGATCTTTGATCAATCTAGTCCTTACTACATTCACCCCACCAAAAACCTAGCCCTCGTTCTCGTCACATCGCCGCTTCATGGCTCGAATTACCACAGTTGGGCCTGAGCCAAGAAGATGGCATTACTCTCGAAGAACAAACTCAAGTTTGTAGACAGTTCGATTCTTCCACCGCACACAACTAATATGTTATTTCCAGCATGGAAGCGTTGCAATAATCTCGTTCAAGGTTGGCTCACGAAATCTTTCTCCAACTATCACCAAGAGCATTCTTTGGTTTGATTGTGCATCTGAGATTTGGAACGATGTTCGCTAAAGATATTCTTAGTCTGATATTTTTCAGACTGCCGATCTTCGTGAAAGGATTTATAGTCTCAAGCAAGGAAGTCTAAGTGTTAGTAACTATTACACACATTCGAAGATCCTTTGGGACAGTGGTGCAACCAGAAAATATTTTTCGCCCAGGCTAAAAAGTAAACATATTGAACTATTTACTAAATAATATCACATAACATTGAAAACATAAATAAATAATAACCAACAATTATAAATCAGAACTAGATATAAGATGATACTAATATTTTCATTAGGTATGTAAAACAATACATAATTTGCTTAAATCTTTATCTTGAACTTGTAATCTCTGAGTTACACTAGGTATAATTTCGGTCCTCCTAAATATATATAAGAATCAGTGAAAGGATTTGTTTTAGTTTTAAATGAAAGGCCCTAATTTACTTTGCCTCCAAAATTTACAATCTTTTTTTTCCAAATTACCTCTCTTAAAACGTGTGTTTTAAAAATGTATAAAAAAAAGTGTGTTTTTAAAAAACAACACACATTTCTTATAAATAATTAATTTAACTAATCTTTTTAAACTACGTAAATTAGTAACCTAGCTCCTAAGAAACTATTGGGACTAAAACAAAGGATTTAAAACTAAAATCAGCAAATCCAAAATTTTATTAAAATATAAGAATCAACAATGATAGTAACTCTTTAATTAAAGAGCACGCATTTCTTACAAATAATTAATTCAACTAAGTTTTTAGACTGTACAAATTAATTATCAAGCATTCTAGCTCTTATATTTCTTTTTGTTTTTTGTTTTTTTTTTTGTCAAACGTACTTGTATTAATAATTTAAAGGTACACTCAAATGAAAATTGGACCAAAGATTAGCAATTATGTTTGGGATAAAATTGGAACAATACAGAGAAGATTAGTATAGCCTCTACACTCTTACCACTTTTGTAACATCCCATTTTAAAGCGGAATTTTTTTTTTCAATCAGAGTAGAGCATTGGAGCGAGTGATTAACTGATTCATAATAAAACATTAACCACAGTGTAATATGATATGGATACAGTCATCCTATTGTTCTCAAAAGTAAATACGGTAGATGATAAAGAAGTCTCATTGAAAGCCCTCTCGTCTGGGGCTTGCCCCTATCTCCAATCCTTGGTCCTTCCGAGCCCTGAAGCTACAGCTGAGATCCAATTTACCACAATGGATCTCAAGTAACGGTTAACCTTATGCTCAAATAAAACAGTATACGGATGACAGATATTCATGACATAACAGCAGATGCATGAACAATAATGACGAAACGTAAACATAGAGCAGTAGGTATAATCGGTGACCCTAAACAGAGTCTCTATCCGTGAATGTATAACCGGTGACCCTAAATAGAGTCTCTATCCGTGAATGTATAATCGGTCACCTTGAACAGAGTCTCTATCCGTGAATGTATAATCGGTAACCCTGAACAGAGTCTCTATCCGTGAATGTATCTCGGTGACCCTAAATAGAGTCTTTATCCGTGAATGTATCTATCACATATATGTATATGAGCAGCACAAAGTTAGTGTTGATGCAGCGTCATTACCTCTGTTGACGATTTCTGATATACGGTACATTTGTGAAGCGTTGCACTGTTGACGGACAATGGTGAAAGCGAGCCCGATCACGTCGGACAGCGTAACGACAGCAGATCAAGATTAATGATATCCTATAATGATAATATCGCATTTATCAATATTTGACATCATAAAAGGCATTTTAGGTAAAAATTACCATTTTGCCCCTATTCCCCTAATCGGCGGAATTTCGCCAGAGCTTCGCTACTTTGACTCCGACTTGCCAAAATTTTGCCAGAACTTCGTCCCCACCATGATTTTCTAAATTTAAGACTAAAATACCCCTAGCATATGATATCTAATCATACTCGGAAGATTAAAGACTATTCTAACATTTCTACTCTAACTACCGAAACTTAAGACTAGGGACCGAAAAACTTAACCAGAGCTTCGCTGCAAATTTCCCCAGACTCCTCCTCCTCTCTTCCTCCTTGAGAATTTCGAACTAGACAAGCTTCTTGGTGTGAAAATTTGAAGAGAGGTTAAAGCCTACTTATAGGCAAAAATCTAGGTACTATTCATGCTTTATCAGACGAATTCCTGACCGTCGGATCGCACTTTGTTGAAGTGGCTTCATCTTGACCATCCAACCCTTTCTCTTTCCTCCATATGACATCATCCCCATGATGTCATCCATGTACTTTGATGATGTCACTTACTTCCTTAAGAAGTTTTATACCGATCGGTGTCCGAATCGCGTAATCTTGCAAAACCCCAAAAATCCGGAATCACAACTTTGAAGACCCTTCCTCACTCACTAAAAATTCCTGGTCTAAACAAAGTTTTGATCTCGTCCAGATATTCTCCGGTCCTGCTGAAGTTTTATGGAAAAACGTGCCGGTTACAGAATTAACTTCCGGAATCGTCAACCTCTGGACAAAAATTCACTGATTCCAAATATGTCCAGGAAATTCTCAACTTATTCCCAGATGTTGAGTTATAATTTATTTTCTTCGAATTCCAATTCGTGATTATCTGTCTTTTTCACAGATTACCCTATTTCGTCTTATTACTTAAGTATCCTTCTGATCTTGGAAATGACTTCTGGGACAGTCCAGTCCGAGATAAAAATTCACTTATTTATATTCTTCTCTGACTTTAGAAATCTTGTCCATGGTTTTCTAGATAGGATTTTATTTCTATCCGTGGTTATTTATCCTATCATAAATTATACTATTATTTTAATTACAAGTTGTAAAATAATATCAAGATATTTTTCCATTCCTTCTTATCCATTTTTTTGTCCAATTTTCGGCTGCCCCCCTTTTTTTTGGATTTGTAAATATTTATTTTTTAATTAATTAATTATTTTAATTTTCTGAAAAATTTTACAAATTTCCCTTATTGGTCCATTCTTGCATTTAGGCTTAAAATTACCTAATCTCACCAATTTTTCTTCATATTTTCCAATTAATTAGCAAATATATTTATGCTAATTTTTAGCCTTTTACCACTAATTTTAGGGTTTTACATAATTATCTTTGAATTTTCCTTAGTTCATGCTTAAGTAATTAGCCAATAATTACTTAATTAATTCCTTAATATTTGTTGCTAATTTTCTTAATTAGAATAGCTCATTACCTCACAACTTTTGTATTGACATTAGTATTTTATGTCCCATGCATAATATTAACATTTACGGGGGTATTTTGGTCATTTCAATACTTTTTGTTTATTATCTTCTAATTTTTCCAAGGTTATATTTTATTAAATTACCAAAATTAGAGATAATATACTCTCTTAATTTTAATAATTATTTTACTGCCTTTTAGGATTTTTAATAATTTCCTTAAGCCACTATATGCTCCATAAGGGCCTTTTGGTCATTTTGGCCCTTTATTATTATTTTTCCTAATTTTCAAGACATTTTTCCCTTATAAATACAATAACTATAACACAGAAATTGAAATCACAAATTTACTTATCAGAAATGACCATTTTATTTATCCGGGTATTACAACTTTAGTTCTATTTATAAATCCTTTTTTACTAAAAAATTTGGTTCTATTTATAAGTCCAGTTTTATGGTAGCAGTGAATGAGATTATGACATTTTTGCCTATATTAATTATACCAATAAAAGTAAAGGGAGAAGAAAGAGTTGAAAAATACACATTCATAAATTAGGGAGAAGTTGAAATTTTATCTCATAATAATTGAGCTAACTACATCTCCTTAATATGTGTGATTTAGTTATAAAGACTTATAAATAATATTAGAGTGGTATGTTTCGGATTGAGAGTATCACTCTGATCCTATTTATAAGTCCCTTTTCGACCAAAACACACATATCAAAGAAAGTTAGTTAGTTCAATGATTATGGGGTAAATTAAATTTTCAACTTTGCCTTCATATATAAATGAACATCTTTCAACTCTTTCTTCTCTCTCTATTTTCATTGGTACAATTAATATGAACAAAATTGTCACAATCTCATTTATTACTTAAAAGATGACTTATAAATAGGACCAAATTTTTTGGTCAAAAGAGACTTATAAATAGGATCAGAGTGGTATTTATTTACATTTGCTTTATCCGAAATCCCAAACATCTCTCCTTAGTTTAATAATTTTACCCTCAAATTCATAAATATCTCCCCTTCTTATTGGAGATTTGTTCCCAGCAATAATTAAAACACATAAATCATGAAGATGAAGAGTCAGCTCAAAATGAACAAGGCTATAATTAAAATTAATGGTTTACATGGCTATTTTTTCATTTAAGAGATAAAAAACAAGTAGGTGAGTTAGATTTCGGCACGTATAAATGCGAGGCAATGAAAGTTCAAAATGTATTTACAAAAATACATATAAATTTTCTATCAATGAGATTTTTATATTAGCAACGGATTAAATTAAATTCAAGTTCTTATAAAATAATATATTTCAATTGTATCATTATTAGTTGGATCAAATGTTTTAGTTTCCAAAATTTTAAAAACAAGCGCAATTTTAATTTAGTGGTCCCTTCAAAATAAAGAGCCAAATGAAAATCAATGAAGAATTGAAGAACGAAATTTTCCAAGACAATCCAGATTAGATCCGAATATCGAATCCGTGGTTGTTATGACTTAGACCTGCTCAACGAAAGGAACAATCTATCTTCCATTCAAAATATATTAATGCAGTAGGCGTGGGTGGTAGAGGCTTCCCCCGAAAGGGGCCAACCCGGTCTCGGTCCGGATTAGTCTGGGGTCGTTGATGTGCCTGAAAGATGGCCTGCCCTAAGATATCGGACGCTCTAAGAAAAAAAAATACATTAATGCACATTCGAATCCAAACAATCAATCATTGTTGGTTTGCGAGCGATGACCGAAAAGTTTGTGTTTATGGAAAAGTCATCAAGAAAATGACCCGTCATATAGTTAATTACTAAGTCTAGCATTTATTTGGGGGACGGAAAAGTAAGCACTCAAACGCTACTAAAAAAATTGAAGCTCAGTTTTACTGTGTATTAGAGTCAATTTGGATAACTTCAAAATCAAACATTTTAAAATTGTCTGGAAACTATTCTGTATTAAAACGTAAGTTTTGACAAAAATTTATATAACACATTAAAATTATCCAAAAGTTATTCTGCATCAAAACATAGTTTTAGGAAAAAAAAAAAAATTTCAGATTTTTCTCTCTCCTTTACCATCACCAGTATTTTTTTTAGTACCAGTCAGTATTATTAAGTATTTTTTTGGTACCCTAAAATATTTTTTTAGGGGTCATTGTCTTGAAATATTTTTTCAATATCCTAATTTTTTTTTTCAAAGTCATGAAGTATTTTTTTATATCCTTAAAAACATCTTTTTAGTACTCGTTGTAATACCCCGAAATTTGAATTAGGGAATTTAAGGGCCAAAGTGCCAAAATGACCAAAATACCCCTGGGAGGAGTAAATAACTTAGGAAAATAGGTGAATATGAGGTTTCAAACACCTTGTATTGAGTTTACCTTGTTGTTAAGGTAATTTCTCTTGAAATTGGATAATTTGCAATTAGGTCCCTAAAACGTTTGGGAATTTGCAAATAGGTCCCTAAATACATTGTGGGTTATAAATACCTTGTGAAAGCTATAAAAGAAGCAAGTAAAATCTATTTGAAATAGGGAAGGATATTGTCCCTAATTTAGGTAATTTATTAAGTTACAAACTTGGAGAAATGGTAGAAGAATACTCAAAAAGTAAGGAAATGACCATAATACCCTTGTAATTATAGAAAAATGCATAATAATGCAGAATGCATGAAAAAGCTCATGTTAAAGCAAAGGTTAAGAGGTAAAGTGGTATTCTAATTAAGAAAATTACTAAGCAGTGATAACTGAGTGATTAAGTATTTATTAGCAAATTACTTAAGCATAAGTATAGAAAATTCGGAGATAATTATGTAAAGCTCCAAAATTAGTGATAAATGGCTAAAAATTAGCATAAATATATTGGTTAATTAATTGGAAAATTGGAAGGAAAATGGATGAGTTAAGGTATTTTTAAGCCTAAATGTAAGAATGGACCAATAGGAAACTTTTGTAAAAATTATGTAAAATTAATTAAATAATTAATTAAATAATTAATTAAATAATTAAATAAAAAATAATTATAAAAAAAAAACGAAAAATTGGGCAGAAAATAAAAAAAAATGAAAAAGAAATGGAAAATAATTTTTGCAACTTGCAATTATTATATTAATATAATTAATTAAAGTGAAATATGATGAATAGTAAAATGAAAATTAGGAAACGGATCCTATCTAGAGATCTAGGAATGGGAATTTCAGAGTCAAGGAAAAATAAGGATCAGTGGAATTTTGTCTTCCGTTATACTCTTACGGAAGTAAATTCTGAAGTCGTTTGTGCATTTCCTAATAAAACGAAATAGGGAAAAATGCATATAGGTATATTTTTGGATATGAAGGAAATAAATTCTAACTCAACATCTAGGAATGAGTTTGAATTTATATGAACATATTTGGAATCAGTGAATTATTTCCAAGAGATTGGTAGTCCTGAAAACGAATTCCGACACCGGACACGTTCGGACACGTTTTTCGAGAGAACTTCAACTGGACTGTTGGAGGCCTATATGGAATCAAAATTTAGGTTAACTTGGACATTTTCTGCTAAGTGAGAACATGTCTTGAGTTTGTAAACCCAGAATTTTGTGAATTCTCGAAATCACGCGAATCGGAAGATGCGGTCGGAAAATGGTTGAACAAGTTGCAATTAATGGGTTATTACAACTTTGATTTTTCCAAACAAAGCCTTAAATTTGCCAAACAAGGCCCTTGTTTTTGCCTATAAATAGATGCCTTCCCCGTGAAGCCTGTAAATTGTCCGGAAAGTCTTCGGGTAAGTCTTTCGGTCTTTAGTTTTTAGTTCGAAGATAGTAGAATTGTTAGATAGTTTTAGGAAGTAGGGAATGAGATTCCTACTATTGTTTTAGGCCTCGTTACATTGAAAATGCTGCGAGGTAAAAACTTGGTAGGGATCGAGTACACAAAAGTTGTAGTTTTATAGCTCTTTCAAAAATAGGGGTAGTAATGTTAGAATAGCCTTTAAATTTCGAGTATGATTGGGTATCATATGGGAGGGCTATTTTAGTCATTATTTTCGAAATCATAGTTGCGTCGAGTTACGGCAAAATTTCGGGAAGAAAATTTGTCAGAGTAACGAAGTGCTGGCGAAATTCCGCCGATTGGGGGTAGAAGGGCAAAATGGTAATTTTTACCTAAAATGCCAGTTGTAGTATCAAATCACTAATAAAAGTGATATTACTTGTATAGGAAGTCAGGAATCCTAATTTCCTTGTCGTTCAAAACTGACGCTTGCATACGGCCCGACGAACCATTTGTTTAAGTCAAAATACTAATTTACATTAGCCGATACTATTTCACGAGTCAGCGAAGAGTACGTTCGCGTCTTTATGCACTAGCGCATGTTTATTGTATACATATATGTGATATGTGTATTATATGTGATAGATGGCGACTTTATGTGCATTTATGCGTTTATGTACTATTGGGTGTGGAAATGATTGCATACTGATAACACTAACTACGATGGATATAGTATCCCTGTATATGGTATGTATGTGATGTGTGTATGGTGTGTATATGTGGGGTGTTTTTTTGAGATGCATATTATGTTAGAAGATAAACGCCTTGTGCATCTTTGGAGCTGACCTATCTGTAAATTTGGGAGACGATACATTTATAATCTTTGGGAGCGTACATACGCCATCTTTGGGAAGCGTGATATATCTGTATCTTGCCAGGAGCGATACATGTGCATTGGTTGGGTGTGCTTTATATGTTGAACTGCTTGTGAAAAGTCGGGTTGTTACACTCGTCAATACCGTGAATTTTTTTTTTTTAAGATCAGTCATTACTCATCAGTACCCTGAAATATTTTTTCAAAATCAGTCATTATCCTAAAATATTTTTTCAATATCCTAAAATAAATTTTCAAAATCATGAAGTATTTTTTTAGTATCCTTAAGTATCTTTTTAGTCTGAAATATTTTTTCAAGATCCGTCATTACCTTGAAATATTTTTTTAATATCCCAAAATAAATTTTTAAGAACATGAAGTATTTTTTTCAGGACTAGTCTGTACCCGTAAGTATTTTAATTTTGTAAACAAATTTATTTAATTTTTGGTATTTATTATTATGAAATATAATGTTTATAATATTTAAAATACAACATTATCCTTTATATGCAATTATACCAAAAACTAATGTCCTTTTTAGCAAATTTGGCCCTAAAAAAACTATTCTGATAACAATATCTAAACACTATTATTTTTTATACTGAAGTTATTCTTTAAAAGACATTTTTATCTTGTAAATCCCAAAAACTATTCTCCAAAATCCATTATTACATCATCAAATCTCAAAAATTATTCTTTAAAAGCTAAATCCAAACGTGCCAAAAAGTTGTGTGTGAAAAAAGGTCATAACTGAAGCTTCTAATCTCAAAATAGAATGATGATTCAAAATTTAACTTGAGCTGCATTTTTTTTTTGGGTGCTTTATTGGTGTTAGTTCTATGAACAGTAAAATGTTGTAATTACAGTCATCAACTTATTCCCATCATGTTTGACATGAACAAGAAGTTACAAATCAAAATAGTTTACTTTTAGACTTTGATATTTTTTTGGGTTAAAGTGTAAAAATACACATGTGTTTTTCTCTGAGGAGTACCCAGTAGCAAGTACTTTTTTTAGTTGCAAAAGTGACTATGTGGTTACAAATTAGGTGCAAAAATATCGTTTGACCGTTAAGTTTGACTTTGTGTCCAGATTCATTGAATCTTAAATGTGTTTAAGATTTAATGAATACTGACTTAATCCAGGATGTGTGTGTGAAAATATATATATATATATATATATATATGCCCATATATATATGCATATATAAATATATTAAATTCGAAAATAATAATGATATTATTTATTGACAATAATATTATTATATATAGTATTTAATTTATTTGGTAATTAAATAACTATAATAAATTGAGATATTGTATCTCAGATTTAATTTTCGAATAAAGATATTGGATATCAGATTTAATTTGAACTGAGATATCGGATCTCATTTTAAATTAAATATAACGATATCATATCTTGATTTAATATATAATAAATTCGAAAATAATAATAATATTATTTATTGATAATAATATTATTATATATAGTATTTAATTTATTTGATAAATTAAATAACTATAATAAATTGAGATATTGTATCTCAGATTTAATTTTTGAATAAAGATATTGCATATCAGATTTAATTTGAACTGAGATATCGGATCTCATTTTAAATTAAAATATAATGATATCATATCTTGATTTAATTTATAAATATAAATTAAATCAGTGGGCTTTTAATTCGGATTAAATAAATAAATTTGATTAGATCTATCAGATAGATTTAATTAATATATTTTTTAATCCATATTCAAAATTGGTTTTGAATATAATACGCCTACTAGGTTTAGAAAAACCTACGGTACATTTTGTCGAGCATATTAGAAAGCCGCAAGAAACTCTAGATAGAAAATAGAGAGACACGCGGTTCGAGCGCTAGCACGCCGAGTTCGTGTTTACGAAGGCTGTTCGTGTGAATCCCTGGTAGAGGAAGGTGATTCTAAAGAATTGGCTCTCTGCTGAATGAGAAGGTAGCCCACCCGGTTCATATTGTTAGCAAAGGTGCGTTTCGGAAACCCTAAGCCTTGATTTAAAAACGCCGTTGAGCGATCCGCCTCACGGGATTTGTAATTTTTACTCCGGCTGAGAGTAATGCGGATCCCAACAGTGGCATCGAGGCCAACTCAAGCGTGCGTTTAAATTAGGGTTTATACGTGTGTTTATGTATGAGATACATGTATGGTTAAAAAACCAGATACGGTAATGTGTTTTAAATTCAAAAGCTTATGCGTTAGGGTTTCTACCGGTTCCAAGCTCCGGACTATGTGGCTGATTCGGCGTGGATCTTAAACGTTCGGATCCCGCTGTCGATCGGTTCGTTAGGGATTTGAAATTTTCGAAAAAAATCACGTTTTTTTTTGAGCCCCTATTTTGAAGTAATATTTTATTTGAAATTTCTAACGAAGGTACTATACGTAGGATCTAAGCTGATTAATATTGCGAGAATTTAAATCATGATATTATATTATATATTGTTATATAATATAATGTAAATTACAAATTTAAATCATGATATTATATTATATATAGTATATAATATAATATAAATTAGAGAATATAAATCATGATATTATATTGTATTTATATTATAATATAAATTAAGAAAATTAAATCATGATATTATATTATATATAGTGTTACGGTAATTTAGAACTCGATGTCAAACCTATTGAAGGTCGGTGATTTGATATAGGATCGTGTGCTCTCACTGTATGCTTATGGGACAAGCGTTCGGGAGAAGGTATGATCACGGTACACAAGCGGGCGTTTCGCCTAAAGGGTGCGTGTGTGCCGTGTGGTGAATGTAGATTAGTCGGGGCTTAGAATGTGTGTACACAGCGCCGTCTCCTTCCTCGGTATATATAGAGGGGGGGGTATACAGTTAGTTAGTCCTTGGTACGCCACGCCGTACGTGTCACGGGATCGTCTTTGTGCGTGTCAGGATCGTGTGTGCATGTCCAAGGTCATGGTGGGTCCCACGGATAGTGGGTTGCCCCCCTGTACTAGCCGGTGAGATAATGGGCCTAGACTAGGTCCCGTGGTGATTGCCCCCAAGCTCGGTTGCTCGGGTCTCCGAGCTGCAGAGAGTTTAGATGTTCGCTTGTGAAAAACGGAAGTCAGAGTCTTTGTTGATCGCGAAGTAACATGATATCCTTGCCCCGGTAGGGTTGTCCAGTCTCACGGTCAAGCGGGGTGGACATGTTCCTGAATCGATTTTGTATCGGTGGCTACCCCAGTTTTTACTTTGATAAGGTGTCTATCGAATTTCAAACAACCTCGGGTTACAAGTCTTAGGTTGAATTGCCCCAGACATGTGGTCGGGTTATGTTTGTTTTTAAATTTCGTTGTACTTCTTCGACCATCCGAGTCAGGCTCGCCTCTTGCACGGTCGAAAACTCCAAGTGTGGGTCCTTTCTCGGAGGACCCCTGGCCTAGGGTGAGCCAGGATACTTGATTGTGACGCGCCCCTTGTACTCGGGCTTTCTTTGTCGATTCCTCTTCTAAGTCATCATTAGCCTCGCCCGGTGGCGTCCCTCGGCCACGGTCGTGACCCCGAGGCGGGGTGCTAGCCTATCCTGACGCTTGGCGTAATTAATGCTGACGGATGCGCATTAAATGAACAGGTCACGTCAGCCTTGCTAATGAATGAAAAGGCGCTTTTGCCCCCGTCGATTGGGTTTTCGAAAGGTTTATACCCGCCAGGCCTCCTTCAGTGCCATTTTACCCAAGTTGTTCTGAAGAAATTCTCTCCTGACGATTTTCGCTTTCCGGAAGATAATCCGTCTCGTGAGCCATCTTCATTCCGCAACTTTCTTCGAGCATCTCCATATCTTAGGCAGGTATTATTGTTTTCCTGCCTCTTTCTTTTGTTCTGCTCTGATCTGCTGTTTCACTATAAAATTGCGTCTGTACTGACTTGGATTTTAATCTTACCACAACTGTAGAATCCCGCCTTCAATTTTTGACATCAGGTATGCTAGGAAGATTCTGATCTTGTTTATATTTTTATTTGTGTTAGGTATAATGGCGTCGTCTTCTTCTTCCCACGCGGCTGAGTCAGAGTCTGGAAATGCAAACCGCGCTAGCCCCAGGATTTAATTGAACAATTCCCTTGGGTTACCCGCGACCTGTTGTCCCTATCGGTCGAAGTTGACCATAGAAGACTTGGAAGGTCTTCCGGTTCAAGATACTAACACCTACTCTCTCTTCTCGGAAGAGGAGGAGGCACTAGTGTGCTCCGTGAGGAGGGAGCCACAACTCCTTTTCTTTTTCTATGCCCGACTACATCCAGGGACTTGGGATTCGCTTTCCCTTTTCCGAATTTCAAATGGCCACCCTCCAATTCCTTAGTGTAGCTCCCTCGCAATTTCACCCCAATGGATGGGGTTACCTGATTGCCTTCGAGTGGTTTTTCCTGAGCCTTGGACTGCCTTGCACCACCTCTATGTTCTTCTACTTCTTCACCCCCCATATAAGGTAGAGCGGTCCAATCTGCTGAAGCATTTGGGACGAAAGCCCATCGGCGCTATAATAGACCATGTTAGAGCAAGCAGTGCTGTTGGGGCCGGCTCCTTGGTGGCCCAATATCGGGCCGAGGCTCAGCGTCGAGATGAGATGGTGTCAAGGCCGAGTATGATACTTCTGTTGTTTAAATATCGGCGTTGCTCCGCGTTTTAGCAAAGTATTCATCGTTTTTGCCCTCCTAGTAGCTAACACGGTGTATGTGTTTTGTGCAGGTCTCAAAATGAAAGAGCCGCAATATCTTTCTGGGATCCCAGAGCCAACAACAAAGGGGAGAAAGAGGTCGGCCAAGGACGCGGGCCTCGGGAGTCGTCGAAGCCCAGGCGATGCGGGACTGTCCACGTCCCATCCAGGGCCTCCCCTACCCACGGTCTCGCCGCCTCGCAGGTCGACCGACGTCGAGCCCTCCTCATTGCCTGATACCCCGGTTCCCCCTCGTCCTTCAACTGTCATTCCCCGTTCCCATTTGTGGAGTGAAGGGAATTACAGAAACTGACATCGCGCTCCACCTCTCCTACCCGCTATCAAGAGCCAGTACCCTTGCGGGAAGTCGATGTACGAGATGTCCAGGAATTGGGAAATGCTTTCCTGAGAGGTGCTGGTTTGACCCAATCTTTTCTCACCCTCCACCACAAGTATGCGGAGACTGCCGCGGAGCTGAAGCGTGCCCGATCAGAACGCGATGAAGCTCTGAAACAATGGCAAATCGCTTCAGATCCGGGCTTTGAACCCGGGGGTCGAGCTCAACACTACAGGGCATCATTTTCGGGCCTATGTGAATGACGGGCAGATTGTCCCCTATGTGGAACCTCCTGCTAACTCCGAGACCGGATAGATGGCGGGCGACCGTCTTTGGAGGCTGAGCGGGGTGAGGAAGTCTCGGCCGCCCCCAAGCTCGTGGATTGATTTTCTTGATTTATACTTTGTATATGCCCTCAATAGGTTGTGTTACAGCGTTGACTCTTATTGAGCAGTTGGCCAATCGGCCATTTTTCACTACGATTAATAGTAGATGGTAACCTAGCAACCATAATGCATCATATAAGAATATAACTTTACCGATTATGGCGGTCGACCGGGGGGTCAAAAGTAAGCGAGAATCTGCGAACGCGCCTTAGTCATAAGACCATAATGTTTTAAAGTGCTAGTGTTTGCCCTTTGTCTTATAAAATTCCACAGTATTGTCCGCCGGGTCATCCAAAGGTAAATGAAAATTGCCACCTGCCCGGGTTCGGTTTTGTCCCGATAGCGTCAGAGCATTTTGACTGATCGAGGTGGCATGACATTTTCTATTGATACCGGAGTAAATAAGCGTGTACGAGTGCGATAGCTATCCAGACCTATTTTCTTCAGGTGAAAAGCTAGTATAATTTAATCTTGAAAAAGACAATGTTTGGAATTCAACAAATACCCTCCAACCGGAGTTTCATTCATATTCGACAAAGCAATTGTTGCGAAGGGAAAAGCCGACGGGCAACGTTGAACAAAGAACATAATGGAAAAAGATGCTTTAAGACAAACAAAAGATAAGCCTAACTAGAAATATGCCTTTAACTTGTCCGCATTCCATGTTCGCTTGATTGGGGGGGCTCCGTCCAAATTTTCCGAATGTAAGCTCCTCTCTCAAGAGTTTCCCGAACGCGATAAGGTCCGTCCCAATAGCCGCAAGCTTGCCGTCTTTGGAATTCTTGTTTCCAATGTCGGCCCTTCTAAGTACCAAAGCAACCGGGCTGGAATGTCCGTGGTCTAACCTTCTTGTTATAACGAGCCGCGATCAGTTTGCTTCATTGCAATATCCAGACAATGGGCGGTGACAGGGCCTCATCGGCCGGATCCAACTCATGGGTTGCTAACGCCTCACTATTGGCTGTTTCTCCTTGTGATAAAATGCTCTTCTGCGCAAGACATCATCCCTATTTCGACGAGGAATCATAGACTCACAGCCGTAGGCAGGCAGCCCACATAAGGAGTTTCTTGAGTGGATGTACGGCGGGTTGTTCGATTTCCCCAAAGAACAAAGGGTAGTTGATCGGCCCGCAAAGAGGTGTCGGCCTCGGCCTACGTTTCTTCAAACCATCAAGGGATGACCTTATTGGCGGCTTGGCTTGCCGTTAGGGTGCGTGTTCCACGGAAGCAAAGTGATGCTGTATTCCGTATTCATAAATCAAATCACGAAATCCGACTCCGGTGAGCTGAGTTCCATTATGCATTACTATCTCAGTGGTGCTCGAACAGCGTAATTATATTAACTTCAACAAAATCGTTGCACACGTGCCGAGGAGATCGTTGTGAGAGGTTCGGCCTCAATCCACTTGGTGAAATAGCTCTTCGCCACGATTAGCCACCGTAGTTGCCGGGTCTTTGTCTTGAATGGCCCAGAATGTCCATGCCCCATTTGTAAAATGGCCGGGGGGTGATGGAATGCCGCTCGGCGGGGGCCCAAATAACTCGGCATGTTTTCGACAACTATCCCATTGTCTTACAAGGGTCTTTGAATCCGCCTCCAATGTTGGCGGTAATAACTTTGCTCGAAGGGTTTTTCCACGCGCGCCTTAGCCCCCATATGCGACCGTTGGCCCCTCCATGAATCTCGGCGGGACACCCCCGGCTTCATTTGGGTTCAAACACCTTAGCATGGGAGAATGTAATCCCTTTCGGTAGAGTTGATCCTCCACCATTGTGTACTTGGCCGCGTCTCGAACCAACATTTTGCTTCCATTGCATCGTCGGGGATGAGTCCACGTTCAAGATAGTCTTCTATTGGCTTTTTCGATCGAGATTCAACCGAAATAGCCATCATGCACACCGGATCTTCGAGATTTTGCTGGACAACCGTGCGGTGACAACCAGCCTGCTTAGTGCTTGCCAATTTTGACAAAATGTCGGCTCTTGCGTTTTCTCCTCGAGGAATATGGGTAACGGTTGCTTCATCGAAGTCTGACATTAAGTCCTTGGCTTTTAGGAGATACTTGGCCATTAGTGGGCCTTTAGCACGATACGTACCCTCGATCTGAGCCGCCACAAGTTGGGAGTCGGTGAAAACCTTAACTCTTGTGGCCCCATTTTCCTTGGCTTGAAAAAGCCCGGCTATCAAGGCCTCGTATTACCGCTTGATTGTTCGAAGTTGGGAAGTTAAGATGCAACGAATGCTCAATTGTAACCCACTCGGACTCTCAATGATGACTCAGCTCCACCTTTTGTGTTCGACGATCCGTCGACACCCACCTTCCATTCGCCCGCCATCGTATCATCGCCCTAGTAGCGGGGTGAGCTCTCGATGAAGTCGGCCAACGCTGGCGACTTGATTGCATGGCGAGCTTCATAGGTGATGTCGAACTCGGAGAGTTCTATCGCCCAATTAGTCATCCTCCCGCTAGGTCCGGCTTATGTAAGACTTGTCGAATTGGTGGCTTGTTCTAACAACAATATGGTGACCACGGAAATAAGGTCTTAATCGACGGGCCGCAATAAGCGGAGCGAATGCCACTTTCTCCGGCTTTTGGTATCGGATCTCGGCATTACGCGGGGTTACTGCGACAAAATATACAGGAATTTGTCCGTGTTCCGCCTCTCTTACTAAGGCGCGGCACGGCCTCCTCGCCGATGGATAAGTAAAGGAAAAGACTCTCGCCCGGGTTGAGGTTTTGAGAGGACTGGAGGATTGGCCAGACATTGCTTTATCTCTTCAAATGCGTCATCGCACTTTGAATTCCACTCCACCGATGCCTCCTTCTTTAAGAGCCTGAACATGGGCAAAGCCTTCTCTGCTGATTTTGGCAAAAACCTGGTTAGGGCGGCCAATCTTCCGGTTAACTGCTGGACTTCTTTTTTATTACTCGGAGCCTTCATCTCCATCACCGCCCTACATTTGTCCGGGTTGGCCTCAATGCCTCGGTTAGTCAGCGGGTTCGGTCGGATTCGCAGGGTTCCGAGTTTGGCAAATGTCTGCTCCGAGGTCTTGTATATGGCGTTCTTTGGTCCAGGTTTTGGCGATCATGTCATCTATATACACTTCCACATTGCGACCGATCTGTGCACAAAGACCTTATTCATCATCCTTTGATATGTAGCTCCGGCATTCTTCAATCCGAAAGGCATGACATTGTAGCAATAATTAGCTCTTTCGGTAATGAAGGCCTCTTTTCTGATCCTCTGGGTACATCGCTCTGGATTATATCCGAATATCCGTCCATAAAGGATAGGCTGGAATCTACGGCGTTGTCCACCGGTTGGTCGATGTTTGGCATTGGGTAGGAGTCCTTGGGCACACCTTGTTCAAGTTCTTGTAATCTGTACAAACTCTCCACTTCCCGTTTGGCTTTTACCATCACCACATTTGATAACCGGGTTGTATCTTGAATTTCCCGAATAAATCCGGCTTCAAGCAATTCTTGGATGTGAATTTCCAATGCTTTCCTTTTACAGTCCGTGGTTCCTCTTCTCTGCGACCTTTGATTGAGCCGGATAGACTTCTAGTTCCTGACAACAAAACTTAGGTCTATTCAGGTACACGAGATGAATTCAGCGAAGACATCCTGTTTTCCTTGGGAACTCCACCAAGCACTTCTAAGTTCGGGAGATAGGTGTTTGCCGATCTTAGTGGTGCGGGAGAGGGTCTCCTATCACCAGATCTTCCGGGTCTCCTGCCGGCTCTGGCGTACCTCCTCATCGCGGATGTCTAACTCCACGGTATTAACTCGTCGTCGGAGAATCCCGGTCCGAGCAGTCCGGATAGGCTGCTTCTTTGGGGCGGTGCCGAAGATCCGCCCTCCCAGTCGAGACGGTTTCAAAGTAGCCTTGTCGAGACTCTTTTTGATCCCCGTTACCGTGACCACGGTTCCTTGGTTGCCTATCACCTTGAGTTTTTGATGCTTAGTAGATACCGGCATGTCCCACTTGTGAATGGTTGGCCTTCCCAAGATTATGTTGTAGGGTGAAAGCGAAGTCGGCCACTATGAACCACACTCTTTCAGACTTGAAGGCGTTTTTGACTCCAAGGGTGAGCCGGAGGTCGATAAACCCCTTCGGACGCGATTGTTCTCCATTAAACCCGATGAGAGTTGTCTTGCAAGGCTTTAAGTCGTCCCGGTCCCAGGCTCATTCTTTTGAACGCCTCCCGGCTTAGTATGTCGGCCGAGCTACCGGCATCCACAAATATCCGCTTGACCCTCGGCGGTTGGCGGCTGTCCCGGTTATCACTAGCCCATCTTGATGGCGGGGACAACGTCCACGAGGTCGTCGCTTGTGAAAAACAAAGGCGATCGTGCTACCTCGGTGTGATGTTCCTTGAATTTTGGTCGGTCTCGGCGGATAGGACTTCTCGAAGGTATTTCCTTCGCTGGCTCATAGTATCTCCGCCTCCGCCCATTGCTCCGTGATTACGTTACGGTCGAATTCAGCCACGAAGTCGTCATCGACTTGGGGCCTTGCGCTTATCTTCACCTTTTTGAACTTTCGGGGGTCTGTGCGGTTCTTGGTCTTTCGTTTACCACCTTTTCCTTGATGCTCTATGACATCTGTTGAAGTTTGCCTTCACGAACAAATCGTTCGATTGCATCACGGAGCTCGTAGCATTCATCAGTTGTATGACCTCGACCATCATGGAGCGAGCAATATTTAGATTGGTCTACCCGGATCTTCGGTGGGGACAGGACGAGGTCGATCGACCTTCTTCATCTCGGTTGTTGACACCTCCTTCCATACTTGAGGCCAGAGGCACCGTCGGGCTGAATATTTCGTACTTGCTCATTGATCGGACTTGCCACCCGGTTCTTGTTTTAAGCTCCCCTTACGCGGAATCCACACATTTACGTTGTCGGAGAAGTCTCGACCCACAGGAGGAGGTTCTATCTTGGTCCCGCCTCGAATTGGGATTGTTTGCCATTCGCATTTGCTCGACGTCCAAGTACTTCTTTGAACGGGTTATGAAGTCGTTGAGATTTTTTGCCCGCTCCTTTAAGAAAGATTATGCCAGGCGGGACTCTTTATCAAGGCCGTCCACCAATAAGTGAACGTGTACGTCCTCGTTGAGTTCGCGCACCTGTAGTACCGCATGATTGAAGCGGTCAAGGTAACTTTGGAGCAGCTCTCCCGGTGCTTGTCTGATTTTGGAGAGAATCTTGGGATTTTGGTTGTAGTTTGCTAGTCGCGAAGTGCAACTCAAGGCCTCGGCGAGGTCTTCAAAATTGTGGATCGACCCAAAAGGAAGAGTGTGGAGCCACTTCAACGCCGGTCCTTTTAACGTCGCGGCAAAGATCCGCGGCACGATTGGTTCCTTGAGACCTCTAACCGACATGTGAACGTCAAAGTCTTCTAAATGAGTCGTCGGGTCTTGTGTGCGTCGTACTTTGTCAACTCGCCCCAAATTCAGCTTCTCGGGAATCGGGCGTTGGATTTCTTTTTGAGAAAAAGCTATTGTGCATTTGGTGACATATCTCACTCATTGGAAACCATTTGGAGGAATCGCCACATCACCTGCGATGATTCCTTATGCAGGTTCGACCTTCCTCATCTCGGTCTTGGTTTCTCTGTTGGCATTCTGCCAGCCTCCCATTATCGATGGTTTCCGTCTTATGCTGTCTTTGCGGCGAGCCGAGCTTTCTTCTTCGTCGTCCTCTCTCCACGTTCTATCTTCCCGGTCATCTTTGGAAAGATCCCGGTTCAAATCTTTTCTCCAGCTCCTCCACCATTGTGGTAGTGAAGGGTATGGCGTTTGTCAATGTTGTCCACCCGCCTCATTATCGCTAGCATCCCGCTTGAAGAGAACGAAAATCGGCTCGGCTAGGTGGGATGTCTCGGCCAACCCCTGGATTGGAGTTCTGGGGCCCACGGTCTTGATTTTGTGGAGCCAAGGACTCCGTGTCGGACGGGTTGTCCTCACGGTTTCGTTCGTTGCTGGGAACCACGGTCCTCTTCGTCCTGCTGGTCGTCCTCGTACGGGTTGATCGGCTGCTGATACTGAAAAAAATATTTCAGGTATTGACCGGTACTAAAAGGATACTAAATGATACTGAAAAAAATATTTTAGGGTACTAACTGGTACTAAAAAGTACTTCAGGATACTGACTGGTAGAGAAAAAATATTTCATAATCTTGAAAAGTTATTTTAGGATCTTGAAAAAATACTTCAGGTATTGACCGGTACTAAAAGGATACTGAAAAAAATATTTCAGGGTACTGAATGGTAAAAAGTACTTTCAGGGTACTAAAAATAAAATTATTAAATTAAAAAAAAATTGGTGTTAGGCGCTCTTTTTTTTTTTTTTTTTTTGTTGACAAGGCTGATCATAAACGATGAAATATCACTTACACATAATCTCACTCTTCCACTCCCAACAGCATCCTCTTGGAGCAGGGAAAAGAGTCCCACAGGTGGCACCTCCATCACATGATGGCCTAACTCCAAATCAAGAGCATACGTCGCCAAATAATCTGCACATTGATTCCCCTCACGGTAGACATGTGCAATCGATACCTGCCAGTTCTGGGATAAAAGCCGTTGAATCTTTCTCGTAAGGCCCATGTTGGGCGCTCTTTTTGACAAACCACATGTGTATTTTTGCACATTTAAAATGCCACATCATTGCCCAGTCAGCAAAAAAAGTCAAACTTAACGGTCAAACGATATTTTTGCACCTAATTTGTAACCACGTGTGTATTTTTGCACCTAAAAAAAACACTTGCTACTAGGTGCTCATCGGAGAAAAGCACATGTATATTTTTAACCCTATTTTTTGTGGGTCAACATTTAGACTTTGATATGAGTTTTCAGGAAATTGAGACCCATTCAAAGAAATTTAAATAAAGAAGATTAAACAGTTACTAAAAGTGTGAAAAATTAAGTACGAGATGATTATTGATGAAGCAGAAAAGGACCCGTCACCTAATTGGGAACCAGTAGTCTAGCACTTATTTATTAGACTGTGACAAGTCTTTCCTACAAGAATATATCGGCAAACGTACACCAATGAAAAGCTTTTATATCCAACTTGAATATTTTTCAACCCATTTTTTATGATACCTACAATAAATCCACACGCAATTGGATAAGGGGTAAAAATATATGGGTGTTTTTTTTTTTTTTTTTAAGAGTGCGTACTTTTTTAGATGTAAAAATAACTACATGGTTATAAATTAGATACAAAAATATTGTTTCATCGTTAAGTTTGACTTTTTTGATGACTGGACGATTACGTGGCTTTTAAGGTGCGTGGCTTTTAAGGTGCAAAAATACACATAAGGTTTGTGTAAAAGAGCGTCCAACACCAAATACTTTTTTTTTTTACGTGCAAAAATATCGTTTGAACGTAAAGTTTGACTTTTTTTGTATGAAAAAAATAGTATTAGTCAGTACCCTGAAATATAGAATCTCGAAAAAAATATTTCAAGATGTTGACTGACACTAAAAAAATATTTCAAGATGGTGACTGAAAATACTTCATCATCTTGAAAAATTATGTTAGGATCTTGAAAAAATATTACAGGGTACTACTGACTGGTACTAAAAAAATAGTTCAAGACACTGACATGTACTAAAAAGATACTTCATGATATTGACACTGATTGATATTGAATAAATACTTCATGATCTTGAAAAGATATTCCATAATACTGATTGATACTAAAAAAATACTTCAAGATATTGATCGGTACTTAAAAGATACTTCAGGAAGGGTAATGAATGATACTAAAAAACTACTTCAAGATAATGACTAGTATTAAAATGATACTTCATGATACTAACTGGTATTAAAAAAAATACTTTCTGATCTTGAAAAAATATTTCAGGGTATTGAATGGTACTAAAAAATACTTGAGGGTACTGACTAGTACTGAAAAAATACTTCATGATCTTGAAAAAAATTCATGGTATTGACTGGTACTAAAAAATACTTCAAGATATTGATTGATACTAAAAAGATAAAAAAATTCAAACTAACGGTCAAACAATATTTTTGCACATAAAAAAGTACTTGATGTTGGATGCTCTTTTAACCAAACCACATATGTATTTTTACACCTTGAAAGCAACATCATTGTCCATTTTTGCACCTTGAAATCCATGTTATCGTCCAGTCAGCAAAAAAAAGTCAAATTTAAAGGTCAAACGATATTTTTACACCTAATTTATAACCACGTAGTTACTTTTGCATATAAAAAAAACAATTGTTGTTGGGCACCCCTCTAAAAAAGCACATGTGTATCTTTTTCCCTTAACCTATGCAATTTGGATGCAAATGTAAGTCCTACATTAAAATACACCGACACTATTTTATTTTTATCTTCATGAAAATATATACTGTTTTTCCAGTAAATAAGTAAATGATGAAATCATGTAGTTGTACGTATTTAATTAGTTAGCATGATTTCCAGAAAAATGTTTTACTCTCATCAATGAGTTCTTTTCTCAAAACGGAAAATTAAGCACTGAACCACTACTACTATTACTACAGAATTGAAGCTACCATAATCAATTTGACTATTAGTTTTTATGTGAAAAAAGCTAATAATTGAAGCTACCAATCAAAATGTTAATTGTAATTACAGTCATCAAACTACTATAATTTTTTACATGAATAAGAAGTTACAAATATTTTTTTTCCCATGGACGTACCTGATAGGACTTAAGAAAGTCTCACAAGTAGGTGCACATTAAAGGAGGGAGAGGTATGAGTTCCTAATCCTATGAATTGATTTTAATTGTAACCTTATAGGATAATTCAAATGCCACAATAAGTTCATTTATCAGATAATTACAAGTTCATTTAACAGATGCATTTCCCGTCTGGATTTTATGTTGTCAAAACAATCTCTATTTTAGTCGTCGCTCCAAATGAAATTGACGCAGGAAGCTTCACCGAAGGTACCCAAGAGATGGAAAAGTCATCATCTAAGAAGCACTCATTATGTCTCCATCTGTTTTAATCACATTATCATCTCATCATGCACAAAAAGTCTAGGGGGAATTACAACGGGCTGGCAAGCGATATAATTATCCAAAAGTCTAATTAGGAACATGTAATAAACAATGCTAATAACAATATATTAATTTATACTCCAAACTTATCATTCGAACTTTTTAACCTCATTGTGATTCCCTAAAAGTCTTGCATATTTAATTTAGACATTGACTCATAACACCGTGTTATTTCATCTGTCATAGGATATTTGAATACATTAAATGATGTTAATAATAAACTAAGAAACTGCTAATATCACACAAAATCAGCAGTTGAAAGCTAACAATTGAAATCCAACTAAATCGTAAATACATGACCGATTAATAGGAGCAACAAACTCTACTAGTTAATAAAAAATATCAGCTGCTTGATCAAATTTCTGCAATAAATCAGTTTGACTACTTCACCACTTTGTTGAACCTCTCTGGTGAAATATAACTTAATATTGAAAATGCTTAATTTTCCCATGAAAAACTGGACTCTTTAGGGTCTGTTTAGTACATGGAAGATTTGAGGAGGGAAAGTAATTTAGAGGAGGAAAATGAAAGGAAGAGAATATTTTGAAAGATGGCGAAATACGAGTTGTCTGATAAGAAAAAAATGAAGGGACGATAGTAGTTGGGAAAGAATCAAGAAATACTTATTTTTCCCTAAAAAATAATTAATTTAAAATGAAAAGGAAATTTTTTTTTTCATAATTCAAATTTGATACGAATTTGCTTGCATTAAATTCGAATTTTACGATGAAGCATTTATTTCGCAAAAAAAAAAAAAAAAATATTAATGATAATAATTTGTCTAAAATATTCTTTTATCAAATTTAAATTTATTTAAAATATTCTCTTATCAAATTCAAATTTGTTGCATAAATTCGAATGTAATTTTATTTTCTTATCTTATAGAATTATGAAATGAAGCGCGAAATAAAAATCAATGAAGAATTGAAGAGCGAAAGTTTCCAAGATAATTAAGATTAGATACGAATATCGAATCCGGGGTTGTTATGGCTTAGACCGGCTCAACGAAAGGGACAATCGTATCTTCCATTAAAAATACATTAATGCACATTGGAAAAGTGTGTGTAGATGGAAAAGTCATCAAGAAAATGACCCGTCGCATAATTAATTTCGGATTCGGATTACCTTAGGAGAATCTAACCTCATCTCTCAGAAGCCTTCAGATCGTTGATCTCCCATCATTAGATCTTAACCGTCCATTTTAATAACTTAAAAGCTCTGAAAAATTATTTTAAGATCTTGAAAAAATATCCTGAAGCATATTTTTAGTACAATTTAGTACTTTGAAATATTTTTTTAAGATCATAAAGTATATTTTTAGTACCAGTCAATACTGACGGGTATCAAAAATATGCTTTAGGATATTTTTTTAAGATCTTAAAATAATTTTTCAGGACTTTTAAGTTATTAAAATGGATAGTCAAGATCTAATGGTGGGAGATCAACGGTTTGAAGGCGCTACTGAAAGATACTGAGGTTAAATGCTTCTGAGGTAATCCAAATCTAATTAATTACCATTCAACTAAGTATCGCTCCTTTTTATTATCTTTCAATAGATATCATCATCCCCCTTCATAAACGATATTTAAATATTATTCTATATATGTGTGTACTTTTTTCTTTACAAAATTTATAATTCAACCTCCATAAAAATTTTAAAAAAAAAAACTCTGGAAAAAAATCTCAACTTGGGTCACAGGCCTCCCGTCCAGATTTTGTTTATACGACATACGGGTCTCTTTAAGAGCGATCGAAATTCGAAACAACCTCAATTTTACTCGTGATGGCTCCAGACGAAATTGACGCAGGAAGCTTGGCCGAAGTTGCCCAAGGGATGGAATAGTGATCACTCAATAGGCCTCCGGTACACTTGTTAGGGTAAACCCAGAAAATTATAGAAATGAGGGCATAATTGGCGGGGGATTTGAGGGTTCGGGGCAGCGGCGCCGAAATTTTTTTTTTAAATGAAAGTTTTAAATGCATTAAAAAATAAAAGAATATAAACAAGAAAAAAAATATATCCAAAAAATATTTATGAAATCAAATAAATGTTGATGATGTAATAAGAGAGGTAATTATCTTACAAACATGTTATATAGAAAAATAAGGCTAAGTACGGTTAGAAATGCAGCTACATAAATTATAATGACGGGTGGATACTAAATAAGTTCAAGTACATATATTTTAATAAAAATAATATATTACAATAAAAATAATTATAATGTCATCCCTTATTTTTTAGAATTTCATCATAATTACCTTATTATTAGTGCTATTAAATACATTTTTTTCTTCAATATAAGACACTAAACAATCATTCAACCATTTATCTCTCATCTCATTACGAAGTACAATTTTGATGTATTAATGGTGGACAATCATTTAAACATGTATTAATTATAAAAAAAAAAAATCTCAATTTTCCAATTCTAGTGCCTCCCTTCTCAAGTATGTAGGTCCGCCTTTGCTTGTTTTAATCTCATTAACATCACATCATACTTATATAGACTTATGTAGGTCCGCCTTTGCTTGTTTTAATCTCATTAACATCACATCATACATATATAAAATGTCTATGCCTAAAGTCTCGCTAACTCCATTGATTTAAGGGTTAAAGTGTAATTTTACACATGAAGTTTACCCTCAGGAGCGCCCAGCACCACGAAGTTTTTTCAGGAGCAAAAATACACACGACGTTACGTTTTGGGAGCAAAAATACCACGGGCCGTTAGTTGACCGTGAGTTGACCGTTAACTTGGATGGAAGTGAACAAGAACACGGGTAAATTACACTTTTGCCCTTAGTTTTAGTTGAAATTACCCTTTTGCCCTAAGTTTTTTTATAAAAAAAATTAAAACAAAAATTAGCCCCCGGTGGGCCCCCCACCGCCGGCCGGCGGTGGCTGGCCGCTACCAGCGGTGGTGGTCGGCCGGCGGTGGTGGGGCCGACCGGGGGTGGGGTATTTTTAGTTTTTATTATTATTTAAAACTAAGGGCAAAAGTGTAATTTTTACTTAAAACTAAGGGCAAAAGTGTAATTTTCACTTAAAACTAAGGGCAAAATTGTAATTTTCTATTTTTACTTACCATCAGCGTCCACGTCATCGACCACGTTAGCATCCATGTCATTTCCACGTCAGCATGTCAGTCCAAATAAGCGTCACGTCACGCCACGTCAGCGTTCCATCCAAGTTAACGGTCAACTAACGGCCCGTGGTATTTTTGCTCCCAAAACGTAACGTCCTGTGTACTTTTGCTCCTGAAAAAACTTCGTGGTGCTGGGCGCTCCCGGGGGTAAACTTTATGTGTAAAATTGTTCCTTAACCCTTGATTTAATTTAGACGTTGACTTACCCCCAGCCATTTTACCCATTTTACACTCCAAGACTTTGACTTCTATTTTTTATTTTTTTTTTGCTACAAGAATTTTAGGAAAGGGGTTGGGCTCACCCACAGTCCAAGGGCAGGGCGCTTTGGTTCCGCTCCGCAGGGCATACTGGGTTAGAGAATACATATGCATCCATCTCTTCCCAGCGTTTCCACTGCTTCACATCACCTAGGATGCCTCCCCCAGCGCCTTGACCAACTCCAGGATCGAACCCCCTCCCTTTGGTGAGAGTGTCCAACCCCTTTGCCAGTTGAACCCAAAGACTGAGGGGTACTTTGACTTCTATTTTTGAGTTGCTACAAGTTGTGGTTGTCATAAAGTGTACGTACTTCAACTCTCATTTTATACAAATTAAAGACTCATAGTTCCAATTATTTACTTCTTTCTGGGGCTAATATAGTATGTCATTTAGTAAAGAATTCCTATGATTTAAAATATATATGATGTCTAAATGATTATATTATTATTATTTTATTAATAATCCCTTACTAAACGAAGAGAAATTAGAGAAGAGATTCATGATAATTAATCTATAGTATTACAAAGTACACTATTTAATTATGGGTAAGATTTTGTTTAAAAAATTGTAATTTGGGACAAACCTAACATGTTAAACTACTTCTTCTGATCTTAAATATATAACATAATTGACTTTTTTTTTTAAGAGATTAAGGAAGCTAAATAAGTTACTTAATCTATGTTGTGTATAATTAAATTATATACTCCCTCCGATCCTAATTATAAGAACTAGTTGACTGTTTTGGAGAGATTAAAGAAGCTAATTAAATTACTTTAGAGTATTTTTATTTTTATTTTTTTCTTCAAACTTATTAATTTGACTAATAAACTAATGTATAATTTAAAGATACACAATATATAAAATAATTAAATAACTTATTTAACTTCCTTAATTTCTCCAATAAAAGCCAATTAGCTCTTATAATTAGGACCGAAGGTAGTATTAGTTTATAAGTTACACAAATAATTTGAAGAAAAAAACGATAAATATAAATATTTTAAAATAATTTAATTAGCTTCTTTAATCTAAAAAAATCAACTAGATCTTATACAAGTAATTAGGATTGGAGGTAGTCTGTTATAAGCTATAACAATTTTTTGTAATATTTATAATATAAAATGGAAAACTATAAATCATATTCAATAGGGGCTTAAGCATGATGTCTTCATCGGGCCCTCTAGTGCGCATTTTTATTTTTATTTTATTTTTTTTTCGTGCTCAAGTAGTGCGCAAATGTTTGGAACAAATCAGCGGCGGACCGAAGTGGGGGGCGAGGGGTGGCCCCTGCCCCCCTAAATTTTTTTTAAACAAATAAAAAAAATTAGATATATAAAATATTGTATATGATTGATCGGGCTCCCTCTTCTATTGTTCCCGCCGCCATCGACTATAGTGCACCGACCTCCTTTCTCACTCTCAAGTCTCAACACCTTCTCGGCATTATCCACGAATTCATATTATATCGTCCTCTCATTGATCTACGTTGAGTGTTGTGTGTGTCAACCTGTTAAGGGCGTGTTTGTTTGATGTTTTTTTTAGTCTAACTCTGATTTTGGACTGTGAATACATGGGTTACTACAAGTGCAGTACAGTAAGAGGGGTTCACACCTTTTGTAGGTGACTAGGTGTTTATTATGAGAAAAGTGCTATCACTATCAATACTTATTTTAAAAGAAAGATCAGTGAGTCTTTGTCCTCATTTACTCCTAATATTAAATTGTCAAATATTGAGATTCTTTTCATTAAAGTCTCATAGAATTAAAAATAAAGAGGTAGCTAAGGAAGTTAATCTCTCTTCATTGAAAAGAGATCCTGTACTACGTCATTCAATATGGAAAATATCCTCTAAATCAACAAGATGAAATTCGTCGTGCTTATTTTAATTAGGTCTATATTGTATTTTAAGTAATTTTATTTATGATATAATACTTTTGATTTTCGCCCCCCGTCATTAAAATTTTTGGGTCCGCCACTGGAACAAATGAAGTGAGGATTAGTTCACAGCCGGATCTGGATTTCCTCAGTATCCGTTCCCTCCTCATCCCTCAGTATCCCTCAATCTCGACCGTCCAATATTTGATCCAAGGGTTCAGGTTTTTTTTAAAAAAAAAATCGAACCCTTGGATCAAATATTGATGCTTGCATCGAGGATGCGAGGGATGAGAAGGCCTCCGCTTCTGAGATAATCTCCTTCCGTTCACAGCCTCACCAGGTCAAAAGCAATGGCAAGGTTCAGAGTTAAAGTATTCACAGAATTATTTATAGACTGGTTATATAGAAAACTCACTATAAAATATTATACCAACTAAATAAAAAACTTAAACAAATTGAAATTAACTATTAAGCATTATCTATGTTTTATAGTCATATATTGATAAAACTGAATTTTCCTAAAAACCCTAATCCCAAAATATTCTCTAATTAGCCAAAAACTACCATCATAAAAAGGAGAAAATTATTTAGAATAATTTTCATAGAAAAAAATTTTATGATTAAAAATAATTTTGAGTACCTTGCATATCTCTAAAATTTGAACCCTAACCTGAAAAACCCAACCACGACACTGCTTCTTAATTTCCACTGTTGCCACTGTAGCAACAATGGCGTAGTGGGTCGGGGTATATCAGTGGCGGAGCCAGGAATTTTAATGACAGGGGGCGAAAATAAAAAATATTATATCATAAATAAAAATACTTAAAATACAATACAGACCTAATATATAAAAAAAAATTGAAAGAAATTTATTACAGAAATTAAGATGACTTCACTTGACTCTTAACTCTACGCGTTTTCATATTATTAAACTCATCTATAATTGAATTCATGCTAAAAGTCAAAACAATTTCTTTTTCAAGGTATGTAATTAAAGAATTATCAAGAAATTGATCTTCTATTCTATTTCAAAGCTTGATCTTAATTCAAAGAAAGATATTTCAATAGTTGCTGTAGAAACTAAAAGAGTGTGTACAAGTCTAATCACTCTATCAGTAAGAGGAAAAATGGTGGACTTTCCAGTTCTTCCTACTTCCTAGCCCTTAACATAATTCAGATATAATTGATAAATTAATCAAATCTGAAGAGAAAAAGAGTATTTACATTAAAGAAGATATCATTGCCTAAATTATGGGACTTGCATTAACAATAGAAAAATTACAAATTTATGGGATTAATTATTTGAATGTGTATGCAAGCTGCAAATGCAAGAGCTTTGGATTTTAGTTGAATGAACTTGTTCAGATACTTTCTTATTTATATATATTTTTTTGATATAAAAATTTTAGGAAGGGGTTGGGCTCACCCACAATTCAAGGGCAGGACGCTTGGATACTTTCTTATTTATATGTTTGGCAGGATTTAGTTTTCCTTTTTAAATGAATAAATCAATCCTAAGCCCAAACCCACAGCCCACAATTACCCAGATATTTTTAGTTGAATTGAATGTTTATGGTCCTTTCTATGAGAGACGCATGGACACACAATTACAAAACCACACCCACAATTACCTTAGTCCTGAACTGACTCCTTTTCTTTTTTCTTCTTGTTTTTTTTTGAAATTTTTTTGGGGGCCACCCTAGCCCCCCTCTGTCTCCGCCCCTGGGTATATATTACCCCTCCCACATGATAACTAAAGGACCACGTGCCCCTTTAGTAGTTACAATTTTTTAAATTTTTCATTTTTTGTTTTTACTTTCAAATGCTTTAAAAAAGATGCTTTTCTTTTCTTTTTTCATAAATAAATATCTTTTAAATTATTATTATTATTATTATTATTATTATTATTATTATTATTTCAATATATTTTTATCAATTTATAATTTCCCTCACTCTTCTAAATCATATTTTAAATAAACACCTTTTATTTTAATAATTACATGATAAATATATTTATCACAATTAATTCTTCCCTAATTACAGTTCAATCCTAATACAAAAATTATTATGTTACAACAACAAAAAATACATAGGTGAGTTAAATTTCGGCGAGGCAATCAAAGTTCAAAATGTATTTACAAAAATATTTATGAATAAGATTTTTGTTGCCAGCTGTATATTAGCAGCGGATTTAATTAAATTCAAGTTCTTACAAAATATACGCATATAAATTATATTATAATTAATTGGATCAAATTTCTTGGCTTCCAAAATTTTCAAAGCAAGCGAAATTTTAATTTACAGGTCAATCAAAATAAAGAGTCCAATGAAACTCAATGAAGAATTGAAGCTTCAGCGAGAGTTTCCAAGACAATTAAGATTAGATACGAATTTCGAATCTATGGTTGCTATGGCTTAGACCTGCTCCACGAATCAACAATCTTATCTCCCATTCAAAATACACGAACGCACATGGGAATCAAAGCTGATCGATCAATTATTGTTGGTCTGCTAGCGAAGACCGATTCACTTTGATTGTTTTGTATATGCAAGTTCATATCACACCCGCAACAGCCAATTCTCAAGCTCACAGGTACAAGTTGCACAAAAATTTGTTTCAAACTGTGATCTCAAAAGTTTTTTTTTTTTTTTTCAGAAATCAAATAAAACTCCTCTCATATATTTACTTCGTATATAATAAAAACTGTTCTCCAAAAGCTAATCCAAATCCACTAAGAAACTCTTTCATCCTCTTACTAAGCTAATTGGCTTATTTCGTTGACTGAGACGATCAAATCTTTAATAACTATACACTCTAACCGGATCAAGACTCTTCATTAACTTCTTATTCATCATAATTCAATTCCGAAAATCGCCGTTTATTAAAAATAAAGGTTCAAGGGAAACACCTAAATACAGCTTTTGACGATAGTACCCTTGTATCGTAGATTTAAGCTTGTAAATTGTAATGCACTACGGTCTTATTGCTAAACAATTCTAATGCCTTGGTATTATAAAACAGCTCCGACACCCTCACCACAAACAGCAAAAGCAGGTTAAATTATTAACTTGTATGAGAAATAAAATAAATTTTAAATTTACCCGTATTAAAACTATATATAACTAAATTTCGATGAGTGAAAAAACTGCATCAAACTTTTATGTATAGGCAATCTTAAAAAGATGTAATCTAGAAGGCTCATGCATGCATAACACTCTTTTTTAATTATCTTTCAATAGCTAGATATCTTCTTTCCCTTTCAGAGATATAATGATACTTAATATTATTCTATATGTGTGTACTGTTTTCTTAAAATTTTTATTAGGTTTAAGGTGCATTCAGCACTCTGAACTATTTTTGGAGGTGAAATCAGCACATTAAAATATTTATAGATGCAAATTTGACCCTGAAATATTAAAAATGGGGTAATTCTCACCCCAAAATAATAGACGCATTAACCCACGTTAAATTACAATTTATCATCTTCATCAAAGGCACGGTTCTTCCTCATTAAACGAAGAGAAATTACAGAAGACATTCATGATTATTAAATTTATGGTATTACAAAATTCGCTATTTGATTGTGGCCGGGTTAAAGTTTGTTAAAGAATTGTAATTTGGGACAAATAGTGGAAAGGCTCAAAGTTAGAGCGTATTCTTGTAAGGAGTGAATCCAAAATACAGAGGACTTGTAGTGAGAAAAGAAACAGGTTTGATCCTTACACATTAAAGAAGGCCAGAGCAGGATGGTTAGATATAGGCCCGGGTCCATCATTATCATTATATACTAATCCAACATCTGTATATATGAGTATGACCATTACAATTTCTAATCCTTTGTTTTTTTCCTTATGTTACTCCCTTAATCTTTCTTTTCTTTTTTATATAAGGTTCTGTTAACTACTATTTCCAAAATTAAAAAATTGATTAAGATTATTAAATCTAAACTTTTTTATAATCTTCTAAAATTACCCTGGATCAATTATCCTCTTTGCGCTATATGATATTGTTTTTCACAGGATTTCCTATATACGATATTGTCACTACAATTGTAACATCCCAACTTTTAAAAGCAGTATAATTTTTTTTTATCAAACATCATTTCAAAATCATCAGAGTAGAGCAACAGAGCGATTGAGTAACTGATATGTATATATAAAACGCCGTAAGTCCATTTGGTTACAACAGCGGTACAGTAACCGCGTGGTTCAAAAGTGAGGTACAACAAAAAAAAGCTTCCGCCGGAACAACAAAAGAAGTCTTCAGCCGGAACTTCTACGCGGGCTGCTTGTCTCTCTCCTCGGTCCTCGGTCCTCCAGAACCTGAAGCTATATGGAGAGCTGAGGTCCATTGCAATCGGACCCCAGGTAACGGTTAACCTCATATCTACATATACAGTATATGGACTACAGACACTTATAACGTCAACAGTATAAGAACACATAGTACAAGCATCTCCCAAACAGCGTATCCCGGCGGCACATAGGCCCCCCTGCAGTGTAACCCTAGCAGCACCTAGGCCTCTTGATCCCTGGCAGCACATAGGCCCCCTTGAAGCTTATCCTGGCGGCACTTAGGCCTCTAACAACCGTAACCCAATACCCAGCAACATATAACAACAATACATAACATACATTACACATAGCACATACACGCATACCATAAATATCAGAGTTAGGGTTACCAGTACGCGAACGTACCTTCGTTGATGTTATTCTAGCACGTTTTACGGAAAACCGTACTTCTGACGGAAAATGGAAACCAGCACGTCGGACAGCGGTTCGACAGTAGGTCAAAACTAATTCAGGGATATCCTATCAATATAACAACGTACTTGTTAAGGATCTATCATTACGACGGACATTTTTAGTCAAAATGACTATTTTGCCCCTGACCCCCTAATCGGCGGAATTTCGCGGCACTTCGTTACTTTGACCTACTCTTCCAAAATTTCGCCATAACTCCGACCCCATCATGATTTTCGAAATTCATACTTAAAATACCCCTAGCATATGATATTTAATCATACTTGGAAGATTAAAGATTAATCTAGCATTTCTACTCTAACTACCGAAAGAACTACGAAAGCTTAAGTACCGAAAAACTTACCCAGAGCTTCGCTGCTTTTTCCCCCCAGAGCTTCTGTAACATCCCAACTTTTCAAAAGCAGTATAATTTTTTTTTTTCATCAGAGTAGAGCACTGGAGCGATTGAGTAACTGATATGTATATATATAAAATGCCGTAAGTCTGGCTGGATACAAAAGCGGTACAAAAACCGTGTTGTTCAACAGTATAATACAACAGAAAGAAATCTTCAATCAAGAAATCTTCAACCGGATCTTCTACGTGGCTTGCTTGCTTCTCTCCTCGGCCCTCGGTCCTCCGGACCCTGAAGCTATAGCTGAGATCCAATTTAGCGCATTGGATCTCAGGTAACGGTTAACCTCATGCTCAAATACAACAGTATACGGATGACAGATATTCATGACATTACAGCAGATGGATGATCAATAATGACAGAACATAAACATAGAGCAGTAGGTATAATCGGTAACCCTTAACAGAGTCTCTATCCGTGAATGTATAATCGGTGACCCTAAATAGAGTCTCTATCCGTGAATGTATCTCGGTAACCCTAAATAGAATCTCTATCCGTGATTGTATAATCGGTGACCCTAATAGAATCCATCCGAGTCGGTGACCCTAAACAGAGCCTCTATCAGGGGTTGTATCTATCACATATGGTAAACCTAAGTACAATTCCATAGGCACGGTGCATATAGCACCGAATAGAATGGCCGAGTAAGTGTCTACCATAGGGGCCTCACCGAGGTTAACGATGACTGGTTGGCACACCTACGTAGACTAGCCTTGCCTTCGGCACCAAACTATTCACACATCATATCATCACATATTTGCATACTATAAACATCAGAGTCAGTGTTACAGTACGCGAACGTACCTTCGTTGAAGGTCGTCGGTACTTCCGGTGGAAAACGGCACGTTTACGGAAAACAGCGAAACGTCCAACAGCGGCACGTCGGACAGCGTAACGGCAGCAGATCAAAGTTTCTAATGTCCTATAAGAGTAATATCACTTTTATTAGTGATTTGACATCACAACAGACATTTTAGGTAAAAATTGTCATTTTGCCCTTATACCCCTAATCGGCAGAATTTCGCCAGCACTTCGTTACTTTGGCTCCGATTTACCAAACTTTTGCCAGAACTTCGACCCAGTGATAATTTTCGAAATTCTAGAATAATATAGCCCTATCATATGATATCCAATCATGCTTGAAAATTTAAAGTCTATACTAGCATTACTACTCTAACTATTGAAAGAACTACGAAAGCTAAGAGCTCGGTACCGAAAAACTTACCCAAAGCTTCGCTATAGATTTTCCTCGGCTTTCTCCTTCTCTCTTCCTCTCTCTAAATTTCGGCCAGATCTAGTGAGGAGGGGTGTGAAGAATGAATGAAGAGGGGGGTATTTATAGTGAATTTTCAAAACACTATTCATGCTTTACCAGAACGAATATGGACCGCTGGATCGCACTTCTGCAAGGTGTCGCGATCCTCACCGGGACACTTGGAATTCGTCCTTCATGCTCCAAAAATTCAAGGGAAGAGCCAATGGAGTGGTGCCATGTGTCCTGCTTACAGAAACTTTTCGGTCAAATTCCTCGATCGGTGTCGAATTCGCGTAATTCCGGAGAAATCTCAAAATTCTGGATTATACAATTCCAAGACAATTCCTTCCTCATTAGAAATGTCTATTTTAACTAACTTTTTAATACTGTCTAGGCCTTCTCCGGCCTGACGGAAGTTTTACGGAAAAACGTGTCGGTTTCGGAACGAAATTCCGGAAGCTACCGCCTATGGACAAGAATGCACTGATTCCAAATATGTCCAGGAAAACTCTCAACTCTTCCCCAGATGTCGCAACATGACTTTTGAATCCTTAACTTTCAACTTGGCTATCCGGCTTTTTCTCAGAATTTCCCTATTTCGTCTTATTAGGAAAATGCTCTACCGGCTTCAGAATTAACTTCCGGAAAGGTCTAACAGAAGAAAAAAAATCCACTGATCAATATTTTACCTTGACTTTGGAAAACCTATTCCTAGTTCTCTAGATAGGATCCGTTTCCTATTTATTTTATTACTATTCACTATATTTAATTATATTTTATAATACAACTTTTATACAAATATCTAGATATTAATTATTTGTTCTTATCTTCAATTTTTTTTTTCTTCTTGGGCAATAATTTCGGCTGGCCCTATAATATAATTAATAAATATTTATTATTTATTTAATTAATTATTTATTTATTTATTTATTTCAATTTTCCCAAAAATTCCACTAAATTACCTAATTGGTCCATTCTTGTATTTAGGCTTAAAAATACCTAAACTCATCCATTTTTCTTCAAAATTCCCAATTAATTAGTAAATATGTTTTTACTAATTTTAAGCCAAAACCACTAATTTTAGGGTTTTACATAATTATTCATGAATTTCCTTTGCTTATGCTTAAGTAATTAGCCAATAATTACCTAATTACTTTATTATCACTAGTTGATAATTTTCTTAATTAGAATGCCTCATTTCCTCTTAACTTTTATATTGACATTTATGTTTCCATGTCTTCTGCATTCTTTTAGAATTTACAAGGGTATTTTAGTCATTTCAATACTTTTTGAGCATTCTTATTCAATTTCTCCAAGTTTGTAATTTATTAAATTACCAAAATTAGAGATAATATACTCTCATAATTCACTTGGTCATTTTACTGCCTTTTAGGATTTTTTTCACAATTTGTCTAAGTTATTTATGTCCCATAAGGGCATTTTCGTCATTTTGGCACTCTAATTTTCAAGAGATTTTTCCCCTACAAATTTGATATCACATATTCACCTATTTCCAATAGGTATTATTTACTCAATATGATACTTATCATAAGTGAGATTTTTAGGGTATTACATTTCTCCCTCTGTTAAACAAAATTTCGTCATCGAAATTTGCACTCTACCATCTAAACTTCGTACTATCTAAACTTCGTCCTATTCAGACTTTGAACTCCACGCGTTGGATCTTTACTTTGTTTGCCAGCCGCTCCTCTTGGTGATCGAAAATTCGTTTCAGCTTGATCATAAAGTTTTTATTATTATTACGTATTAAGTTGATATATAGTGTTTCCGTGGCGTCAAGACACCGCGTACTTTATATATATTGCTTCCGTGGCGCCCATAACACCGCGTACTTTAGTGTTTTAGCGTTTCCGTGGCGCCCATAACACCGCGTAAATAAGTGTTTCCGTGGCACCCATAACACCGCGTACTACACATTCATCATTTCGTACTTTGATATACAGTATCCCCGTGGTTCCCATACACCGCGGCAATACCATATATCTCATACTCATGGATATCATGTCGTACTTCGATATATTATGTTCCCATGGTTCCCATACACCGCGGCAACATAAGATACCTTATACTTAATGATACTATCGTGATCTGTTTTATAATTACTAAGAAACATGACAATTACTACCTCTAGGTCATGTGTAGATTAGTTTTGACTTGAGAGTGGTAAGTCATCACACTGTCATGCTGTAGCTAGACATATATCGATCCATTCCTATTGATACCATTATAAAATCTATTTGGATTTGGGATAACCAATTTCTTGGTGCTGTGACCAACTTCTCTTCCAATCCATGAAATCTTGTCTCACAGTCTTTGTTCAACATTAATGATTTGGTTTCCTACTTGTGAACTTTGTTATGAAAAATTCTTCATGAATCTGCGGTAGTATACCGCTAGATCCAAAAACTAACTTGAGACGACGAAGGAACGGATGAAAACTTTGGATAGGGCCTTCTCCTAAGAGCTTGTTCGTGCTTTCCACCCAAAAGCGGTTGCGAGGAAATGGTACAAGGTAGGTTTTGCCCAATCTTCACGAGTAGGAAGGAATGAAGTACACATTCCTCTGATCATACGTCGTTTCCACATTCTTCAAGTATCGGTAATATTCTTCCTCAGCATTTCGTTCTGCTAATTGCCGTTCAGCTTGTTGCTCTTGTCTATTTTACCTCTCTCGGAGTTCATTTACAAGAGTTCTGGCTGGTCTGGTATTGGATTTATCCGAGGTTGTCTACCTCGACCCCTGCCTTGGCCCCGGCCTCTGCCTTGGCCTCTGGGAGCTCCGGCTCCTCTCAAATTTGCCATGTCTCGTTCTTTTCCCTTCACTAGGGAAAACGTTAGATTTAGGAGGACAATGATTCGTCTATCGCAGATTTTATCACACTACAAACGAACGGACACTCGTGACATTTCCCCTTGTTTAGGGTTTCGTTGATTCGTCCTACTCAGAAATGGGTACGGAATCTCGTATCGGGAGTTCCTCTACATGAGTCAAATACTGCATGTACTTATCTCTATTGGTCTTGAAATTTCATCCGGCGTGACCTAGCTCCACGTATGAGCTCTGTGCTAGAATAGAATTACCGTCCAGTACAAACTGGCGGTTATCAGAGTGATGCACCAACAGAGTGTGGTACACCGGTTCGAGATGGTATACCGGTACAAATTGGTACACCGAAGTAAGGTGGTACACCGACTTAGCATACATCAGTACTCATTTTCAAAATGTGCTCAAAGTTTAAAAGGCTTGAGAACCTAACTCCGTTATCCGAACAGAATGGCCAGGTAAGTGTCTACCATGGGGGCCTCACCGACTTATACGGCGACTGATTGGCATACACACGTAGACTAGCATTGCCTTCGGCACCAAACTGTTCGTGGTAACATAGTTAAATTCATGCCAGGACTACTGCGGGGTAAGAGCCAATGCTTCGCCACAGATCACACTGTGAGAACCCCCGATCATGAGTCGAATTTGCCATCTGCATATACTAGCTCTGATACCAAAATGTAACATCCCAACTTTTCAAAAGCAGTATAATTTTTTTTTCATCAGAGTAGAGCACTGGAGCGATTGAGTAACTGATATGTATATATATAAAATGCCGTAAGTCTGGCTGGATACAAAAGCGGTACAAAAACCGTGTTGTTCAAAAGTATAATACAACAGAAAGAAATCTTCAATCAAGAAATCTTCAACCGGATCTTCTACGTGGCCTGCTTGCTTCTCTCCTCGGCCCTCGGTCCTCCGGACCTGAAGCTATAGCTGATATCCAATTTAGCGCATTGGATCTCAGGTAACGGTTAACCTCATGCTCAAATACAACAGTATACGGATGACAGATATTCATGACATTACAGCAGATGGATGATCAATAATGACAGAACATAAACATAGAGCAGTAGGTATAATCGGTAACCCTTAACAGAGTCTCTATCCGTGAATGTATAATCGGTGACCCTAAATAGAGTCTCTATCCGTGAATGTATCTCGGTAACCCTAAATAGAATCTCTATCCGTGATTGTATAATCGGTGACCCTAATAGAATCCATCCGAGTCGGTGACCCTAAACAGAGCCTCTATCCGGGGTTGTATCTATCACATATGGTAAACCTAAGTACAATTCCATAGGCACGGTGCATATAGCACCGAATAGAATGGCCAGGTAAGTGTCTACCATAGGGGCCTCACCGAGGTTAACGATGACTGGTTGGCACACCTACGTAGACTAGCCTTGCCTTCGGCACCAAACTATTCACACATCATATCATCACATATTTGCATACTATAAACATCAGAGTCAGTGTTACAGCACGCGAACGTACCTTCGTTGAAGGTCGTCGGTACTTCCGGTGGAAAACGGCACGTTTTACGGAAAACAGCGAAACGTCCAACAACGGCACGTCGGACAGCGTAACGGCAGCAGATCAAAGTTTCTAATGTCCTATAAGAGTAATATCACTTTTATTAGTGATTTGACATCACAACAGACATTTTAGGTAAAAATTGTCATTTTGCCCTTATACCCCTAATCGGCAGAATTTCGCCAGCACTTCGTTACTTTGGCTCCGATTTACCAAACTTTTGCCAGAACTTCGACCCAGTGATAATTTTCGAAATTCTAGAATAATATAGCCCTATCATATGATATCCAATCATGCTTGAAAATTTAAAGTCTATACTAGCATTACTACTCTAACTATTGAAAGAACTACGAAAGCTAAGAGCTCGGTACCGAAAAACTTACCCAGAGCTTCGCTATAGATTTTCCTCGGCTTTCTCCTTCTCTCTTCCTCTCTCTAAATTTCGGCCAGATCTAGTGAGGAGGGGTGTGAAGAATGAATGAAGAGGGGGGGTATTTATAGTGAATTTTCAAAACACTATTCATGCTTTACCAGAACGAATACGGACCGCTGGATCGCACTTCTGCAAGGTGTCGCGATCCTCACCGGGACACTTGGAATTCGTCCTTCATGCTCCAAAAATTCAAGGGAAGAGCCAATGGAGTGGTGCCATGTGTCCTGCTTACAGAAACTTTTCGGTCAAATTCCTCGATCGGTGTCCAATTCGTGTAATTCCGGAGAAATCTCAAAATTCTGGATTATACAATTCCAAGACAATTCCTTCCTCATTAGAAATGTCTATTTTAACTAACTTTTTAATACTGTCTAGGCCTTCTCCGGCCTGACGGAAGTTTTACGGAAAAACGTGTCGGTTTCAGAACGAAATTCCGGAAGCTGCCGACAATGGACAAGAATGCACTGATTCCAAATATGTCCAGGAAACTCTCAACTCTTCCCGGATGTCGCAACATGACTTTTGAATCCTTAACTTTCAACTTGGCTATCGGCTTTTCTCGAAATTTCGTATTTCGTCTTATTAGGAAAATGCTCTAAAGGCTTCGAATTAACTTAGAAAGGTCTAACGGAAGATAAAAATCCACTGATCAATATTTTACCTTGACTTTGGAAAACCTATTCCTAGTTCTCTAGATAGGATCCGTTTCCTATTTATTTTATTACTATTCACTATATTTAATTATATTTTATAATACAACTTTTATACAAATATCTAGATATTAATTATTTGTTCTTATCTTCAATTTTTTTCTTCTTGGGCAATAATTTCGGCTGGCCCTATAATATAATTAATAAATATTTATTATTTATTTATTTATTTAATTAATTATTTATTTATTTCAATTTTCCCAAAAATTCCACTAAATTACCTAATTGGTCCATTCTTGTATTTAGGCTTAAAAATACCTAAACTCATCCATTTTTCTTCAAAATTCCCAATTAATTAGTAAATATGTTTTTACTAATTTTATGCCAAAAACCACTAATTTTAGGGTTTTACATAATTATTCATGAATTTCCTTTGCTTATGCTTAAGTAATTAGCCAATAATTACCTAATTACTTTATTATCACTAGTTGATAATTTTTTTAATTAGAATGCCTCATTTCCTCTCAACTTTTGTATTGACATTTCTGTTTCCATGTCTTCTGCATTCTTTTAGAATTTACAAGGGTATTTTAGTCATTTCAATACTTTTTGAGCATTCTTATTCAATTTCTCCAAGTTTGTAATTTATTAAATTACCAAAATTAGAGATAATATACTCTCATAATTCACTTGGTCATTTTACTACCTTTTAGGATTTTTTTCACATTTTTTCTAAGTTATTTATGTCCCATAAAGACATTTTCGTCATTTTGGCACTCTAATTTTCAAGAGATTTTTCCCCTACAAATTTGATATCACATATTCATCTATTTCTAATAGGTATTATTTACTCAATATGATACTTATCATAAGTGAGATTTTCAGGGTATTACAGCTTCTCTCTCTAAAACCTCTCTCTATGTTTCGAAATTCTCAAGAGAGAATGGTGTGAAGAATGAAGAGGCAAAGGCATCTATTTATAGAAGAATTTTGGGTCCAACCTGGTAATTTTCCCTTGCAAACTTGGTAATTTTCCCTTCCATTTTAAACCATGGAATTTTTTCTTCGTTCTCCACCCCTCAAACCTGCATGCCGACCTCCCCCCTTATGTGGCACAAAATGACATCATCCTTGATGATGTCATCAACTTGTCCAAGAAGTTCTCTACTGATACAATCCCGTTTCGGTGTTTGAATCGCGTAATCGCGCAAAATCTCAGAAATCCATAATCACAACTTTGAAGATCTTCTCTTTCTTATTAGAAGTATCTAGGTTAACTTAATTTTTGATCTTGTTCAGGGTTCCAACGGTTCAGCCGAAGATTCTCGAAAAACATGCTCGGTTACGGAACGAACTTCCGGAATCATCAACTTCTGGACAAAAATTCACTGATTCCAAATATGTCCATATAATCATAAACTCATCACCAGATGTTGAGTTATGATTTATTTTCTTCAAATTCTAAATCTGTGACTATCTGCCTTTTTCACAGATTACCATATTTCGTCTTATTATCAAAATGCTCCACCGATCTCGGAATTAACTTCTGGAACAGTCTATTTCAAGATAAAAATCCACTCTTTCATATTCTTTACTGACTTTAGAAATCTTGTTCTTGGTTCTCTAGATAGGATCAAATTCCTATCAGTGTTTATTTTCTTTATACTATTTTATTTAATTAATTTTAAATTAGGAGTTTATTATTTACACTCCATCTTCATTTCATTTTTTCTTTTTTCTTTTTCCACCTAAAGATGTCGGCACACACACATATTTTATATATATTTTTATTTTATTTTTTAAGTAATTATTATATAATTTAATAATTATTTTTACATAAATTTTTACAAAATTTTCCTATTGGTCCATACTTGTATTTAAGCTCAAAATTACTTAATCTCATTTATTTTTCTCAATATTTTTCAATTAATTAGCAAATATATTTATGCTAATTTTCTAGCCATAAACCATTAATTATAGAGTTCTACACAATTTATCACAATTATTCCATTGTTCAAGTTTAAATAATTAACCAATAATTATTTAATCAATCACTTATTATTTGTTGATAGTTTTCTTATTTAGAACTAATTAGTTCCTCTCAAAATCCGAACTAACATTGCTATTTTATCTCCCATGTGAAATATCAATAATTATGGAGTTAGTTATGATCTTCAAATACTTTATAATTGTTATTTTACAATTCTTCCAAGCTTATAATTTATTCAAATTACCAAAATTAGAGACAATATATTCTCTCAATTTTAATAATTATTTTACTACCTTTCAGGATTTTTCATAATTCTCCTAAGTTATTTATGTCCTACAAGGACATTTTCCCTAATTCAAATTTTAGGGTATTACAACAATAGAGTTTAACCACAATGTTTAGAATGGATCGGTCTGATTCCTCTTTGTCTAGGGTAATATATGTAATACCAAAGTATGAATAAAGAAAGACATGAAATAAAAGCATATTGATAATTGATTGTGAGGCCAAAAACCTATACTCTTCTTCCATCCCTTGAATAGATAGCGAGGAAGGTAGAGCATTCGATTTTTTTTTTTTTCATATATCCAAAGAGTTAAACAATAAAAATAGATAACGAGTACCTGAATGAATTTAGTCATGGAGGAACAATGTTTAAGTCTAACAATTAGTTAGTTATGATGCCTTTGTTTCATACATTATTGTACTTCCGCTTGACACTTGTAGATAAACAACATTAATTCATTTAAGTTTAGAGAGTGAAAGAGAGAACGACATTTTTTTTAAGTAAGTTGTAACGTCATAAATATTTCATTAAATCTTCTACAAGGCTTGATAAATAGATCAATGGGAGATTAAAATCTTGAAATGCCATTATTTGAAAAGCAATTATGTAAGGATACCAATTCATGCAATTTGAATATAATCAAGCTTCAATAAGCACAATTTAAGACCAACAAGCTCCGATCAATCAAAACAAATTAATTATTCCAAAATGTATGAATGCACTTTTAACTCTTGACTTATATTGGCCAAATCGTGTTCCAATAATCAAAGCTAGCTGGTGATATGGAATATTCGTCTTGCACCCACATTCATGAATAATAAATTTATTTTTATAAAATATTAAAAAAAAGTGTTAATAATTTGTTATTATACAAGTTATATTTCTATATAAACACACACATATATTATTTTGATATTGTTTTAATTTAAAACTTCTGTTTAGAGGATAATATGTGCTTACTTAATTAGTTCCTTTTTTAAGATCACACATTCAATAGTCCATAAAAAAAGTTAAACATACCTAGAAGAGAAACAAATTAATCAATACTGACGCGTCATAAATTAAGAAACTTGATAATGATATACACGATTTCTACACTTGTACGTCCTTTGCGAGGTAAAATGCCAAAAAGAACATATATCTTCTACAGATAAATGATATAGTCCACCAATCTTCTCAAAAATTGAACGTAATTATCCCATATGGAAAATAAAAATGGAAGCCTAATATCCACTTCTAATGTTAATAAACCCCCAATTCTTATTCATATTTGCGGGTCTCAAAGACAAAAGAGCAAAGATAATTGTTGAAAACATCACTTGTCTCACCATAAATCAATATATATCAAGATCCACTGGTATCTAATGTATAAACATATACAGACTTACTCATTGAAGCTTAATGATTTTGTTGGTAAATTTAGTGCATATAGACGAGACTCTTGAGGCAATTTTGAGGCTTTCTCGTTTTCCTCTGTCATCTCTATAATTTCATCCATTGAAGAACATTCCCCAAGCTCAATTGATGTGATCATTGAACTTGAATTATTATTATCATCAGCTTCAAGCAAATCTTGTGAATAAAATTAAATGAAGGCTTTTTTATGAAAAAATTCAAAGTCTTGCTCATCTCCTTCAAACATCTCCACAACTTTGTTCATTGAAGGACGATCGTTAGGCCTGGTTTGAATGCACCACAACCCAATGATCATCATTTTCCTTGCCACTTTCATCTCTTCCTCTGTTGCATCTTTTATGTTGATTTCATTTCCTTCATTTAGTTGATCATATACCCAAAACGAAAAGTAAAATTGACTTGAGTGTTAAGCCAACACATTCAAATTCTTCCTTCTACAAGCTATTTCCATTAATAACATCCCAAAGCTATAGACATTGGCTTTTTAGGAGATTCCCCCCATATTTTGGTAGAACAATTCATGAGCAAATGTATCCTATAATTCCTCTTGCCGCTATTAGAGACACAATGCTATAATTTGTAGGATGAAGTTTTGCAAGGCCAAAATCAAAAACCTTTTGGGATGAAGTTATCATCAAGAAGAATGTTGTGTTGTGGCTTTATATCAAAATGAAAAATTTGCATGTTACATCCTTTATGTAAATAGTTAATACCACGAGCTACTCCAACAGAAATGGCATACAATTGATGAAGACTCAAGGATTGCTCAATACCATTAGGTTTAGAGAAAATGTATTTGTCAAGAAACCCATTCTCCATAAACTCGTACATGAGAGCATGCTTTGGTCCTTCTATGCAATAACCGATGAGTTGAACCACATTAACATGGTGGATTCTACCAAGTGTAGCAACTTCGCTTATGAAATATTGTCCATTACCTTTGGCCTTATCCAACATCTTGACGGTCACATCATGACCACTTCAAAGTTTTCCTTTGAACACAGAGCCGAAGCCTCCTTTTACTATTTCTGTTTTGAACCCTTTAGTTGTAACATCCCAAATTTTGGGATTTGGAATTTGAATATTTTATGGGAAAATTAAATTGTGAAATCTGCTCTAAAATAATTATGAAATTAATTATTGAAATTTAAGGAATATTTTCCCAAAGGACATTATGTAATCAATTATATATATTGTAAAGCCCATTATCCATCCATTCATTTAACATGACCAACGTCCATATACCCTCAGTCATTATTTCCATCGGCCCAACCATAACAAACATAAGCCAATCCATTTAAACTTGCAGCCCATATATCAGATAGTAGATAAAATACGAAAGGAACACGCAAGGAAATAAGATTTGCCCAGCGATTTTCACGGATTTGGCCAGCGGCAACTGTACATGCAACAACAGACTCTCCATACATTTTGAGCCCAGCGCCATGTACCTCCTGTGTAATCCCTTTCGGACTGGACCTTTGGGTCTCTATAAATATGTGTATCCATGCTTCAGCTTCCTCCATTCATTCACAAAGCTGAGTTGAAAGAGTGAGTTCGAGAGAGGGAAAGCCGAAGGAGAGAAAGAGGGAGTTAACCATTCTTGTAGCTCTGCTTTAGGACAAGAGAAACAAGGTGACTTCCGTAAGCCTTTTCCTTTTATTCTCAGGGTTATAGTCAGCTGGGTATCTGTCTGGTTAGAAGGAAAACTAAGGAAAACAAAACGTGCTCTGTTATTTGGCTGAAAAACAGAGTGTCTTTCGCTGGTCGGTTTTATAGGCAAACGTCCGAGTTTTTCCTTGAAATTTTAGCAGAAAATAGTAGACATACTAATGTTTAAAACGAGCCAAAGAACACGCAAAACGGGTTTGTAGAATGAGAGAAATAATTTTCCAAAGTTCAGCCAAAAACCTGAAAAGTTGCTGTCATGTGTTTAAATATACATGTTACTGCGCATGGAAAGGGAAGAAAATCTGCTATTTTATATATATATATATATATATATATATATATGAACGAAACCTTGCTGAAATATATGTGTAGCTACATATGAAGATAATAGGAAATTGCTCTCAAACGTGGCTGTCACATATAGAGACCTTGGAAATTTATATGAACTTGAATGATATTTTTTAGAACCAAAGTGTTATATAAATATTGCTACTCAAGAAAGGAAATACCTGACTTTGCTGATATACATCTCTACTTGTGGGAAATAATAAAAGGGAACGTTGCTATTTAAGAAAAGGAGGAAAACTCTTGCTGTTGTAATATAAAAACATAAGAAGTTTTTGCTGTCATATATAAGTGTGTGTGGGTATATAAATAGCTATGCATGACATAGGAAGTAAAAGAAAACCTGTTGAACCTTATATTATACACACATACACGCAGCTTATATATATATAAAGTTAAGGAAAACTTGCTAAGCTGAATGGATAAATTTATATATGAATCAAAAACCTTATTGCTTGCTGCTCATATGTATCTATCGTTGCACCTATATAAAAGAAAGGAATAAGCACTACAAGAAAGCAGGTTAATGGAGGCGGTTATATGAGCATTTAGAGGCGGTTTAAACCGCCTCTATTTGCTTAGGCAGGCGGTTGAAAAAGCGTCGAAGTTACCACCGTCGTGAGTCAAACTACGGCGGTTTAAAAGAACCGCTGGCAAAACCGCCTCACCTGGAAACAGAGGCGGTACGTTAGGCGGTTAGTAACACCTCGATCAGCACAACGAAGGTCCATTGAATTTAAAGGCGGTTTCCATAACCGCCGCGAAAATATATTTTGAGGCGGGTGTGTTAACCGCCGCAGAATGATATTTGGAGGCGGTTTATTGTTAAACCGCCTTAGTATGTAATTTAGAGGCGGTTTTTGCACCCGCCTCAAAATATATTTACGAGGCGGTTTAGAGACTGCCTCAAAATGTCATTCTGAGGCGGTTTGCAGGTTATTACCAAAACATATAAAATCAACTTTTTTTACTTTTTTATATTTTTAAATTTTAATCACGAAATGTAGTTAATAGGTGATTTTTTACAGTTTTAATTTAATAATTCTTTTTCTAATAATGAAATAATAACTTGTTGTATTTGATGTATCAAGAAAAAAAAAATATTGCATGCACTTCAAAGAGGTGGGACTCTCCTTCCTCCCGTCGCCCACTACAAACTACCGAGGGCAGAGATTCTATTAGAGGACATATCATGACACCCTTGATAATGACAATACTATCCAAAATCAATATCTAAATAAAATATTCAAGGTTGTGATTGTGGTGATGGAGATGGAATATGAGGTGACGAATTCGGTCCGTCACAATGCGGGTCATGACTAGCATGAGAAGATCTTCTGAGCCCTGGAGACCCCAAATTTGCATCCTGCTACATTGAAACAAAATTGAAAACAAACATCAAATGCTACAATGTCTTGTTCAGCCATTTTTTCATTGCATCATGGCATCAACATGATTATCAATTTAGCATATATCAAGCATAATACAAAGAAGAGTTTCAGCTAAGAGGCTAAGGGAAAGCCAATTGTAAACTATAAAATACATATAAATGCATTCAACATTCACATATATATGTATTTCATTCATTCTTACATACATGACCATCACAAAATAACGTGGATTGTCAATGCAATCAATTTCCTTATAGCCATATCCAACACAAAGGATCGAGCCAATAGCTAAAATAAAAACTCATCCATTTCTTGGTCCATCACCAACAAAGTTTTCTCACATACATAAATATAACATACCATTATAAGAAACCATAATATACTCAACTTAAAACAACAAGCAGAGAAGATTTCGTAACACAATGTTAAATAATTTTCTCTTAACCATAAGCTACCCATGTCCCGAATATGGTCAAGCCAAATATTTTCACAAGCTCACCCATATCCAATTGATGATTGGCTGAAGGTTACTATACATAAAAAGAAAATTTACTCTTAAGCATGAGATACCCACCTCCCGCGCTTGTGGTCATATATAAATAGTTAAACAACTTCAACTACATGCTATGCGTATAATGAGTGGCTCATGGTTACAAACGATTAAAACAACTTTACTCTTAACCATGACATACTCATCACCCACATGTGGTCACAGCCACTTTACAGTGGAACTAATTTCACATTTTTTCTCCAAATGCACCTCATGGTTACAGAAGAGTTAACTAATTTTACTCTGAACTATTGTGTACCCATCACTTGCATCTGGTCAACATCACTTTCTTTCTAAATACTTTTCTCCCAACCATTTCCGACCACCTCCTTCTGCTCAGATACAGTGCCACTGAGGAATGGGCACTTCGATTTCATCAACAACATAACCACAAAAAATGGGCGCACAACATTCATGGCCAAAATCAAGACAAGTACAAGGTGCACCGAACAAAAATATATGCAAGGCTATTCATAAATATACCATATAAACAGCCCCATATCACATCAACAGTATTAGAATTTTTTACATATATGCAAAGCTATTCATAAATATACCATCTTGGCCACATATATAAACAAGTGATACACATGACTTATAATCCATACAAGCTCTGACCATGTCAACATCCTAAATTTATCATCAACAAAAGCAGTCACCACTCCAAAGTAATCATATGAAATAAAAATATATGCAAATGATCCATAATCCAGAAAAATTAAATGATGACCAACATAGCCAACAAAGATTTAACCTACGATTTTAATTCCAAAGTATATATTTAATTACGACACAAGATTTACCTCATTTAAGGGAAAATGAGAAGGTTGTTGAACACCAATATGTTGCAAAATAGAAGCCATTTGTGCTTTCAAGGCATCAAGTTCTCCCATTTTCCCTTTTAAGGTGTCAAGTTCTTCTTTCGTGGAATCATACTCGCTTGAGAAGGACCGGCACTAGAAGATGATGCTGAACCGCTCCAGCGCTTACGCATTTGAGATGGAACCACCCCAAACCCCATTCCTCTAACGCGTCCTGTGGTGCTCTTTCCCAAAGACATGTTCATAGGCGTCTTCTTCGTAAGACGTTTCCTCCATCTCGCCTAGTAATTGGTCCTACAATACAACATCAAATATGTATTATAAAAAAGCATGTATAGCTTTCTCAGTCAAGAAAATACATACATTCTTTTCTCTAGCTTCCTCATGGACAAAACTGCCATCCTTTTTTCTGTGCGTAATGGCGTACATCTCCCCCTACCAAACTTGCGTCCATATTTTTTTCCTAAAGCAATGTCAAGATACGTAAGGTTAGTTAAATTCACAAAAGATCAAAGATAGATAAAAAGATTATAATTGACATACATACCAGGTCATATTTTAAAGATGCAATGCTTTTGGATCCAAGGGTATGCATAATTGTTTGTTTTGCTCTATTTCTAGTATTTATCTCATCGTATTTCTACATTGTTCAAGAAAAATTCTTCAAATTAAGTCAAGTAAACCAAATTAAACAAATATATGCAAGCTTATGTCATTACCTTAGCTTTCTCGCTTAACTTATATGCCAAAAAACCAGCCCATTGTTCTCGAGTCATACCTTCAGGATAGTTTTCAAGGTTTTGCTCATAACTTGCATTTGAATCATAATAATAATTGCACAACCTCCACCTATTATCCTTCCACTTTTTCCCCATATTTGCCAAACAATATTCATAATGTTCATCAAGATTGAGACAAAATTTTTTTCGCAATAGGAAAATATAAAAATCAATTCACAATCATTTAAGCTTAGGAAATGAAATTGAAAGAGCATTGATACCTGAATGGTCATCTCCCAAGCATTATCCTTATACGATCGAGGTACTTTAGGCCACCTATCGTAACATATTGGGAATACATTAGTATTACATGCAAGATGTCCTAAATAGCCATTCAAGAGTGAACCGCCGTCACCAACAGTGATTCTCTTCACTCCATGTCACCACTACTTGCTTGTGAGGTGGAAGTACCAAAACATCCCTAATGCGCAATCTTTCCTCAAAGAATCCTTCCTTGATCATCTATAACATATAATATTCATGTGATTTTTGTTAGTGGAGCATTAATATATGACATAGGCATACATAATGTAACATAGGTGTTAAATGGTATACCTTTAACATCAACCACCCAATATTTGTTGCACTGACCTCTTGGGTTTGAAGGGATGTGGTCTTTCATTTTGTTGTTGGGATTGATTAGAAACTTCATCTTCTTGGCCTTCCATTTCACGTGGTGCGATTCCACCCTTTGAATATCATTTTCTAGGTTCTCACCTGGGTTGTACATTTTGTGTTTGGAGGGTAGGTGTTGTAGAGCTTGTTGAAGCTTTTCTTGCAGGGGAATCTCCTTGTACGCCCATTCCACCTATTCCATTTGTCCAAAATATAACATGGCAACATATATTTAAGTATTTACAAAATCATACAATTCCAATATATATTGGAATAAGATAATAGTATATGAGCATTAAGAAATTGACTGTGTCATCAACTAAAATGTGGTCCAAGTTTTGTGCTGGAAATAGGTCAGTTGTTGTCATGATATCTTCGCCCATATCATATAAGTCTCGAGGCTTTACATGGACAGGTATGCTCCAACCCTTTTTGTAATACCCGGATATTTATCTGGAATATTATAAATAAAAGTTGGATATTTCTGATAAGTGAAATTTCAATCTCCGGTCTTGTATAAATATAGTCTATTTTCTAGGTAGAATCTCTGCAAGAAATTAGGGAGTTTAAGGGCCAAAGTGCCAAAATGACCAAAATGCCCCTGTAAAGGGTAATTAATTTAGAAAATTTATAAAAATACCAAAAGGCAGTAAAATGACCAAGTGAATTAGGAGAGTATATTACCCCTAATTATGGTAATTTAATAAATTATGAACTTGGGAAAATTGTACAAGAATGTGCCAAAAGTAATAAAAGACCAAAATACCCTTACAAATTATAGAATAATGTAAGAGGCATGGAAATGCTAAGGTTAATGCAAGAATATAAAGGTAATAAGGCATCTTAATTAAGAAAAATACCAACTATGGTTAAAAGAGTGATTAAGCAATTAATGGCTAATTACTTAAGCATAAGCAAAAGAAATTCAGTAATAATTATGTGAAGCTCAAAAATCAGTGGAAATTAGTGGAATATTAGTAAAAATGAATTTACTAATTAATTGGAAATTTTTGTGAAAAATAGTTGAGTTTAGGTATTTTTAGACCTAAAAACAAGAATGGACCAATTAGGTAATTTTGTGGAATTTTTGGGAAAAAGTAAATAAATTAATGATTAAATAATTAAATAAATAAATAATAAATATTTATTTATTAAAATAAAAAGAAGGCCAACTGAAATTTTGGGCCAAATAAAAAGAAAAAAAAAATAAAAATGAAATAGAAGAGCAAGTGGCCAAGTTGCATATTAAAATAATAATATAATTAATTAAAGTAAAAATTGTGAATAGTAATTTAGAAATTAGGAAACGGACCCTATCTAGAGATCTAGGAATAGGAATCTCAAGGTCAAGGTAAAATATTGATCAGTGAGTTTTTACCTTCAAGTGACCTCTTCCGGAAGTTAATTCCGAGGCCGTTTGTGCTTTTTCCTAATAAGACGAAATAGGGAAAAATGCATATAGGCATATTTTTGGATATAAAGAAAATAAATTCTAACTCAATATCTAGGAATGAGTTTGAATTTATTTTGACATATTTGGAATCAGTGAATTTTTCTGAGAAGATGATGTTTCAAATGTGTTCAAACCGGACCGTACGGACACGTTTTTCAAGGAACTTCGTGATCGACAGCTTGGAACCCTATATGGAATCGAAATTTAGGTTAACTTGGACATTTCTAATGAGTGAGAACATGTCTTCAAAGTTGTAAATCCAGAATTTTGAGATTTCTCCGAAATCACGCGAATCGGGTACCGATCGGGGAAAAACTAGTGGACCGGGCATAAAGTAACAATTTTGGAAATTCCCTCCACGTCCTTCCAAAACCCTATAAATACCCCCCCTCCTTCATAATTCTCACACCTTTTCTTCCTTCTCTTGGCCGAAATTTTTGGTTGAGAAAGAAGAGAAAGGAGCCTGGGGAATTGTGCAAAAAGCCCTCAGAATTGTCCGGAAAGTCTTCAACGGGTAAGTCTTTCGGTCTTTAGTTTTTTTAGTTTGAAAGATAGTAGAATTGTTAGATAGTTTTAGGAAGTAGGGAATGAGATTCCTACTATTGTTTTTAGGCCTCATTGCATTGAAAAATGCCTGACGAGGTAAAAACTTGGTAGGGATCGAGTACCTGAAAAGTTGTAGTTTTTATAGCTCTTTCAAAAATAGGGGTAGTAATGTTAGAATAGCCTTTAAATTTCGAGTATGATTGGGTATCATATGGGAGGGCTATTTTAGTCATTATTTTCGAAAATCATAGTTGCGTTGAAGTTCTGGCAAAATTTCGAGAAGAAAATTTGTCAGAGTAACGAAGTGCTGGCGAAATTCCGCCGATTAGGGGTAGAAGGGCAAAATGGTAATTTTTACCTAAAATGCCAGTAATAATGCCAAATCACTAATGGAAGTGATATTACTCTTATAGGACATCAGAAATCCTAGTTTACTGCCGTTACGCTGTCCAACGTGCCGCTGTCGGACGAACTGCTGTTTTCCGTCAGGAAGTACAAGTTTCCGCCAGAAACACTTACGTACACCAACGAAGGTACGGACGCGTACTGTAACACTAATCTTGCACATCTTAAATACTTATATGTCAATGATATGTTCGTAGACCGTTATACAGACAGTTATACGGGTTATAGTTTTGATAACACCGTTTTGTTTTCCTAGCGCTGAGGACACGACTAATTATCGTGGCACTGGTGAATAGTGCAGGCTGTTATTGTTTTACATTGTGGGGCTTACATATTGCTTGTTGCTTATGTTTTGTCGGCATAATGATCATGCATCTGCTTGAGTGCTTTTGTGATGATATACCGTTGTATTAGCTCTAGAAATATCTCGTTGTCTCGTATATCTTGTATTGTTTGAGTATGAGGTTAACCGTTACCTGAGATTCAATATGGTGAATTGAATCTCAGCTGTAGCTTCAGGGTCGGGAGGACCACGGCTCGGGGATCGAGGCAAGTACCCGGAGTAGGCGTGCAGCTGAAGACTATCTTTATCTCTATCGCTTTACATATTTCCGCTTTCTGTTTCTTTCTGTTGTTTCCTTTCTAAACCATAGGACTACTGTAATCTATACAATGTTACACAATGGTTGTTGTTTTGGCTAAGAATCCAAATACTCTTTCGCTCTATTGCTCCACTCTGATTGTTTGTTTGAAAAAAAAAAAATTTCCGCATTTCAAACATGGGATGTTACACTTTTCTTTCTCGTCATCAACGTAAAAAACCATTTGACCTTCAGAAGCTTTAATATATGGCTCATCATCCTCTTTTTCACCAGTATGTATCAGTTTTGAAAAGTTAATTTGGGTAAAACCCAACTTATCCTTCTTATGCCCTCTATGAGTGGTAGTATCAGCCCATTGACATTTAAACAAAGGCACAAGTGAACAAGCCATTGTAGTTAATCTCAATAATGTCAACCAATTTTCCATAGTAAGGAACTCCTCCACATATCATTTGGCCATCTCTACTACTTGAATAACTTCTTGTGTCAAATGTTCCAAAAACCCCATTATTTTGTGTTTTCAGGTTGTTGTCTCGATCCAATGTTCGAAATTTGACCCCGTTCACATTATATGCACTGAACCTTCTTGCTTCATAAATAGGACCTTTAGCAAGGGAAAACATAATATTTTTGTCTGATTCTCTAACATTGTCAATATCTAAAGGAATCTACAACACAAAAGAAATAATGTTAGCACCGTGCAATTTAACTCAAAAAGGAAAAATATTCTTGATCCTTGTTGTGCAATAAAATACCCACACGCTTAGAGAACCAATCAACGAACTCCCTATGAACCCGTTTATCTATCTCAGCTTGACTCCGAGTAGTCCTTCTTAGTTTCCTCTTCACATCTCTTCGGAACTCCCTAAATAAATTATTAAAATTAAAACATGAGTAATAATAAGTTGCTTAAAAAAATATTCAGGTCTACTTACTGAATGTAGCATTCAACAAGTGGACAATTCACAAGACATGTCTATGAGCCTGTAACCTCTCCATTGATGTAAGATTGAAAAATGATGATGCACCGATTGGCTTTCCCACCCGAGGAAACAATTCATCCACCTGTGACTTGGCTTGCGCATCATTAGGTACATCATCGACCCTCCCAGATCGATTCCATCGAGTCTCAATATCATCTATGTACCTTGAACAAAATGTTAGAATTTCTTGCATTATGTAACCTTGTGCTATAGATCCTTCTGTCGAGCTCTATTACGTACATATGATTTCAATTGCCCCAAGTATCTCTCAATAGGATACATCCATCGATAGTGCACGGGACCTCCAAGCTTAGCTTCTTCAACAAGGTGGATGATCAAATGAACCATGACTGTGAAGAATGACGGAGGAAATAACATTTCCATGTGGCATAGCAAGAGCACAACTCCACGTTGTAGTATATCCAAATTTGCGACATTCAACACATTATCGCATAATTGTTTGAAGAATGAACACAACTCAATTAAAATGCTTGAAACATTATCAGGCATTGCTACTCGTGTAGCCAATGGTAGTAATTGCTCAATCAATATATGACAATCATGACTTTTCAACATTCCATTCAACCGCATAGAATCAACATCAATGCACCTTGAAATATTGCTTGCATAACCATCTCGGTACTTTAATATTCCTCAATGTTGTCGAAACATCTTCTTGTCTTTATTAGTCATTGTATAGATTGCTAAAGGATATTTTCCATTCTCATCTGGCCAAAGGTCATGCTTACAACCCATTCTTTTAAGATCTTTTCGAGCATTCATATGATCTTTTGACTTAGAGGCATCATTAAGTATTGTGAAAATTACATTATCACACACATTTTTCTCAATATGCATCATGTCAAGATTGTGACGCAATAAATTATGCCTCCAATATGGAAGTTCAAAAAATATGCTCTTCTTTTTCCCTTTGTAGGGTATTGGCATCTGCATCACGATCACTAGCACGTCCTCTTTTTCTTTTTCCACTAACTTCGGGTGTTCGACCGAATTTGACATTAATATTTTTAACTTGTTCAAGTATTTCACAACCAGACAACAACCTTGGAGGATTACGTAGATCTTGCTTCCCATTAAACCGAACCTTGTTCAATCTAAATCTATGTCTTTGGTCAAGAAAGCGTCGATGACCCATAAAACACCATTTTTACTATGATAAAGACGACAAGGTTCAAAATCATAGTTGCATGAAGGGCAAGCTAAGCCTGTGTATGTATTCCACCCGGATAGATTTCCCAAGCAGGAAAATCACTAATCGTCCACATCAATGCTGCATGTAACTTGAACATCTCTCGTGCAAAAGCATCATAAGTATCTACACCATCTTGCCATAATTCTTTCAACTCCTTGATCAAAGGTTGTAAAAACACATCAATGTCATTACCTGGCATTCTTTTACCAGGTATGATGGTTGAAATGATAAAAGACGTCGACTTCATGCACAACCATGGAGGGGTGTTGTACGGAATTAGAATGATTGGCCAAATACTGTAACTAGCACTCATATTACCAAAAGGATTAAAACCATCGGTTGCTAAACCGAGTCGTACATTTCGTGGATCTGAAGCAAATGATGTGTGCAGCTCATCAAACTTCTTCCATGCTTGAGAGTCTCTAGGATGTCTCATCAAGCCATCATTTTTATCATGCATAGCATGCCATCTCATATCTTCAGCAGTCTTTGTTGATAAAAATAATCTTTGCAAGCGTGGTTTAAGGGGAAAGTATCGAACAACTTTTGCAGCCACATTACGCTTCTTTCTTCCTTGTTGAGAAGATGTACGATCACCTTCTTTAACAAGTGACTTCCATCTAGATACAGTACAAACCTTGCAACTTTGTCTGTTTTCATCTTCCACGCCCCAATACAACATACAATTGTTTGGACAAGCATGTATCTTCGGTAGTCCAATCCTAACTTGGTAATGGTCTTCTTTGCCTCATAGAATGAAGATGGAATCTTTGCATGTTCAAACGCATCGCACAATAGCTCTAATATCATATTCATGGACTTGTCGTCATCCCACATAAGCACTTAATATGATACAACTTCACAATAAACGAAAGCTTTGAATATTTTTGACACCCTCCATACAATGGTTGTTCCCATCTTTTACTAATTCATAAAATTCTTTATCTGCATGAACTTCTTCATTTGCAAAACAATTTGTTCCCTCATCTTGGGCAATGTTTTCCTCTGACTGAAATTGTGCTTCATTGTCACATCTCCTATTTATGCCAAATGCATCATTGATCATGTTGAACATTGGATCTACATCAACATTGTGGTCTCGTACACCATGTGACATGTATCCACCAGCAACATTACTACTTGACCCGACCTTTGACTCTCCATGATAGAACCAAAATGTGTATCCTTCAGGGAATTTCTTGCACAATAAATGATCATACACTGTTTCTTTTGACGTCCACTTTATAAAACCACAAGGTGAGCAAGGGCATAGTATTTTGCCTTCAATTGAACTATGTTGGAAAGCAAAATCAATGAATCTCCTAACTCCTTCATCATACTCAATTGAATTTCGCGGTTTTATCATCCAAGACTTGTCCATTCACTCTGAAAATAAGTGAATCATTCTTGTCAAACTCTTTTTTCGACAAAAATGTGCCAATATTTTATTGTCCAAGTTATCAACATAGGACAATAATACAATATTATGAATGTAAGATATTTACATTCATACCACTATTTATAAACCGTTTGGGTTCTATGTTAGGGTTAGGGTGAAAGATAATGTAGTTCCCATGTTAATCTTAATCTGTATTAGTTTGTTTATGGAAGTTAGAGTTTAAAGTGAAAAACCAAAACATTAATATGGAGAACTAACAACATCCACATATCCAAAATCAAGAATTGCATGTTGATAGTTTTTCGTTTTCATCCTCACTGATTTTATTTATTTGATAGAGCAAATACAAATGCTGAAGTACCTTTATGTTAAGTGTGAAGTACTCTCATCCTTCATACATGTAAGTTTAATTTATAACAATTTTTCTAATTATTTTATTTAAACATGGAAGCAAAGCACTAACCTTATCAATCGGAGAGAAACTCGTTCACCCACAACGCCGTCTCCTGCTTCTGAGAAATCTCCTTCAATCTCCGGCTACTAACAAATGCACAAATAATTAGAAAATCTAAATGTACCTTTAGGCACTCTTGCAAATAATTAGACCATAGTGGCCGTTATGTAAAATAATTAATAAAAATTAAAAAAATAATAATAACTTGAATGGATTTCGAAATTATTAAAAATTTATTGATTCTTGTTTAAGATTCTTCCCCATTTTTATATTATGTTACATATTCAAATGGGAGCAGGGCGCATGTTATGGGTAATTGAGTGAATAGGTATGGGCAAAAGTTTTTATGTCTATTAAATAATAGAAGTATGGACATCCTGCATGTTTTATTCCTACTTCCAGCCAACTCACGTTTTCTCCATTATTCTTACTTTGGCCAAGCACATGCATGATTATTATTTTAATGTATTTTATATATAAGAATGTTTGTACAGAGTATGTGTGTGCGTCGGTCTTAGGGATGGACATGGGTATAGTAATTTATTATTATAAAGTAATTAATAAATTTTATTGAGAATTTGTGTGTGCTGTGAAATAAGTATGTGGTTGGCCACGTTTTGGAATGGGAAATGTTATGATTTATTATATTATGTTGTAGTGGGAAGTAGTGAAATGATGGTGGTATATTAATATATTATTATATGATTTATATGTGTGCTGGTTGGGCATATTTAATTGAAGATGGATTGATAGGTATGTATTTTATTATATTTTAATTAAATATGGGAATGTGTTTGTATATGTGTGTGTCGCCGGTTTGTGGAAGGAGAAGGCAGATGGGTTTTATGGTTATTGTATTTTAAATATGTGTGTGTATTATGTATATGTGTGTGCGTTTCTAGAGGAGGGTGTTGGATATTATTATAATAATATATGTGGTGTGTAATGGGTATGGTGTATATATTTTTTAAATATGTGAATGTGTGTGAGGATGTGTGTGTGTCGGTTTTTGGGAAGGAGAATGTGGTAGTGGAATTATATTTTATTTGTAGTGGAATATGTGTGTGTTGCAGAATGTGTTTTATGGGTATATGGTACCACTCCTCCTTGAGCTCCGGACGCATGGAAGAAGGGAAAAGGTAGACAAATTTGTCTAGTCTCGGAGTGTTGTTTTATGCTAAGTGTGGGGATGTTGGGGAGCAAAGAATTAGTGGAACGAATATTTAATGAAGGAAAGAGGGAGGTGTACGTTGGAATGGATGAAGCATGGGAGGTTAAGCATGGAACACACTCCTACTTGTCAATTCACTTATGCACCCCCTCATTTTTATATCTCATTTTCGGCTAAGCATAGGGAGGAGGAAAAGAGGGAGCTGAAGAAAATAAAGGAGAAACAGAAAGAAAAAGAGAGTATGCGAATGGGAATGCATGAAGGAAAAGTCTGCAGTCTGTGAATCATGAATCTTTGAAGAAAGAATTGGCTACGTTGGAGTTGGTCTTGGTATTCTGTGAAGTCTTTATGCGTGGTTTTGACCAAGTAAAGGGTATCCTCTGGCTATGAAAAATAGGATTCTGTAGTTATCCAGGATTCAGAACAAGAATTGGATAGACCTCAAGGTAGTAACACTTCTTTCAATTAAATGGTGTATTTTAGGCGGGTGTTACACAGTAAGCATAATGAGACTAAGCAAAAGCGTACAGAAACATCCTTGTCTCAATAAAGTATAAATCAGCTCTGTTTTAATCACGCCTAAGGTCAAAAAATTCTAAGCGAAACAATAAGCATAATGAGACTAAGCAAAGCTCAAACTTCATGAACATCGAAGAAATCGAAATTAAGTTACACCAAGAATGCAATAACCACCAAAAGGATGAAGCAATTCAAAGAAAATTTTCCAGAATCATGAAAAGGGAAAAAGCACAGAGACGAAGGGGAATGCGAAGTTTGAGGGTGGAGATTGAAACAATGACCGAAATCAAAATCGCAAGGACAACACATAGCCAAAATCGAAAGAAAATCAAGAGGAAAACATTTACATAGAAAGAAACCCATAGGCTGGATTAAACCCATGAGGCGAACACTTACCGGCGAAGCCAAGAAACCGAATAAGGCGAAGCACTTGAATGAAGGCAAGTCGGAACCGAGATCTGAGACGTGCAACGGCCGACGGTGAGAGTGAGATTGACGACTCGACGAGCTAAGCCTGAGACGGCCGACAACCGATGGTGAGAACCAGATTTGAGAGTGATCGGTGGAAGTGATTTACGGTTAGGGATTTGAAAGAACAAAACACAAGTGACGAGTGAGGGACTGATTCTGATGGTGAGGACGAACAACGGTGACTCGGTGAGGCCGATGGTGAGGAGAGGACGGTGAGAAGAGGACGGTGGTGGAATGGGGGATTTGCAGAGCGCGATTTCGGCGGAAATGAGAGGCGAGAAGGAATGGGGTTCGACCAAAAAGAAGGAATGGGGTTTTTATTCCTTTTTCTTTTTATTTTAATTTGACAGAAAAACCGCCTCCTGGACCGCCTCTATATGTTTCATTTGGAGGCGGAATAATGAAAACCGCCTCTGTATTATGATAATATTGAGGCGGTTCTTATAAACGCCGATAGAACCGCCCTAAAATTTTTTTTAGAGGCGGTTTACTTAAAACCGCCACCAATAGTCGGTCGGTATTTGCCATTTTTCTTGTAGTGAAGAAGGTTGCTGTTATAGTTTCACTGTTATATAAATAAGTATATATATGTATATCGCTGCTACTGGGAAGAAAAAAGAAGAAAGCTTTGATGTGATATATATGTATATATAGTTTGGAAAATATATATAAGCTTGCTGTCATATTTTTGCTACATAAGAATGAAACAAGAAGAGCTTATATAATTATTGTTATCATGTATGTTGTTGACTATTATAATTAAGGAAGAAAAATATGAATGGAAAAGAGGAATGAATTATTATTCACAAATGAGAGCATTAAGCTCTTACAAAGAATATTGATTGATTCAAAGTGATGATGAGGGTAGGGATCCCTTTATATAGATTAGGGCCCCCTAACTAACCCTCTAACAAACTAACTAATCACTAACTAATTAATTAATCTATTTAATATCACCCTATATTCTAACACGCCCCTTCAAGTTGAACACTATTTATCTCAAATGTGTTCAACTTGAACAACAAAATAAGGGGATAAGGTGAATCAAACTGAATTAGTTTTACAATCACATCACAAAACAATACAAAATTACAAAGATTCTTCAATTCACAATTTCTTTTTCTATAACATTCTTCTCCATGCTTGCTACTTGCTCTTCTAGCTTAATTGATGGTTACAATTAAAAGGAGCGAGGAGACGATTCTTCACTGCTCTCTACTCTACTTTCCCTTAAATCGACAGGAGCAAGGAGGCAATTCTTTCTCTGCTCTCTACTCTGCTTTCCCTTAAATCGACAGGAACGAGGAGGCGTCATTTCTCTGCTCTCTACTCTACTCTCTAACATCATCACTTGCCTTGAGCTTTGAGCAAAATCATCAACATTCTTCCAACATCAATAAAAGTGGATAGTGTCCCTGCGGTCTCACAGGATAGATATTTGCCATACTGGAAGCCAGTATAGAGACCTATATGCAACCAACTTAGCAAAGAAAAGACAAAGCAAAAGCAGCAACTCCAACAATTTTCCATGCCTCTATGAACTAATAATCATCTTTAGGAAAGAATTTACATCCCTTCTCATGTCTACAGACACCCTTCTGCTATCCTTTTAGAACTCTGCACATCCATTAAAGAACTCCACTAAATGTTGCCTCTCATCATCAAAATCATCAAGAACTTGAATCAGTAAATGGATCCTGACGAGCGATTCCTGTACAACTTAAAGTAAAGCTGTTGAGATGCAAAGTTCTCAACTTTGTAAAACCAAAAAGTTTTTGTATACTAGAAAATAGATTTGAAGAATTCGCTTGATCAGAATATAATGGAAAATGTTCAAGATGCAATACTTCCAATGATTTGCAGCAAATAGATGTTGGGACATTTGTAGGATGGCAGTCTTTTAACTCAATCCTTCTTAAGGACTGGCAAACAAATAGGGAGACAGGGATTTCAATGGGTGGACTGCCAGAGCTTTTTTTCACGAAGGTTGATTCGGATTTCTTGATCACTACTAGAAAAAGCAAAATTTGCGACGGAAATTGCGAGGGACTTTATTTCCGTCGCAAATTTTGATTAATTTGCGAGGGAAAAATAGTTCCCTCGCAAAAAGGCCATTTTTGCGAGGGGCAAAGCTTTCCCTCGCAAAAAAGGTGAATTTTGCGAGGGAAACCTTGTTCCCTCGCAAAACGACATACAACACCCTTTTGCGAGGGAAATGATTTTCCTCGCAAAAGGTGGATTTTGCGAGGAAACGTTTTTCCCTCGCAAAACGACGGTCATTGGCCAACATACAACACCCCTTTTTTGCGAGGGAAATAATTTTCCCTCGCAAAAATGTGGATTTTGCGAGGGAAACGTTTTTCCCTCGCAAAACGACGGTCATTGGCCAACATACAACACCCCTTTTTTGCGAGGGAAATAATTTTCCCTCGCAAAAAATGTGAATTTTGCAAGGGAATCCTGGGTTCCCTTGCAAAATGGCCCCTTTTTGCGAGGGAACAAGTGTTCCCTCGCAAAAACGGTTGATTTTGTGAGGGATATTTTTTTCCCTCACAAAATAACTTATTTTTGCGAGGGATAGAAGTTTGCCCTGGCAAAAATTGGGATTGAAATTTAGACCTAGGTACACAGTTCAGTCCGGCTTCATTTTAGATCTGCCGTGGTCGCGCGTTTTCTCTCTAGTTGTCCACCTTTGTTCCGCCGTCAGTCGTGCTCTTCTTCTCTGTTGGTTCCGCCGTGAGTCCGGTCACCAGAACCACCTTCGGATCCGCCCCCTTCTCCAACGCCCTCTTCTTCTGCTGGTTCGATTTTCTTCTGTCGATTCCTTTCTCCATTCTTTTGCTGGTTCCTTTCTCTACCTCACCGAGTTCGATTTCTGCTTTTGGGTTATGCAATTTGGTAAGTATATACTTAATCTGTTTGTTTAAGTTTTTTCTTAAAAAAAGTTTTTGTTCCTTTTTAATTACCTCCTAGAAAAGGTCATATTTGGGGGCCAGCGCAATTTGTTACAATTAAGCTCTGAATTTTGCATCTCTGACTCATTTTTTTCTCACTTGTTTTTTGCTGCTGTATCTGCTTCACAGATCATAGTATTTTATCAGGCTCATCTTTTTCTTTTGGGTGGGGGAGGGGGTGATTGCAATTCGATAATGCTGTGATTTCGAAATATTCTAATCTGAAATATATTGTATTTATAATCAAATAGCGTTTGTGTTGGTAGTAGAAAGGGTAGCTATTTTAATAAGTATGATTTGTAATTCTACTTTATCTTTTCAACACAATCGTGGAGACGCCCCCTTCAATAACTGAGGCTACCAGCAATATGGTTATCGGTATGAGTTGGTGCTTCGTGGTGGCTCCCTCTCATGTCCCTTGTTTTACCAATATTGTTTTTTTGCTCAGAAGTTTGACCAATATTGTTGAGTCTTCTATATTCATATTCTTTGAGACATCGAACAGTGTTTATTGGTTTGGTGGTATAACATATTTTTTGAGATAAAACTAACTTTGGCTCATATTTGAAGTGATACCCATCTTCTAGGCTTATTGGTTAAAGTTTTATATTTTATTAACTTCAGATGTTGTAGTAGTTATGTTTACATATGCTGGTAGGTTGTAGTGCATGCATTTTTGTTTTTAGACTCTAGACTTCCAATTAGATCCTAATTGTTGATCAATTGATGGTTTCACATGTTTCATTTTATCATTTTGTTGAATAAGTTAACTCAAAACAAAAAACAAAAGAAAGAGCAGCGTTCTGGAAGAATGGTTAGAGCCAGTAATAATAATTAATAATGGAAAACATTGCAAGGATCACTGGATGACACAATTAAGATATTGTTTGAACCAATGTTTACAAAAAAAAAACCAAAGTTTTATACATATCATTAGTTGCAAATTGATGCTAGGATAAAAGTTGGTTAGTGTAAGTGACAAAAGCTAGTTAAATTAGTAAATAAATGTTTACAACTATAGTGAATTTAAATCTCGTCATCTATGTGAAGACTTGGTGCTTTGTGTTTTTATCTTGCTGCCTTGCTTTGTTATTCGTGTAGCCTAAAATTCATAAGTGTGCAAGTATGAAAGGTGTGCGTTGGCCTCTTATATATTATGGGAATTGTTGTTGATATGGATGTTCTGATTTAAGCATTATAGGCTTATCAAATGCTTGTTTAAATGTGATATATAATCATAATATACATTTAGGGATATATAATCATAATATACATTTAGGGACCTAATTGTAATATGAAAACAGGGACCTAAGTGTGAACTACATAAGTAGTCAATAAACCATTAGTTAGGATTGGTGAGAGGCTATAGTGTATAAATAGCCTACTCCTCTATTGTAAGAGTTCAGATTTGACAAGTGCAATATAGAGTTCTGTTGTGTGAGAGCCATAGGAGCTCTCCTCTTCTATTCTAATCCCTTCTTGTGTCTCTTCTACCTCTACTCTCATGTCCTTCTGTCATATGCTTTATTCTAGATCATAAACCATATCAGTGGTATCAGAGCCGTCCCTCCTTGGCCGCTTCTGTTGCTGCTTCTGTTCTCACCATTTTCTGTTCTGTTCGAAGAAAAAAAAATCAGAAAAATAATACAGTTTCTTGTTTGCTCTGTTCTGGTGGTGCCATCGGTTCTGTTTCATCATTTCTTAATCCAGAGAGGGGTGGAGCAACAAGAATATACCAAGAAAAATATTCTTGAAAATACCATTAGACTGGGTTCCCTTTAAATTGCATCGACTGGTACGTTTTGGCCCATTCGAATTCAAGAATGCTCTGTTTCGTCATTGCCAGCATCGACTGATATTGGGTACTGCTGGCGTCGCGTCATTCTGGGATTCACGTCACCAGTTTCTTCGTCTGGTTCGTTCTGGCTCAGCACCATTTAAGAGCGCTCGGTTTCATCGTTGTTGCCTTCGGAATTGGTTGCACGTGGGTCGGCATTTTCTGGTTCGTTTTGGTTCCTCGGGATTCAAGAACACTTTGTTCCATCGTTTCCGGCTTTGGTATTGGGCTATCGGTGGATTCTGAATTGGGGTTATTGTATCAAAGTCGACGCGCGATTTCCGAAATGGGGTCGCTGGTGGATTTTAATTGATTGTCGACAAATTCTGTATAATCACGAGTGTTGTTCGCTGGCCGGTGAATGTTTTAATAGTGGGTTGTCGGTGGATTAATTGCTGTATCACAGTCGACTCATCCCAGTTGACGTGTCGGCATCTTTCAATTACCTGGTCGGTGGAATTCTTAACTGGGCTGTCGACATATTCTTTTAAATGGGTTGTCTGAATTGGGCGCACATTTAGTCGTCATCCGTGGTCCAAGAAAGCTCTGTTTCATCGGTGGGCTTTAATCGGTGTCGGCCCGATTCTTTGTTTCGAATCGGTGGACTTGTAAGTCTGCATTGTCGGTGGTCGGCGTAAATTTTGATTCATTCTGGTCGGTGGAGTTGTGAAGCGGTGTCGCACGAAATTGGGTGTCGGCAATATTGAATATATTCTCGCGGGTGAGTTGTCATTCGAATTGGCGGATTTTTCTTTTCGCTTGATCGAACGTCTTCGATTCTTCATCGCCGATTTCGGTGATTACGGCTCGGCTCTATCTTGTACTTGGTTTTGGTAGTAGTGCATGGTACACACCAGAGCTTCATTAGCAAGAACAATGGAAGCACGAGTCGCAACTATGGAAGAAAAACTGGAGAAACTTGACGATATTGAAGTTAAAATGGGGAAACTTGACCAAATCGATCAGCAGATTCAACTTCTGGTTCAAGCATCACAACGCCAAAATGATGACCAGCAACGCCATAGACGAGGGAATGGATTGGGAAATGGAGAAACACCTCACAAACCTACCCATTTCACCAAGATGGAATTTCCTCGCTTCCAGGGCAGAGAAGTGGACAGCTGGATATCAAAATGTGATAGCTTCTTTCATCTTGATGCCACAACTGAGGCAGAAAAGGTGACCATGGCCTCGATGGGACTGGATGAGTCAAGTTTCATATGGCATGTGGCCTCAGAACGTAGGTGGCGTCGTCCAATGGGATGGAATGAATACGTGGTCCTTCTCCGCGACACATATGGACTTCCCATTGATAAACCAATGGGGGAATTGTCTAGATTAAGGCAAACGGGCAATCTCACGGAATTCAACACTAAGTTTGATTTGCTTTCAGCCAAGTTGGATCTAACAGAGGAGTACTTAATTGACATATACTTGACTGGACTTAATGAAGAAATCTCCCATACAGTGCTCCTGTTTGATCCAAAGACATTGGGTGAGGCAAGACGCTTGGCGAAAATTGAAGAGATGGCAATTAACCATAAGGAAGCGAAGGTGCCAAGTACAAAATATAGTAGAGATATGTTCAGCTCTGTTTCGGTGGCTTCACAGAATAATGCCACGAGTGGAGGAAACAAAGCACAAAATCAAACGAGTGGGTCCCAGTTGAAGGATAATGTGGTAAATTCAGTTAACCCACTCAACTCCATAGTGCCTGCTACTGGTAACACCATTGTTACAGATACGAATATGCCAAAAACGTGGAGAAATTCTAAGCTATTGACAGCAGAAGACGAAGCAGAGCACCGGGCAAAGAACCTATGCTTCTATTGCCATGAACCTTTCACAAGAAACCACTCTTGTCCCCAAAGGCAGAGAATGAGGTTACAATTTATGGAGCTTATTGAAGTTGCTGACCATAGTGGTGCAAGTCCTGAAACCGAGGTTGAAGAGGGTAAGTTTGCACCTCTTATTTCACTTCATGCCATTCATGGGGTGGATAACAATGAGGCTATGTGTATTCAAGGCCATGTGGGAAACAGGGTTATTCAGATTTTAATTGATACGGGCAGCACCCATGATTTCATGGACTACAACCTTGCTGTCAAGTTGGGATGGAAGCCATCAGCAACTCCTTTAGTGATGGTTCAGGTAGCCAGAGGGCGGAAATTGCAGATTTTTGCTGTATGGCATGGGTTTAGATGGAACATGCAGGGTTTGGAATTTATATGTGACCTCAAGATTGTTCAACTGAACACATGTGATGTTATTTTGGGGCTAACATGGCTGAAAACCATAAAATGCGCCTTGTGGGATTTTGGAGAACTTTCTATGAAGTTTTGGTACAAAGGGAAGGTGCATGAGTTACAATCCAGTCCTCTAAATTCCTTACGAGTAATTCCTTCTTTTAAGCTAGAATTTCAGCAAAGAACTACAAATTCGAGACAATGATACTGCAGAAATGACGGCTATATCGGCAGTTCCCCTATGGCGCAGAGGTTCGGAGGTCATTTGGAAGGTTTATAGGTGCGGTTTGTTGCAAGGGGTAATTTCCTTGGTTAAGGAAAATCTACAATGGCTCATAGCTTGGAGTTTTGCGTCATTCAGAAGAGGCTACAAGTAAATAGGAAAGGCATGAAGAGTGTAGCCGCACAAGTTTCAGAATTTGATAGCTTGGCTTATGTTTTGATGTTTCAGCTTTGTGTTTTTTAAGTTCAGTTTTGTAAATTTTTGTTAGGTTCAAATTTGTATTTTGTTGTTCAGCATCCTTGAGGGCAAGGATGTTTTGGGAAGGGGGTATTGATATATAATCATAATATACATTTAGGGATATATAATCATAATATACATTTAGGGACCTAATTGTAATATCAAAACAGGGACCTAAATGTGAACTACATAAGTAGTCAATAAACCATTAGTTAGGATTGGTGAGAGGCTATAGTGTATAAATAGCCTACTCCTCTATTGTAAGAGTTCAGATTTGACAAGTGCAATATAGAGTTCTGTTGTGTGAGAGCCATAGGAGCTCTCCTCTTCTATTCTAATCCCTTCTTGTGTCTCTTCTACCTCTATTATCATGTCCTTCTGTCATATGCTTTATTCTAGATCATAAACCATATCAAAATGCATATGGATTGCATGCCAATTTCTTATTTGAGTTATCCTTGGTTTCGATTAAGCTGACACTAGAAATTACATAAGATTTTGGTCACAGGCTAGTTCATAATTTTTACCCTTTGCTTGTTTTCCTTACCCACACACATGTACACAAGTGGTGATATGCTGGAGTAATCTATGATCTCTGGGAAAAATTTAGGCGCAGTTATCTGTGTATTTTGTGATCTGATTTTCAGCATAAGTAGACATTTTGTACATCTTCGCACCATGTTATTGACTTATTTGACAAAAGATAAATGCATTCACTCCCTTTGTAATTTCTTCCATTGAAAGCGGTACTATGAACTTTGAAATCGTATAATGCATTCATGAACTTAGTGTATTTTAAAGCGGACCTTCTCATCACCTTACATTAAATAATTAATGGGTGCCTAACGTGTATGTGTGAAAGGATGAAGGAGGAATGATGTTATCAAAATTTACTTTTGTCTTTGTTTTAGTTTCTCCCTTTGGATTTTTCTAAGTGTTTCATTATTTATTTACAAAGTTTAAATTATAAATAACAAGTTGAATGTATTGACTATGCCACGTGAATAGAAGTATTAGTTTCCAAGCATATATGTCAAAGTATAGGCTGATCAATAAATTTAATGATGTAAAGAATAAAGGGTTAAGGGTGTGTAGTTATTCCTGTTGAAAAAATTCTGCTTGAAGCATTATTGCTGTGAACCTTCAGGAATTATTGCCTCTCTGATTCTCTTTGTCTCTATCTACATTTGAATGAGTTATTCTAGTATGTGATTGTACATGAATATTTGTAGTGCTTTGTGTTACATTTGCACTATGTTCTGTAGTAGTTGTCATGTTCTGTTTACACTATGTTCTGTAGTAGTTGTCATGTTCTGTCAAGTTTTCTGATAGATAAAATGTCAGTGCTCATTCATTAATGGTAATTTGCATGGCATTTCAAGCATTAACGTGATGGCAGAAGTGGATGACCGTGGTGGTGATGACAATATTGGTGATGATGATGACCCGATTTGTTGCTATTTAGACTTCTTTTTAGTTCATTTTAGTCACAACATTATAATTTGTAATATTTTGTTTTTCTTGTTATATAAACTCTTATGATTGTTATAATTTATTTTTATGATATATATATAAATCTTTTTATTTCTTAATTTTTAATATAATTTTTTGTAATTATTTTATTTTTTCTGATTTTTTATATTTTTTTAAAAAATAAATTGAAATTTGCGAGGGAAAATTTTTTCCCTCGCAAATCCTCGATTTTGCGAGGGAACATTAAAAAATAAATTGAAATTTGCGAGGGAAAATTTTTTCCCTTGCAAATCCTCGATTTTGCGAGGGAACATTGTTCCCTCGCAAAATCCATGGATTTACGAGGGAAAACAAAATTCCAGGATTTGCGAGGGAACAAAATTTCCCTCGCAAAATCTTGGATTTTGCGAGGGAAACCTTTTTCCCTCGCAAAATTCCAGGATTTGCGAGGGAAAATGATTTGCGAGGAACATGTTTGCGACGGAACTTTTTCCGCCGCAAATTCCGCCGCAAACCAATTTTGCGACGGAAAATAGATTTTTTGCGAGGGAATTTTTCCGCCACAAAAAACTGTTTTTTTAGTAGTGTATGAACACCATGAGAAGTTGCAAATTCAAACCTCCAGGATATTCTGGTAATTGGCTAGGGATATCAGGCCAAACGCTATTTCCTTTGGGTTTCCAACCCAAGAGACGAAAATGAAATTGTGGGGGTAAATCATACATGAAAATAGAATATCTAAGGTAAATGGACAAGCCTACTCGAATGATAGAACTGCTGAACTGAAGGTGATTTGGGCTAAAACCCATTTAAACACCGGCAGGCAGTAAATCGACTAGATCTTGCCATATTCAGAATCTTTCACCAACCTCAACCAGCAAGTTTGCAGCGAAAGTACAGCAGTCAATCGTATCTTGGATATCGGGTGAGTCTTTTCCCTCTTCGCCGGCATCGATCTTTCCGACGTGGGTCTTTTTCCCTCTTTCCGATGTGGGTCCTTTGCCTCTTCGCCGGCGTCGTCTCTCCCCTCCTTCAGGGGTGTCGCGCCGTCTTCTCCGGCGTCGATCTCTCCCCTCCTTGGAGGTGTCGCGCCGTACGTGGGGATGCTCACCGGGATCCTTTGAGGAAGTCGTCGAATCTGTCTTCTTCTTTGAATCAGTAGAGGTTTCCTGTTTACCGAATAGGATCCCATCAGTGCTTCACCCTATGTAGTTTAGAAGTTAAGAAAAGAAGCTTGCCTAATATATACATACATACATATACATACATATATATAAAAAATAAACCTAAGGAAAGCTTACTGTTATATATATATAGATACACCGATGCTTGTGAAAGATATAGGAGAAAACAAACCTTGTTGTAAGTATGTATATACACAAATATGCTAAATCCAAGCTGTGTGTGTGCGGGAGCATATATAAGGAGGCTGAATAAAAACTTTATTGTATAGGTATATAAATATATACATATCGCAGAGAAGATGCTGTCAAAAAAAAAAAAAGTGGGTGTCTTACATATATATATATATTAAGTACTGATCGCTGCATGTGGAAACCAAAAGAAGGTGTATAGGTTAGTATTTTTAAGAACCCAATGCTCACTGTGTGAATAGGCGTATAATGCTAGTACGAAACATGGAAAGCAAACATAGAAAAGGTAAAGGTGTTGTCAACTTTATATATATATATAAATAATGATGTACTTGAAATTGTCAAGGAAATTTCTATTTTTATAAATATATAAAATGAAACATGATACTTTGGGAAACCATGAGAAACATTAAATCATATTTTATATGATGAATGGTATTATTAAATTCCTAATTTAAAGTCTTAGGATAATCTCTGAGAGTGTAAATTAATTATTGAGAAATAATAATTAATTAGTAAAATAATAAAAATAAAAATAAATGATATAATAGTAAATTAGCAAAATTGGGCCTAGGAATAAAAATGACAAATAAGACCCAAAATATATATTTTGGCATTCAAAAATTAAAATGGACCTTCACGAGTTAGTACAGGCCCAACAGCCTTACACTATACCTAGTGTCGTAACATTGGAGATTATGAAGGGTTTGAACAAATAATAACCCGCCGTCTATAAATGTATATTTATAAGACGCCATAGTTGCCAAGACAATTAATCAGACTTGGAGCCAGTTGAAGATTGTGAAGCAATCAGGTAGTAACTCTAATCACACATACTTGGTATGGCTGTGTATGACTGTTGAATCATATATGTGAATGTCCCGTTCCGTATGGGCCAGCACCACTCGAGGCTCGATTGAGCGGAAGGGCTGACCATGGAGTACCTTCCCGGTGGATAGAATTAGGGTAGGGCCTATTGGACAAAAGTCCTTAGGTAGCTAACCTAATTGCATTCAAAGTACTCGGACGCTTCCGATTGAGAACTCTAGCGGTTCCAGGGGACTCTCGGTAGGTCTTAGTCTACGATTCATAGTTGGGTGTTCCGATTGAGAACTCCGGTGTACAGGGGGACTCTCGGTACAGGCCACATGGTATACCTAGTGCTATGGTTATGAGATATGTATATGCTGTTTTGGCTATATGTGATCTGCATTATGAATTTTGAATGTTTTATGCTGTGTGGACTGCTATGCTATGTTGGTTGACTTTCATATACTGCTTATATTTTGTTTGTGAGATTAACCTGTTACTCTGGGATCCTTCGGGATTCCAGCCCCTATTACTACCTGTGAAAAGGATAGTGTATTGGACACGGCTTCCAAGGCAAAGCGGTGGATATCGGCAACTGGAGGCTTCGGATCAAAGCAAGGGCAACTACTAGCCAACTTTGATCGAATTTTGTAACTTGGTAATAGTTACGTTTAGAAGTTGTAGATAATCTCTATAACCCTTCGAAAAATTCCTATTGTAATCAGGTAATATTATATCAGTATGTTATGCTATTTTTGTTCGCCTATTATGTTGCGCTCTATTGCTCTGGTGATTGTCAGTGTATTGGTAGGGTGTTTCATTTTGGTATCAGAGCAAAGGTTCTGGCGGTAACAGAATAGCATACTGATACTTGATTACATAATAATCGAGATCAGAGTTATAACGATGCTGTAGGGATCCGTACAACGCAGCGGAAAAAAAAACTTTTTACGAATCCCTTAGGCGGATCGCTCAATAGCATTTAAATCTGATTTAGGGTTTCCGAATCATACCTATGCGGTGGGTTCAACGTTCCGTTGGCGTTCGCGCCTGGAACCTCGAGCGTCGTAGACGTCGTACGCGTTGAACGAGGAGGCATCCTTTTGTGCTTTTAATCACGTGGGCTAACGCCTTTCTTGTTCGATCAGACAGGGAGCGGACTCACGCGTGTCCTCTCCCTCTAAGGTATCCACACGAATGGCCTCGAACACTAACGGCAGCGTGCTAGCGCCTTCTTGTTCTCGCGTCTCTCTCTTTTTCGCTCTAGGGTTCTTTTGTGTTTTCGAGTAGTCTAATTCATCAAGTAAGTTTAATACGACTAGATCGGCATACATTATAGGGTTTCTAAACCCTAATATGTCGTATTAAAATATTCAAAATTAAATCAATTAATTTCGAATTTGGATTAAATAATGTTAATTAAATCTGTCCAACAGATCTAATCTAACTACTTGATCCGAATTAATAGGCCATCAGATTTAATTTATATTTATAAATTAAATCAAGATATGATATGCTTATATTTAATTTAAAATGAGATCCGATATCTCAATTCAAATTAAATCGTTTTTGAATTTATTAATATATATATATATATATATATATATACACACACACATCCTAGATTAAATAAGTATTCATTAAATCTTAAACACATTTAAGATTCAATGAATCTAGACACTCTTGCTCGTGTTGGGTCATTCTTGTGTGCGACCCTGTAGGCCCACATGAGATTGGCAGCGGGCCAATACTGTACCAGCCCACAAGTCGCAAGCGGCCTCTAGCAAGACATTGCGACTACCCAATTCATATGGGGATCGTTGATAAGTACAATGACTTGCCCCTAGGGCATAATTTCCAACAGATGCTTATACCCTACGGTAGAGGGTTCAAGCTCTGGTGAGCTGAGGCTTAGAGATAGATAAAGTAGCAGAATAAGGATTCTAATGCTAATTCTCGGGCTTCTGTTATGGAGATAGGATATGATGAAATCCCCACTCGGTGTTATAAGAATATATGGGGTAGTTGTACCAAGAAGTTGATATAGTATGGCTTAGATCTTATCAAGGACTTGAGGTTAAACGTGCTTAAGCGAGAGCAATCTCAGAATGGGTAACCTCCTAGTAAGTGTCATAAGAATTGTAATCCTCTGATTTAAAGCTTGAGTAGTTTGAGGTATGAAACATGATGATCCATAGAGATGCCATAAGGATGTTAGATTGAATATGGTAATGATTGAGGCTAGGCTTGAATCCGATTTAAGCTAAAATAATGACTAGGTCAAAATGTGAATAAGGTTACCTTAGATTCCAATACATAAGAATAGGAATTATGTGAACATTGATTGATGATTAGATCGAAATGTGATTAAGGTTGTACTAAGGTTTTAGTATTCAAAAGTGGGAACCTTATAAGTGTTGATCAATGTGGTGCCATGAGCAATGTTTTGGGTATGATGAAAGAATAATGTTAGAATATTCCCCTGTGATATTGAGGATTGAGGTAGGATTAGAACCTTGTGAATAATACTGATGTGGTGAGGATATTATTTAATGTTTTGAGGATTAGACTAGGAATTGTGAATCATGATCCTAGTTTGTATTCTGGGTTTTGTTAAGGCAATACAACTCCTTGGTCTAGTTAATGATTGAGGTTTTAGGAATCAAATTGTGAATTTGACGATGGTTGTTTAATTTGGGATTACTTGAGGATAGTGCCCGGATGTTGTAAGTTATGAATTATGACAATCATGGCATATGGTCGATGTTTTCAAAATTAGGTTGATGAACCTAAAAATTTGATAGACATCCATCTGGTTGCTACCGATTGAATTGTGACCTAGGAACCCAACTTGATAGTTGAGTGATTCTTTATGTATTGATCGACCCTAATGAATTGAGGTACTAGAATAAGGAATCGATCGATTTGAATGAGTTGAGGCACTAGAATGTGGTACCAATATATGAGGTATGTGGAGGTTGCTAGTGGCTGACCTAGTATTGGGAATGATTTTGGTCTCATAGTATTCTCTTAGAAAGAATGATTGAGAGTTGTTCCTTGATGGAACCAGACGATAGCTAGAACCTTGGTAGCCACAGTTTATGGACTTAGGATTGAGACCGATAGCTATAGATACATAGTGGTTAATAGTTTCCCTGGAAGTGGATTGAATACCCAATAGGGAAGAATCGGATTTGAGGCTATGCTAGAACTGGACTATTGTCAGAAGTCTGTATACAGAATGACCCCAGATGATGTATACTTGATGCAATGTATGGCCATGGGGTGCCCTAGTGCTATGTATATTATTATTGGAGTGAAAATTGAGGCATGGATATACAGTAGGTAAAGGAGACCTACTAGATTGAATGAAATCATGATATGAATATACGATGGCAATGAGAACTATTGGATTGGTATGATCCCAAATTACTATTTTTGACATGTGCTCAATGAGAAGCCCTAAGACCTGTGAGACTAGTGTGTCCATAGGCTGGCAGAAATCCACGGTTACTAGACCATGAATACCGAGCAGTGTTCCGAAGAGATTGAAAAGCCTAGTAATCACAGTCAGTGTCCCGAAATGTCTTAGAAATGGCTGAAAAGCTGAGATAAAATGCATTAGTCATTGATGACCATCTAAGATTGGTTGTCTGGTTTTTAGATTTGCTTGAAATTAAATTTTTAAACTTGCTAATGCACCTGTTGCATTTGAAATTTTTGAAATTGATTTTTTTGAACCTGTGAATTTTCGAAACAGAGTTTTCGAATGAAATGTTTTCAACATAATTCGAGACCAGAGTGATGGTCACTTTTTGAAATGATGTTGTCTTAAAACAAAGGGGTTTGGTAGAACCCAGAATTTAAAATTTGATTTTGAACTATGTGGTTGTGACAGGATTACAGAACTGGAAGAGGCCAGAAACTGTTGTAGACGTACACGGTTTGCTGGTTTCTGCCAGATGTTTTTGGAATATTTATAGAACTGGAAGAAGCCAGAAACTGCTGTAGACGTACTCAGTTTGCTGGTTCCTACCAGATAATTTTGGAATATTTATAGAAATTGGAAAGACCGAGAGGCTGTTGTAGACGTACGGTTTCTTGGTTTTGCGATTCTTTGGAATGATTGAAGCTGGAAGAGGCTACAAACCATCGTAGACATACTCGGTTGCGGGTTCTTACGGATGTGTTTAAAATATTTTGAGTCACATGCCATTGATAAAACTCTTTTGAACAAGAGATTTGAAAATTGAGGGGATATGTTTTGAGATCTTTGTCGCACCAAGCAGTGAATGCACCCAATCAAAACATTTTGCCTTATGCAGTCGAACACCACGCGTGCGGGGGTTAGGCCACAGGGATGGCGATCATGGGTGGGTCCTCACGGTGGTGGGCCATTACATAAGGGCGTCGGCACCCACGTAGGCGTTTGGAGCAGGGCTCCGTGGACATGGTCCTTTGTCCCGGTATGGGATTCCAGTGGGTGGCCCGTTATTGTATGTGCCAGTGTGGACACTGGGTCTCTTATGGGGGGACGGAAACTCTCCCACATTTGCTGAAGACACTGTTGAATTCTTGGTGACTCTTTGAGGCCAGAGGGATACAGTGGCCAGATGTAGGGATTGGGATAAGTCACTGTACCAAGAGGTTGAAGTGGTGACGTGTGCTCTCAATTGTTAAATTTTGTGAAATAAATTATCCCTCTAAAAAATGTGTGGTAGTAGTAAATGTTTGTTTTTTTAAACCACTACGGCAGTGAATGTGTTTTCACGAATTTGTGTCGGCAGCGACTAAGTTTGAAAATATGATAGCACTATTACTTTTGGTATGGTGCGGATTGTGAAATATACTACGACCACAGAAATTTCAATGTGTGAAAATTTGAAATTGAGACAAAATTGTTGAAATGAAAAGCGGGGCAATTGGTGATAATAATGATATCAGAACATAAACTGCTAGAATGGTCTAGAGATCTGAACCAGGTAGGTCAGATAGCAATTGCCAGCGTGCTAAATTAGAGAAAAGTGGTCTGAGAGCTTAAGTTGAAAGGGCTCAAGACACGAGACAGACAAGCAGAGGCTCAAGGTTATAAGACCCGGTATGCAAAGGTTGCACGGGGCGGTGTCCCTAGACTGTAAAACCTGTGTGTTTAGCACTGTATGGAATGCTGATTGGCACAATGACTTTAGACAAGTATGTTTAGAGTACATTTTGAGGTTGGCATAACATTCGATCTGTACCAGGTGATAGATAAGATACCTAGGTAGAAGGGCTAAAAATCAAGCGTTGTGGTAATAGAATGTGCCGGAGGGCTAATATGCGATGAGACGAAAGGCAGATTATTACAGGCAGTGAGGCCTGTGTAACCAAGTGCCCGGAGAATGGACCAGTGAGTCTTGTATAGTTGAGAACTATACCTGGGGACTAAATGGGTAAGAATATGGTATGATGAGTTGTGTGCTTAATAAGCATGCATAGGAAAGGAATAGACTAGATGTCTAAAATAATTCCCCAAAGATATAGGTTCAAATTTCGAGTACGAAATTTAAATTAACGGGGGGAGAAATGTAACATCCCAAATTTTGGGAGTTGGAATTTGAATATCATATGAGAAATTCAATTGTGGAATTTTCCCTAAAATAATTATGAGAATAATTATTTGAAATTTAGGCTTATTTTTCCCTTAATTTATTTTGGGAAAAGAATAATTCAAATAAGGAATAATTTAGGCCTAAAATTTATAGTAAATATTTTATAGCTAGGAAATTTATTTGGGAAAGAAGAATCCTTACATAAAATTAAGGATTTATTTCTAGCACTTATATAATATTATTCAATATTGCAATTAAATAAGCAATTTGAATTAAATACTTTAGCCCATTATCATTCATTGGCCCATATATTTAGTTGTGCCGAACCATTTGAAATGAAGCAAGCCACGTCCATACTTCTCCAATAACCATTATTATATTGGCCCAAATACTCCTTTAATTCATTGATTCTTTCAGCCTATATAATCTCCATTCGGCCCATGATGAAAGCCCAAATAGTAATTCCCTTTCATTCATTTAAACCATTTCCATTCATTTAGTGAAACCATACTCACAGCATAAACACGTATTATCTCGGCCTGAACACGTCAAAAATTGCTGTCAACACAATCAGTAAACCAGCGACTTCCATGGGATCTCACAATCAGATATGGCAGCGAGAGATTACCAGACCATATCCCTCGAGCCCAGTGCTGTGTAATTTCCATCGGTTCGTCCTCTTCTTCTCAGTCCAGACCGAGCTTGCTGTACATATATAACCATACCCTCTGTTTTATCATTGCATTGCCTCAACTTGAGCCAAGTTCAGAAAACTAAGTTGAAACCGAGTGTGAGAGGCTGAGAGAAAGAGAGAGAAAGTCCAGCAGTGTTGCCCTGTTTTAAACCAGAAAAAAAAAACAGAGGAGAAACCGAGAGTCGGAGAGAACGAGTGAGATCGAGAAGGTCATCGGAGAAGGGAAGAAGAATTCGAACCTATATGAAACTTGGGATTTCAGTTTAGGTAAGCTTATTCACTCCCTTACCATCTCTGATTTTATATAGTTATAAATCAGAACCCAAACATTTTGCTGTTATGTATAGATGCTATGTATATAAAGAGAGAGAAGGGGAACTCACGTGTGTAAGTATATATAAATATATGAAGATAGCGTGAACCTTAGAGAACAAGCAGAATGAAGCTGAACCATTTATATACATTAATGTGCTTCATGAGAAGGAAAAAAAAAAAGAGAGAGAAAGAGAAAAGAAATATATAGATACTCTGTTAATGAAACCGTGTATGTCTAGAGCTTCATGGTTACATAATTTAAGTTAAGGATTTGCTATTTTGTTTTAAAACTCAGAAAAAAAAAGGTTGCTGTCATGTAAAACACTGCTTATGGAATACATATATATATAAATGTACGCAGTTGTGAGTGGGTGTTGCTGGACTGGAAAAGAAAATGGAACCAGATCTTGGGAATAATAGAAAAGAAGCTGATTTATATACATTTAGATTTGGTTCGTTGACTTATATACACATGGAAACTGATTCTTGTTCACTGCACACCTATTTACATGTATATAGGGAACCAAAATCTTGAGATACTTACTATATACATATATGCACACCCAAAAGCTGAAATACACACACACACGTTGCAGCCTTGGGAAGAAAGAGAAGAAAATTACTATTAAAATGAAAGGAAGGTTTTACTATCAAGTATAAGTATATGAGTGCGTGTATATATAAAAGCTATATATAAAAAGGAGTGAGAGAAAACTTGCTTTTATATATATACATAACACACACACCACGTTGTGCATGGAGGTAATAGGAAAAGAGGTCTCATATATTTATAAATGCAGATCACTACACATGGAAATTAATAAGCCTTATTATTATGTATGTGTGTGTGTGTTTGTGTCATGTATATACATATATATCATTCAAGATGAATTTGTAGATACTAAGTGCTAGTATTTATAAAACCCAAAATCTTATTAATATAAATAGACGTAATGCATTAAAGTATATTTTTATAAGGTGGTTGGTTTTATAAACTCCTAATTTAAACTATTAGGATAGCCCTGAGAGTTTAAAATAATTATAGAGAAATAATAATAATAAATTGTATAATAATAATAATTAATAGTAAATTGGTATAAATTGGGTCTAGGAGCAAAAATGAAAAGTAAGGCCCAAAATATATAGTTTGGCCTTCAAAAATTAAAATGGACCTCGGAGAGTTAGTACAGGCCCAACAACCTTACACCATGCCTAGTGTCATAACATTGGAGATTATGAAGGGTTTGGACAAATAATAACCCGCCGTCTATAAATGTATATTTATAGGACGCGATAGTTGCCAAGACAATTCATCGGACGTGAAGCCAGTTGAAGATTGTAAAGTAATCAGGTAGTAACTCTAATCTCACATACTTGGTATGGCTGTGTATGACTGTTGAATTATATATGTGAATGTCCCGTTCCGTATGGGCCAGCACCACTCGAGGTTCGATTGAGCGGAAGGGGCGACCATGGAGTACCTTCCTGGTGGATAGAATTAGGGCAGGGCCTATTGGACGAAAGTTCTTAGGTGGCTAACCTAATTGCATTCAGAGGACTCGGACACTTCCGATTGAGAACTCTGGCGGTTCCAGGGGACTCTCGGTAGGTCTTAGTCTATTATTCATAGTTGGGTGTTTCGATTGAGAACTCCGATGTACAGGGGGACTCTCGGTACAGGCCACATGGTATACCTAGCGCTATGGTTATGAGATATGTATATGTTGTTTTGGCTATATGTGATCTGCATTATGGATTCTGAATACTTTATGCTGTGTGGACTGTTATGCTATGTTGGTTGTCTTTCTATACTGTTTATACTCTGTTTGTGAGATTAACCTGTTACTATGGGATCCTTCGGGATTCCAGCCCCTATTACTACCTGTGAAAAGGACAGTGTATTGGACACGACTTCCAAGGCAAAGCGGTGGATATCGGTAACTAGAGGCTTCAGATCAAAGCAAGGGCAACTACTAGCCAACTTTGATTGAATTTTGTAACTTGGTAATAGTTACGTTTAGAAGTTGTAAATAATCTCCATAACCCTTCGAAAAATTTCTATTGTAATCAAGTAATACTATATCATGTTATGCTATTTTGTTCGCCTATTATGTTGCGCTCTATTGCTCTGGTTATTGTCAGTATGTTGGTAGGGTGTTACATTAGCCATCTTCATGATTTCTCCACAGTAATACCTTATAGGCATCATGTTGTTGTTCTCGCTTTGCAGAAAATCTTCAATGTTGTCATACACTGATAGATGTCTTCGTATCCATTTATAGGTCAATAGGCCAATGATAAATGGAGGCCCCACAACACATTTACAAGCAGAATTACAAACTGCTCAAGAAAATTTGAAAGAGAACACCAAAAAAAAAAATTAATAATAATAAGAATGTTTCGAACTAGTATTTCATTTTTATTTTTATTTTAAAAAATCAAAAAATATTGCGTCGTATTGCGGAATAAAAAGTTCCAAGTAGCCACAATATTTCCTTACCTGTGCTAAGGAACACCACACGGACCACCCATAAAATGTGTGCGAGGTCATCTGGTAATTTGTTGTTGAGAATGTCATCTGATAATAAAAGTATAAAACGACTGTATTAGTAATAAATAATAAGGGATATTTTAATTAATTATTAATAATGTGCATATAAAGTGAATGTTTGACCCATGATGGGCTTTATCAATTCTTGATTAGTTTATTATGATACGAACCGGTTTTCAAAATACTCGATTTGGGTGCTTCCTCCCGGCCAACTCCATTCAAAATTCAAAGTGGCCAGTTCACTAATGATACATGTAGCAATGAAGCAGCTTAATATTAATGTGGGCTTGGATTAAATGACACTAATGGCCACAGTTATTTATGGGTAGGGCAAGGCAAGAGTGAAGATAAATGGGTAGAGAAAAAACAAAAAAGGCTCTTCAGCTGAAAAGATTGAGTTAGAAGTGGGAACTAGCATTCCACAACACAAACACACATTGACATATTTATTTGAAGTCAATTTTAGAATTATAAATAATTAATTCTTTTTCATTTAATCATTTATCACGCATTCTTTCTTATATATTTTTATTTATTTGATGTCAATACTAGGGTAGGGGGAACCTGCTTTGCCAAGCCCACCATTACCTAGCCTAAAATTACTTCGGCTTTTCATAGCCAGGGCCGGGCACAGCAAAGCTAAAGTTGTTGTGCGTTAAAAGAATACCCAGGAGGGGAAGATGAATCCAACTCGTCCCTCACTCTGATTGTACTTCTCATAAATAATGGACAAAACTCTGTATTTCCCATATTGCCAGTTCATTACCAGTTGATTTTGCTCGCATGATAGGTTGTAGCTGTGGCAAACGTACACCAATGAAAAGCTTTTATATCCAACTTGAATAACTTTCAACCCATTTTTTATGATACAATAAATCCACACAAAATGCAATTTGCATGCAAATATAAGTCCTACATTAAAGTACACCGACATTATTTTATTTTTATCTTCATAAAAAATATATTGTTTTCTGGTAAATAAGTAAATAATGAAATCATTCAGTTGTACAGGCATTTAATTAGTTAGCATGATTTGAACACTAAAGACTCTTGAAAAATGTTTTACTCTCATCGATGAGTTCTTTTCTCAAACGGAAAATTAAGCATTGAAACACTACTTCTACTACAACAGAATTAAAGCTACCAATCTCAAAATGTTGTAATTACAGTCATCAAACTACTCCCACCATTTTTGACATGAATAAGAATTTACAAGTAATTTTTTCCCATGGACGTACTTGATAGGACTAATGAATTGTCTTACCTGCAGGTGTACATTAAAGGAGGGAGGGGTATGAGTTCCTAATCCTATCAATTGATTTTAATTGTAACTTAATAGGATAATTTAGATGCCACAATAAGTTCATTTATCAGATATATATTACAAGTTCATTTAACAGATGCATTTCCGTCTAGATTTTATGTTGTCAAAAAAATCTCTATTTTGGTCGTCGCTCCAAATGAAATTGACGCAGGAAGCTTCACCGAAGGTGCCCAAGGGATGGAAAAGTCATCATCCAAGAAGCACTCACATTATTATCGCATCATGCACAAAAAGTTTAGGGGGCATTACAATGAGTTGTCAATGTTGGGATCCGTACACGCAGCGTAAGGATTTTATCTATTAAAATTTTATGAATCCCGAAGAGGATCTATCAATGGCATTTAAATCGGATTCATTAGAAAACCGTACCTATACGAACTTGAATGCGTCCTTTTAAACTAGTGAGCTAACGCTTTCTTGTTCAATCAATCTCCAGAAGCCGACTCTATGAATCCATTCCCTCTACCGGTATCCACACCGAACAGCTTTCCAACACATACGGTAGCGTGCTATCACCTTCTTACTTTGCGTTTAACGTCTTTTTCTCTAAAATTTCTTTCGCGGCTTGTCTCTCTCTTAATACGACTAGAACTTCATCTAATATAGAGTTTCTAAAACCCTAATGGGCCGTATTAAAGTATTCAAAATTAATCTAAATTAATCTTAAAATTTGAATTTGGATATTAATTAAATTTGTCCAACAGATCTAATCTAATATATTCAATTAATCCAAATTAAAAGCCTGCTGATTTAATTTATCTTTATAAATTAAATTTGAGATACTATATCTCAATTTAAATTAAATCAGATATATGATATCTCTATTTATTTTAGTTATTTAATTTATCAAATAAATTAAATACTATATAATAATATTATTATCTATATAAATAATAATATTATTTTCAAATTTAATACACACAAACACACATATACATACATCCTAGATTAAATGTTGTATTCATTAAATCTTAGACATATCTAAGATTCAATGAATCTAGACACTATTGCTCGTGTTGGGCTATTCTTGTGTGTTAGACCCTGCAGGCCCACATGAGATTGGTAGCGGGTTAATACTGTACCAGCCCACAAGTCGCAAGCGGCCTCTAACAAGACATTGCGACTACCCAATTCATATGGGGATTGTTGATACGATACAACCTATCATATAACCATGTCACGTCCCTTTTGTCACGCGATAATTTAGTCAAGGATGAGGCATGGATAATGTCAACTTCCTATTTTTGACCATTACTTTCTCGATTCTTGAGTAGTCTAACAATTAAAATGGAAACTCTTTTCCATCGTAGTATGGCCATACATTTCTTAGACTCACTCATCGAGGGGCCCAATATTATCTCTCTACAAATGTGAGGGACAAATTCCATCTTAATCATTTACATTCCTCTGCATGAAAACATTTGATCCCGATCCAAGCCTTTATCATCATCCGGTCAAAGGTGACTTTTGACTAGGTCAAAGATCAGCGATTCTCATGTAGAAATCCATGATGATCTCAGGTTAAAGGGCGTTGTTACGTGGTTATACATGAGATAAGCTTATGACTAAATCCATGCAGCTTTCTCATAGTGGGTCGGTTCAACACCTTGTACTCTTACAAATGCCTATGACGTTGATTCATATCTCCATATTCATCAAAGTCATACTGGTCTTATTTCATTTTTGCTCCCACATAGATGACTGACCAGGGACATTTAGGATAATCTATAAGATATATTCAAGGATACAGTTATCACTATAAACATGCAAATGATATGATAACTAAACGGAAAAATACTTTAAATAACATTAACATTTAAAGTACAATGACTTGCCCCTAGGATATAATTTCCAACAGTCAAGAGATATAATTATCCAAAAGTTTAATAACAATTAATGAACATATAATGAACAATGGTAATAATAGTATATTTATACTCCTCACTTATCATTCAAATTTCTTTATAATTATGTTCATTCATTGGGATCTCATTATGATTTTCTAAAAGTCTGTGTATTTAATTTAGAACTTGAATCACAACACCATGTTATTCCACCTGTCATAGGATTTTTTTTTTTTTTTGGTTGCCCATCCGGTATCCAGAGCTTTGCCCTGACTAATCCGAATCCGACCCGGGTCGCACACCTGGCTATGGTGGGTGAGTCTCTCAGCGGGGCTTTTCTGCATTCACAAGGCTCGAACCCGAGACCATGCTTAAGCGACACAAGCCGCTTACCACTTGTGCCAACCCCCGTTGGTACCTGTCATAGGATATTTAAATACATTAAGAGATGTTAGATATTTGATCAAATGTTCTGCAATAAATCAGTTTGACTTCACCACTTTGTTGAACCTCTCTAGTGAAATATAACTTAATTTGAAAATGCTTAATTTTCCCATGAAAAACTGGACTCTTAGATATTGCAATAGCTGCTTGATTGTCCTCATAAGTTGGTGTTTTTCCTATTGCATAAACTGTAAATCAATCAGCATCTTCCTTAGCCAAAAAGCTTGCTTGACAGCTGCATTTGCAGATATGAATTCTGCTCCTGCAATTGATTGAGCTACCACTTCTGGCTTCTTTGAACCCTAAGAAAATACCCCAGAACTCAAAGTAAAACAATATCATGAGGTGCTTTTCATATCATCCAAAGACCCTCCTCAATCTGAATCAGAACATCCTTCCTTTTTGTTTTGTTTTTGCCAACAGAACATCCTTCCAATTTGAACACTTGATTACGTTTATACTGAATACCATAATCAAGAGTTCCTTTAATATATCTTAGGACTCTCTGAGGGGCCTTGTAATGATTTACTGTAGCATAATGCAAAAATCTTGAAAGAACACTGGCAACTTATAGTTGATATTAGGTCTTGTAGTCAAACACACGAGATGGCCAATAAGACTTCTATAAGTGGCTTCTTCTGTCTTCTCTGCAGCATCGTTCTTACTCAGCTTCTCCTTTTGATTCATGGGAGTAGCACTAGGTTTACATGATTACATCCCTCTATGCCAAACCTATTTAGTATGTCTTTCGTATACTTCTTCTGATTAATAAAAATTCCCCTCTGATCTTGTTTTTTGTCCATACCCACAAAATAGGACATCGCCCCAAGATATGTTATTTCTATAAGACTTTCTGCATTTCTTACTTAAATAAATCAACTTGCTCAATGTTGCTTCTTGTCATCAAAAGATCACCAACATATAAAGAAACAATTAATAAATCAGCATCTAAGTGCTTGGTGTGAAAAGTTAATTCATTGAAGCCTGTATCTCACTAATAAGAAGATATTAGTCTTGGCACACGATACTGCTATTTCCTGCTAGCCATATTTGGTTTTTGTGGAGGGTTGCAGAGGCAAAGATCAACAGAGGAGAGTGATAGACAAGAAATTACAATTGAAATCGATGAAGACAATGCTAAAATTGCCAAATAAAAATAAAAACCAGGAAAACTAATACTTAAGTGCATCCAAAATCATGACACTGCACGATCAATTATACGATTTCTATCAATAGAATCTTGTGGTTCAAATCCTTTTGCTTCTTATAAAAAAGTGCATGTCTTATATATCTACAAACAAAGATCCATCCAGACATTAATATTACCAAATAATTGAGAGAACAACAAATATAATCCATTACATGAAAAGCTTTCACATGCTTTGGATCATTAAATATTTGTGTCTCCAAGATCTTAATCGCTTCCAAGGGACATGCGTGTCTCTTTCTCAAAAAGATCTTCTTCTTTGATATATCCCATGATTAAAAAAATGGAAGCCTAACATCAATTTCTCATGTTGATACAAACCACTTTTTATTCATATCTAAGAGTCTGTCGTAATAAAATCAATATTCAACATGTATTTTACAATGTTATATTGTTCTCTCAACTTGTTTAGTTAAAAATGAGGTTGTTTCTTTAGGATTATTCACGGAAGGATCAGAGGATGATGGAGACGTTGAACATAAATGATCACTAACATCAGTTATTGGTGAATCATGCGTGCATAGAAAAGGCTTATGAGGGAATACTAACTCTTGCTTCTCTCCTTCAAGCATCTCTAGAGATTTGCTTGGTGAAGGTTGACTGCCTGACTTGGATCGCGTTCTTGAATTGAATGATTATTATCATCATTTGCTGGTAAATCTTGTGGATATAGATAAGGCTTTTGAGGCAATTCCAAGTCTCCCTCATCTCCCTCAAGCATTTCCACAACTTTGTTCATTGAAGACGATGGCTATACTTTGTTTTAATGCACAACCGAACGATCATCATTTTCCTTGCCACTTTCATTTCTTCCTCTGTTGCATCTGCTATATGCTAATTTCATTTCCTTCATTAATTGATCATACCCTCAAAAAGGAAAATAAAATGGACTTGATTGCTCCGCCAACACATTCAAGTTCTTCCTTCTACCAGGCACATCACAAAGCTATAGACATCAGCTTTATAGTAGACTCCACCTACATTCTTGTAAATTCAAATTAAATTTTATAATTTTAATTTAATGCAAATTACGTGATATTATTGAAGTAGAAGTGCTAATAATTTATTATTAAGAAATTGTTTTATTGAAAATAGATATTATGTTTGAATGTATTTTTGGGGAATATATTCTAATTAAAAAGAGTTTATATGAATTTTCATTATTAAAATAGATATTTTATAATTTTTATAAATAAAATTTAAGAAGAGTTATATCCTGGATAACAAAACATGCCTTTATAATCGTATAATCGCCCATCAATTAAATCTTCGGTTAATTTTTATTCAATAAAATATACTATCTCCGGTCCTAATTATAAGACCTAGTTGAATTTTTTTGGAGAGATTAAGGAAGCTAAATAAATTACATAATTATTTCATATGTTATGTATCTTTAGATTATATATTAGTTTATTAGTCAAACTAATTAGTTTGAAGAAAAAATTTAAAAAAATACTCTAAAGTAATTTAATTAGCTTCCTTAATATCTCCAAAAAAGTCAACTAGATCTTATAATTAAGACTGGAGGAGGGAGTAATATATAATTTATACGTCTCTCAAAAATCAGATGGATGGATCCCAAAATAAAAAAATTCAACATAATCTATTTCGGTGTAATGGGCTTGGTGGAAGCAAAAGAATAAGAGCCAGACAAGCCACCATATGAGAATTGAGCCTTCTTAAATAATACTATCCCTCTAGTCCTTATTATAAGGTATCAACTAACAAGTATATTTGATCTTTTTTATAAAACATTGTTTGTTTCCAAAGAGCATTAAATATATTTTTTTTCTTCATATATGCCCATAATTAATAAGGGGTAGTGGGTGAAAATAATAATTAATATGATATAAGAGTTTTGTGCAATTAGTAAGGGTAATATTGAAATTTACTTAAGACAAATTTAATGACTTTAACTATATTTATTGGTTTGTGAGAATTGTTAATTAGTGCCTTATAAAAAGAACCAGAGGAAGTAAAAGGAAAATGAGTGGCCCACTTGTTTTAATCAACAAAACAATTGATTTCATCTACTCCCTCCGTCCCTAATTATAGGAGCAATTTAACTGATTTTGGGAGAATTAAGGAGAGGAGTTAAATTAGTTAATTTTACTCATTTTCCTAAAATGTCCTTATATAAATTTAAAATGACACAAGTTGCCCTAATTATAAGTGTTTCTAATTTGCCTTACGTTAGATATCCATGACATATTAGTTTATATATGTATATTAGTTGCTTTTTATATAGCCATGTGTATACATATATGTGTGTGTATATATGTGTATACATATAAATCTATCTACATACATAGACACACACACACACACACACACACACACACACACACACACACATATATATTGACACACATAAACACAAATATACATATATATATGTAAACACACATATATATAATGCTCCTAATAATAAGTATAAATAGGGGTATTATAGGAAAAAATTGACAAAAGTTAAAACTTGCTCTTATAATTAGGACCAAAACCAACTCCAAAATTTGCTCCTATAATTAGGGACGGAGGGAGTATGATATAGGGGATTGAGTTTAGTAGAAAAGATTAGTCCCTCATAATATGACAAATCAAGGTTTAAATCTCCACTGAGAGAGGCATGGATAGTGCCTTTGACCATGATCTGATCATTGACCTTGGATCAGTGCTTTGGTCAATTTAATATCCAGTATAGTTCAAAAAACATTGTTTTAAGCAAAGTATACCACAAGGAGCACCTTCGCATTAAAAAAAAAAAAAAAAAAATCCAAACATTTTGAGTGCATCTCACTAACAAGAAGATGATGCTGCTACATCTGCTAGCCATATTTGTTTTCTGGGATGGTGCAGAGGCAAAGATCATGAGAGAAGAATGTTACACAATAAGTTTGAATTCAAATTGATGAAGAAGAACAAGCTAAAATTGCCAAACAGAAATAAAAAACAGGAAAACAATTACTTAAGTAGTTAAGTGCATCAGAAATCATGCTATGGATTAACTATCAATAGAAGCTAGTGGTTCAAATCCTTTTGCCTCTTGTAAAAAAAGTGTATGTCTTATCTACAAACAAAGATCGATGCTGACATTAATTACCAATTGAGAGAGCAACATATATAATCCATTACATGTAAAGCTTTCACATACTTTGGATCTTAATCCTTTCCAAGTTCCAAGGACTTACATGTCTCTTCCTCAAAAACATAATTATATAGAAAGACAAAGGCTTCTTCCTTGTATATCCCATGACGTCAAAAATGGAAGCCTAAAATCTATTTCTCATGTTGATACAAGCCCCACCTCATCTTCTTTAGGTAAAAATGAGGTTGTTTCTTTAGCATTATTCATTGAAGGATCAGAGGATGATGGAGGGCGTTGAAGATAAATGATCACTGACGTCAATTGTTGGTGAATCTTGTGTGTATAGAAAAGGCTTATGAGGCAATACTAAATCTTGCTCCTCTTCTTCAAGCATCTCTATAATTTGGTCATTTGAAGAACATTCTCCAAGCTCAGATGATGTGATCATTGAACTTGAATGATTATTATTGTCAACTTCAGGTAAATCTTGCACAAAAAAAGAAGGCTTTTGATGAGGCAATTCTAAGTCTTGCTCATCGCCCTCAAGCATCTCCATAGCTTTTTCCATTGACGGGCGATCGTTAGGCCTGGTTTGAATGCACCACAACGCAACAATCATCATTTTCCCTGCCACTTTCATCTCTTCCTCTGTTGCATCCGCTATGCTAATTTCATTTCCTTCATTTAATTGATCATAAGCCCAAAATGGAAAATAAAATTGACTTGATTGCTCGGCTAACACATTCAAATTCTTCCTTCTACCGGCCATCTCCATTAGTAACATCCCAAAACTATAGACATCAGCTTTATAGGAAACTCCGCCTACATTCTTGTAGAAGAGCTCAGGAGCCATGTATCCTATAGTTCCCCTTGCTGCTGTGAGAGACACAATGTTATGATTTGTAAGATAGAGTTTAGCAAGGCCAAAATCAGATACCTTTGGGATGAAGTTGTCGTCGAGAAGAATGTTGTGAGGCTTTATATCAAAATGCAGAATTTGCATATCACACCCTTTGTGAAGATATTCAATACCATGAGCTACTCCAAGAGAAATGACATATAATTGATGAAGATCCAAGGATTGACCATTGTGATTTGGTTTAGAGAGAATGTATTTGTCAAGAGATCCATTTTGCATGAATTCATAAATAAGAGCACGCTTTGATCCTTCCACACAGTAGCCGATGAGCTGCACCACATTAACATGGTGGATTCTACCAAGTGTAGCAACTTCATTGATGAAATCTTGACCATTTGCTTCAGCGTTATCCAACATCTTGACGGCCGCGTCACGACCACTTCGAAGTTGTCCTTTGAAAACAGAGCCATAGCCTCCTTTCCCAAGTCTTACTTTAAACCCTTTGGTCATCTTCTTGATGTCTCTGTAGGAGTACCTTATAGGCATGATGTTGTTGTCCTCGCTTTGCAGAAAATCCTCAATGCTCCCATACATTGATAAATGTCTTCTTCTCCATTTATAGATCAAAAGGGCAATGACAAATGGAGTCCCCAACACAAATTTAGGTCCAGTATACATAGCTGTTAATGAAAATTTGAAAGTGAACATAGATAATGAGAACATGCCCTTTAACTGAAACAAGTATTAAATTTCTATAATATTGTTTGGTCAGTAATTGCACTGTCAACTCTTTTATTCTTAAAAATTATATAAGTTTGTTAAAGTCAAGGGATACCTAACAAAATGAAGATGCTTATCATATTGCCTGCAAAATAGAGGAAACAAAAATTGATATCAGTTTCTCTTGCAAGAAGAAGGTATATGATTAATGTGAAAATAGTTAATTAGTGGCAAATGGAATAGGTTGTCAAGTTATTAAATTAGTATGAAGGTGAGTTCTTGGCGCTAGCTGTTCCTTCACAACCAGTGAACAAAAATTTATATATCTAGTATAAGAGAAATAAAATAAAAACACAATATCATTCAATGTATAGCAATGAAATGAATAGCTCGTAAAAATCATTTGTGAAGGAGAAAAAGGTTTGTGCACTGTATGACAAAAAAGTTATGACTATCTATAAAAAGTAAAGATTCATGACTATCTTTCTGTCTTTCTTTCTTTTTCTTTTCTTTTTTTTTGAGTGATCCCGTGCAACTTGCAAGATCTACTAATGATATGCCTTACTCAAAATAGTCTCAAGGATCGTTATCCCTCCTGCAATTCACCAGACAAACAAATGTATTAGTAGGGATATGTAATACCCTAAAAATCACACTTAGGGTAAATATCAAAAATTGGTAAATATACCTATTGAAAATAGGTGAATATGAGGTCTCAAACACCTTGTATTGAGTTTACCTTGTTGTTAGGGTAATTTCCCTTGAAATTAGATAGTTTGCAATTAGGTCCCTAAAACGTTTGAAGATTTGCAAATAGGTCCCTAAACACATTTTGGGTTATAAATACCCTGTGAAAGCTATAAAAGAAGCAAGTAAAAATCTATTTGAAATAGGGAAGGATATTGTCCCTAATTTAGGTAATTTATTAAGTTACAAACTTGAAGAAATTGTAGAAGAATACCCAAAAAGTAAGGAAAAGACCATAATGCCCCCGTAAATGCTAAGATAATGCAAAGACATGAAAACAAAAATGTCAATACAAAAGTTATGAGGTAATGAGGCATGCTAATTAAGAAAATTATCAACTATTGATAAGAAAGTAATTAGGTAATTATTAGCTAATTACTTAAGCATAAGCAAATGAAATTCATGAATAATTGTGTAAAACCCTAAAATTAGTGATTAATGGCTAAAATTAGTAAAAATATATTTGCTAATTAATTGGAGAATATTGAGAAAAATAAATGAGATTAAGTATTTTTTTAAGCCTAAATGCAAGTATGGACCAATAGGAAACTTTGTGGAAAAATTATGAAAAATAATTATTAAATAATTAAAAATTATATATTATTAAATAAATAAATTATATAAAAACGAAAATTAAAGGAAAAATATCAGCTGCATTGACCGAATTTTTGAAACAAAAATAGGATAAAAATTGTTGAGATATTATGATAACTTAGTGTAGAAGTTTTGATTATTATATTATATAATTTATTAAAGTGAAAAATGATGAATAGTAATTTAATAATTAGGAAACGGATCCTATCTAGAGATCTAGGAATGAGATTTCCAAAGTCAAGGTAAAATATTGATCAGTGAGTTTTTACCTTCAAGTGACCTCTTAGGAAGTTAATTAGAAGTAGTTAGTGCATTTTCCTAATAAAACGAAATAGGGAAAAATGCGAGATAGGCATATTTTTGGATATGAAGAAAATAAATTCTAACTCAACATCTAGGAATGAGTTTGAATTTATCTGGACATATTTGGAATCGGTGAATTTTTCGAAGAAGATGATGTTTCCGAAATGCGTTTCATAACCTAGGACCGTACGGACACGTTTTCGAGGAACTTGGTGTGATTGGAGCCCTATATGGAACCAAAATTTAGGTTAACTTGGACATTTCTAATAAGTGAGAAAATGTCTTCAAATTTGTAAATCCAGAATTTTGAGATTTTTCCGAAATTACGCGAATCGGGTACCGATCGAGGAAATTGGTCTGGAAAGGAGCTAGAATGGACACATGTCATCATGCAATTGGCTCATCTTTGGCTTGGAGAGGGGCAGCACGTTTTGGAGCTTTGTGTGGCCAAGAATCACTCTTCAAAATATTAAAGAGAAAATTACAACTTTGGACCCAAAATTTGAGAAGGGAAAATTACACTTTAGGACCCCAAAAATTCTCTATAAATAAGAGGCCTTGCCTCTTGAATTCTCACACCATTCTTCTTGCTCTTGGCCGAATCTATAGAGAGGATTTTAGAGAGAGAAGCTCTGGAAAGTTCTTGAAGTCTTCAACGGGTAAGTCTTTCGGTCTTTAGTCTTTAGTTCGGTAGTTAGTAGAATTGTTAGTTAGAATTAGGAAGTAGGTGACGAGATTCCTATTCTTGTTTTAAGCCTTGTTTGCGTTGAAAAATATGCAGAGGTATAAACATAGTAGGGATCGAGTCGCCGAAAAGTTGAAGCTTTCAGCTTTTCAAAACTAAGGGTAGAATTTGTTAGAATAGCCTTTAAATTTCAAGTATGATTGGATATCATATGGGAGGGCTATTTTAGTCTTTATTTTCGAAAACCCAAATGGCGTCGAAGTTCGCGAAATTTCGGGAAGAAAATTTGTAAGAGTAACGAAGTGCTGGCAAAATGCCGCCAATTAGGGGTATAGGGGCAAAATGGTAATTTTTACCTAAAATGCCAGATATAGTATCAAATCACTAATAAAAGTGATATTACTCTTATAGGACGTCAGAAAGTTGTTATTTTAATTATTTCTATTTCAAATTTTAAATTTTGAATTATTGTTATTTCCATTCTTTTAGGAATTTCAAATAATTAGCAGGTTGTTAGGGTTGTTTCCTACTCCCTAGCTAGTAGTTGTTGATTTAGGATTATTTCCTGCTTTATTGCTAGTTGCTATTAATTTTTCATATGTATAAGTATACCTCATTTAAGAGGAATAAATCACGGATGAATAAAGAAATTCTTTATTGGAGTTCAATTTCTAACAACATATATATATATATATATATATATATATATATAAAGAATCACTTGATTATATTTAATTAATTGTTAGTATTTCCCGCAAAATAAAGAATCGCTTATTTTTCCTTCTTTCTCTTCATTAAATCTGGAAGTTTATTTTTATGTCAGTGCATAGATCTCAAAAAGTTATGTGGAATCAAAAAAAGAATCACTTGATTCGGACTCCCGAGCTAGAAGTTATGACCTTCCGAAGTTTTAACCTTTTTTTTAATGATTTAGTCGACTAAATGAGTGTTTTAGTCGACTAAATCGCGGGAGTCTTCAAAAAAAAAATAAATTTGCCCGTGATTTAGTCGACTAAACCATGGTTTTAGTCGACTAAACAGGGGCAGATTGAGAAATAGTTTTCTGACAGGGGCAAATTGGGAAATAGTTTTCTGACAGGGGCATTTTGGTAAATAGTTATTTAATAAAGGGCAAATTGGGAAAATAGCCCTGATCCAATGCGCAAGCAACAGATTATCCTCACTGTACACGAGATCTTGGCAGCAAAGAACCATGCTCCCCCATCTTTCTCGAGCTCCACACCACCTCTCCATCCCTCCTTATATCAGTAGATCAGTCAGCAACTAAGAAAGAAAGAAACAGAAGCGAAAAAAAAACGTAGAGAACGAGAGACGGAGAAAGAGTGTGAGAAGTCGGAAGGAAGAAGGACCAAACGTGCATGCAAGCTTGAGGAACGACCAAGGTGAGTTCCTTAAGCCTTTCCCTTCTTGTTTCCATGGTTTCTACACGTTGGGTTGGTTGGTTAAGGGAAGAAAACGCTGGAAAACCAAAATAACTCTGTATTCGGACTCAAAAACATAGCCCTTTTGTGTGCTTCGGTTTCATAGTCAAACATCCGTGTTTTTCCACGAAATGTTTACAGTAAATAGTAGACATCTTAAAATTTAAAACGAGTCAAAACCCATCCAAAAAATGACGTGTATATTGAGAGAAATAAGTTTCCAAAGTTCAGCCGAAAAATCCGCAACGTTTCTGCACTCCCAGAGAGTGCATCGGTTTCGTACTTGATTTTGAAATGGAAAACCTTTTGATTTTTTCATTGAAATTTTTACAGTAAATATTACACATATCAACCTTTCCAAAGAGCCAAAGAACACCCAAAACGGACTTGTAGAATGAGGGATATGATTTTCCAAAGTTTAGCCAAAATCTGGAAACGTTTTCTGCACTTCCGGTGAACAGTAATTTTCGGGCTTAATTTTGAAATGGCAAACCTTTGAATTTTTCCTTGAAATTTTTACAGTAATTAGTAGACTCCATAAAGTTTAAAACGAGCTCTGCAACATCTTAAACGGAGATCTGTAGCCCGAGATATAATTTTTGGAAGTTGAGTCATAATTTTAGAAAGTTATATGGACAATGATTACGTTTTTGAAATATGGGAATGACATGGTGTGATATGGCTATTGGTATTATTTTTCTGTGAAATTAGACATGCTAAGGAACACATAGCTTTTGGAAGCACCTCATTTGGAGGTTTTCATAATTAATTACGAATTTTCAAATTCTTACCAGAAAATTCTGGACATTGTTATGTTTTCGAAAGTTGGGAATTTTCTCAGCCATAAATCAACTTGGTGACTTTAATTTATGAAAATAGACTTATCAAGGTTTAATTATAAATTGGAATCACTCCATTTTGAGTTGTATCGGTCTAGTTATGAATTTTCTAAATTCTCAGAAAAGTTAAAGGCTGAATTTTTGGTAAGTCTTAGAATAGTTACGCAAGTTGTTAATGGAGTTAGTAATTATTAAGCTCCTAATTTAAAATGTTGGAATAGCCTATGAGGGTTTAAAATAATTATAGAGGAATAATAATAAATAAATAATGATATTATTATTAAAATTTGTTTTTTTTTAATTTTACGAAATTATAAGTTATAATTTTGATTATGTAGAGTTTTAAAGAGTTATTAATGGTTAGTAATTGGTTGTGGTAGATTGATTTCTGGTGTGTGTCTGAGCTCTTGAATTAGGAGCAGTGTGATAATAGTTAGCTTCGGCGAGAGGTAACCATTTTCCACTTATTATGTATATTAGTATGTTGTTTGTGAGTATTTTGTGAAATGATTATTAATATCTTAACAGAAATTGCCTTGTGGAACCTTGTGATTTGAATTGTGAAATATATACATATGTTTAGTTATGAATCTTGGAAAAATTCCTGTTGAGTTATTTATTATGATAATTATGGAAATGGTTGAATTGGGAAGAAATTGAGTAGTTTATTCCACCACGTGGTGAGGCCTCCATTGGTGCACGATGGTTGGCTTGTTATTGTCTCACCTGTTCAATGAGGGACTAGCGCACTAGTTCAATGAGGGCTTACGACACCCCACTAATTCAATGAGGGGAAAAGACCCATGGTCTGGGACATGTGCTCTAAAGATTCTGGCCGAATCTCATCACATGACCAGTGAGCTTTTGAGTAACCAGTAACATGGATGTAACTTAGCCCATGGGTCTAGTCGGAGGAAATAAGGCGGTTCGGTTGGATTAGTGGGAGGCATATTGTGAATTGTGTTAATGAAAACTGTGATACAAAATTTTGATACAGAATTTTTGACATGAAAATTTGTGTCGAGTATAATGGTGAATTATATTTTTAATACTTAGTTATATAAATTGTTCCACTTGGCACCTCACTAGCACATATTAGTATTCGTAATAAGATGGATTGATGGTTACCACATTTTTCAGGTGATAGTTCCCGTGCGGGTCCATAAGGGAAAACCTCAGAAGCTTAAGCTACTCCGCTAAAAGTAGTGCTTCTGTCTTTTGGGTTTATGTTGGATAATTGTATATTGCCACGTTAGGGCTCATTCTGCATACTCTGGTTTATTTTGTATATTTTGGTAATTGATGAAGCATTACTTAGTGGTCAATCAACCCTTAATTAGTCATTATGATAAGTAAAAAGGAAGGACGTTACAGCAAGCCATTTTGAGTGTTTTTTATTTTGATATTGAATTTATCAAAGTCACTCTAATTCTCTTCCTGATTTCCTTACCCGTGAGTTTTTATAAGGTAGTTCTTAGGATTGAGAGTAAAACTAACCCACAAACCCTTTCCATCTCTCCAGAAATTGCCAAGAAAGAAAAAACCTGGCGAAGAGCCAAAAGACAAGCAACCCCTCCATGAGAAGGAAGAAGATAAACAGAGCTACTCCCAAGACGCTCAAAAACCAATCTCCAGTGAAGAATTGCAGGAGATTATCAAACAATTGCTTCAACAACAAACTCCTTCACCTGAGGGATCAACCAGTCAGACAATTCCCCAAACACAGGGATCCAGATTGCAAACAAGATCTCAACCAAATCAGGGTCATCCACCCCTAAATCGGAGTCATCCACTCCAAAAACTGAGTCTCAAACCCAAAGGCTCATTTCCTCCAAACCTGGCAGAAAAACCACAGATTCCTATGCTAAGAAACCTCCAACCCAAACTTGGGATGAAGTATTGGACAAAAAGGATGATAAAACCCAAGCCCTCGAATATGATAGAGCACTTGCTTTGTCATTAATTGCCTCTTCTTCACAGGAAATCAATAAACAAGAGTATGATTCAGCCAATGCTAAATTTTCCCTTGAATTAGCCCAGGAAAAGCCTCATCAGGTTACAACACCGTTATTGGCTACTTCAGCCATTAACCCAATGGATACTCCTTACACTGTAAAATTTGCACAAGTAAAGCCTATCCTACAACTTGAACCTGAGTATTTCTTTGAAACACCTAACCAGGTAGCATTGAAAGTTTTCCCTTCAGGATTTCATTTCATCCCTACCGATTTGCGAAAAACCAGAGAATACTATGAGCTAATATTGGTTCATTCTCAATCTATCGAGTTAACTCGATATACATCAAAAGAGGATGAAACTCTAATAACTCATTCTACTCTCCAAATTTTAAAAGTCCTCACACCTTCCCAGTGGGGGCAAGATTTAGCCAAACCTAAGTTTTTTGATATTAAATATGAACCTAAAGGATATACTTACTGGGACTATAATAATGCCTGGTATAATGTCTTTTGGGATCAGAATAGAATTTTTAAACATACTTGGTTTATTTACTTTAAAAAAAAAACCAAGTACACTTTTCCTCAATGGTTTCAACATTGGTGGGCCTTCTACGGGCCAATCCCTGAAATTCTTCCACCAACTGTTCAAACAGCATTGAGTCTTTTTAAGAAAAAATTCAATCATAGTGGTGATCCTTTTCCAATTGATCTTCACTATTTTTCCAAATTATCTGTATCCGGGATTTTCTCTTGGCAATACAGGTTTTCACATAATGACAGAAGTTCTCCATATTTGACGATCCTACAAAGATTACCCTTTGTGCGTTGGTAGGCAAAATTCAACCAATTCAAAGTAGACTCCAAAGCAGTAGAACAGTGGTTCAAAGAAAACCCAAGTTTTCTTTCTGCTTCAGAAGAGAGCAGGTTTTTAAACCAGAAGAGCCATGCTCAAACCACCCTTGCTGCTATTTCAAATAAACAGGATTACATCCAACAACTCGTATCATGCTTAAGCAACTCCGGCCAAAGCGGCGAGAATCAAGCTAGTTCTTCGAAAGAGGAAGATTCAAGCCGAAGCGATGATGAAGATTTCGTCGTCAATTTGGGTGAAGACTAAACTTACAGTTTTTTACGGAGGCACCAAACAAAGTAGCTTCCATGTATAAGACTGTATAAATTGTTCTAATCTACGCTATAGTAGTGCTAGGTATTTTCACTGTAGCACCAAACACTGTAGTTCGTAGGTGACAGAATTGGTTACTGTAGTGTCAGCAGACACTGTAGATAATCATTAAAATTTTTACCGAACAGTGCCAGTCACCCCAACTGGAACTGTGCAAACAGTGCTTCACTTCTGCCTTTAAAAGAGTTGAAGTCCCATTCAGTTGAGGCAGGTTCCGAACCACTCCCTCTCTCTACCTTCCTTCTCTGCCTTCTCTCTACTTTATCTTTTCTCTTTCTGCTACCTTTCCCCTTTATTTTCCAAGCTTTCGTTTGTAAGTCTTTTACATTTCAATAAACCTATGTTTCCTTTTACTATGTTATGCATTTACATTTCATCTCTTCCCTCTCCGATGAGATAAGTCTAGCTGCGTGCCTACGTTTATTGACGCCACTTAAGTATGACGCCACAAGTGGCAACGTACGAATTGACGCCTAGTGTCAATTACAATTAATGGACTCCAGGCGTCAATTTTTTTTTTTTAAACATAATTTTATAATTATATTTATAATTATAAATAATAATTCATTTAATAAATAATTCATTAATTAATTATTCTCTAACTAATTTTAAATATTGATTATTAATTATAAATAACAAAAGAGTAAATAATAATACTAATTAATAATTAAGGAAATTAAAATATTTAAAATTTATTATAAATTTTAGGATACAGGACTAATTAGTAAATTAGTTAATTAGTGAATTTATTATACATGATACGGATAATATAGGACCCTTACAATTTTTGGTGACGCCATTAACTGCTATATTTTGGTAAATCTTTTCCCATGTGTTTTAATTGATAAGTAAAAGTTGCTACATTTGTGTTTTTCCCTCTAAGTTTGGCTTCACATTTCAAAGTTTAAACTTTTAAATAATATATTATATAATATTTATTAAAAACAAAGTACAATCTATTATTACATTGCTTTCTTTCTTATTCTCTCCTCGTCGCTATATAAGTATATATTAAATAAGACCATATGGAGAGGTGCAGAGGCAGAGCTATGGGTGAAGGAGGAAAAATCTAACCTAGGAAGTTAGTCCCTGAAAAAAAAAACGACCTTTATTCGTCCTTTTTATGGGACTAAAAAGGACCTTTTGGAAATTTGTGAGGGATTAAAATGTCCACCAATCGACCCTTATCGTCCTTTTTATGGACCAAAAAGGACTTTTTTTTTGTTAGAGACCAAAATGGGGTCCATATTTTTTATCAGGGACCAGAAAGGGCATTTACTCTTTTTAAAATTGCTTTGTTCTTTTCCCTACTCTAAGCTTAAATAGAGAATAATTAATTAGCAAATTATTTATTAAATTAATTATTATTTATAATTATAAATATAATTATAAAATTATATTTTTTATAAAAAAAAATTGACGCCTAGTGTCAATTAATAATTGACGCCAGGCGTCAATTAAATTGATGCCAAAAGGCGTCAATTTAAATTGACGCTTGTGGCATCAATTCATACGACGCCACTTGTGGCGTCGTACTTATTGATGCCACTGAGTAATGGCGTTAGACAGTTTGACGCCACTTGTGGCGTCAGTATTAGTTTGGAAAATATTTTCTAAACTGTTTTAATTGGGTAAATTTTTTGTTAAAATTTATTATTTTGGTAAATTTTCCGCACGTGTTGCAGCCCACCATTTGATTTTTGAGATGATAAGGGGAGTGGTTCATCCACTCCCAACCCCTATACACCAACACAAAAACACTCTCACACACACACGGTTAGGGAGAGCCGAGAGTGAGAGGAGAGTGTGAGAAAGAAGGGGAGGAAAAGAGAAGAGGAAGAGATTATTTTAATGTATGTTATTTATCTTATAAGATTATTTAGGTAACTAAACTATCTTCTTTTCAACAAAATTTCTTCATGAAAGTTATTTTACATATTTTTCTCTTTCTAATGAGGGTAATATTGCGTTGGTTAGTAAAAATATTGAGGTTATAATTTTTAGAGAGTTTTGAGTTTTTGCAATAGATGACTATATAAATGTAAAAGATGATTAATAATTAATTTTAATCGATTTAAATTTATTGGTTGTAGGAATTTTAAAATTAATTTTATATTTGAAAATTTTAGGATTTATGTCTTACAAGATGTTTTTACCAATTAAATATTGTATAAGTAATTTATTTGGGTTAATTGAGATATTATTGAAATTTTAATCAATTTAGTTTTGAAAAATTTGAAGGATTGGTTTGTCGTTTCTGAAATTTGTGGCCTAAAATGTCATTTTTGAAACTCATAGGACTAAACTATCATTTCTAAAATTCGTAGGACTAACTTGTCATTTCTGAAATTCGTGGGACTAAACTGTCATTTATGAAATTCATAGGACTAAACGATCATTTTTAAATGTAAACCCCAAACTGTTATTTTTAGTTTTAATTATAATAATATATTATTATCAAAATTTGTATATTTTGAATTATAAGTTATAATATTGATTATGTGGAGTTTTGTAGAGTTGTTAATGGTTAGTAAATTGATTTGGTAGATTGATTTTTGGCGTGTGTCTGAGTTCTCGGATTAGGAGCAGTGTGAGAATAATTTTCTTTGGCGAGAAGTAACCACTTTCCACTTGTTGTGTGTATTGATATGTTGTTTGTGAGTTCGTTGTGAAATAATTATGAATATTTTAATAGAAATTTTATTGTGAAACCTTATTATTTGAATTGTGAAATATATATATAAGAATTGAGAATTGTGATATTATGGCATGTATATGAGAATGATTTAAATACATGATATGAACGTGGAAAATCTTGGAAAATTCTCGTTGAACTATTTATTATGATAATTATTGTAAATGTTGAATTGGGAAGAAATTGATACACACACACACACATATATATATAAGAATTGAGAATTGTGATTTTATGGCATGTATATAAGAATGATTAAAAATAGCATGATATGAACGTGGAAAATCTTGGAAAATTCTCATTGAACTATTTATTGTGATAATTATGGTAAGGGTTGTATTGGGAAGAAATGAAATAGTTTAATTCACCACGTGGTGTAGCTTCCATTGGTGCATGATGATTGGCTTTCTACACCGTTTCAATGAGGGCTTGCTCACCCCACTTGTTCAATGAGGGGAAAAAACCCACGGTTTGAAACATGTGCTTTGAGGATTTTGGCCAGTCCTTATCACATGATCAATGAGCTTTTGAGTAGCCAATAATATGGACAGTAACTTAGTCTATGTGTAATACCCGGATTTTATTATCTGGGATATTATAAATAAATTGGATATTTCTGATACGTGAAGTTTTGATCTCCAGACTTGTGTAAATATAGTCTATTTTTCTAAGTTGAATTCTGTAGGAAATTAGAGAATTTAAGGGCCAAAGTGCCAAAATGACGAAAATGCCCCTATGGGATAAAAAGGACTTAGAAAAATTGTGGAAAATCCTAAAAGGTAGTAAAATAATTTTTAAAATTGAGAGAATATGTTATCTCTAATTGTGGTAATTTAATAAATTATAAGCTTCGAAAAATTGAGAAGGAATATTCAAAAAGTATTAAAATGACTAAGTTACCCTTGTAAATTCTAAAATAATGCAAGAGGCATGAAAATTCTAATGTCAAGGCAAAAGTTTGAAGATAAAGGAGTATCTTAATTAAGAAAATTATCAACTAGTGAAAAGAAAGTAATTAAGTAATAATGGGCTAATTACTTAAGCATAAGCAAAGGAACATCATGAATTATTATGTAGAACCCTAAAATTAGTGGTTTTTGGCTTAAAATTAGTAAAAATATATTTCCTAATTAATTGGAAATTTTGGAGAAAAATGAATGATTTTAGGTATTTTTAAGCCTAAATACAGGAATGAGCCAATTAGGGATTTTTGTGGAATTTTTTGGGAAAATTAAATAATTAAATAATTAATTAAATAAAAAATAAATATTTATTAATTAAAATAAAGGGCCAGCCGAAATTTCAAATAAAAAAGAAAAAAAAATGAAATAAAATGAAGATAACATCAAATTAAATTGGTGTAGATATTTTGTATTATTATATAATATAATTAAATATAGTGAATAGTAATTGAATAAATATGAAACGGATCCTATCTAGAGAACTAGGAATGGAAATTTCAAAGTCAAGGTAAATATTGATCATTGGATTTTTACCTTTCGTTAGACTTTTGCGGAAGTCAATTCCGAGGCCGGTAGAGCATTTTCCTAATAAGACGAAATAGGGAAATTCTGAGAAAGTAGGATAGCCAAGTTGAAAGTTAGGGATTCGAAGTCACGATGCGACATCCGGGAGGAATTGAGAGTTTTTTGGACATATTTAGAATCGGTGCATTCTTGTCCACAGCGGTAGCTTCCGGAATTTCGTTTGAAAGCGACACACGTTTTCCGTAAAACTTCCGTCAGGCTGGAGAAGGCCTAGACAGAGTTAAAAAAATAATTGGACTAGAAATTTCTAATGAGGAATGAATTGTCTTTGAATTGTATAATCCATAATTTTGAGATTTTCCTAGCGCTGAGGACACGAGTGGTATCGTGGCACTGGTGAATAGTGCAGGCTGTTATTGTTGTTGTTACTTTATGGGGCTTTACATATTGCTGTATGCTTATGTTTTGTCGGCATAATGATCATGCATCTGCTGTATGCTTATGTAGTGATATACTGCTGTATTGTCTAGAATATTTGTTGTCTGTATATTGTATTGTTTGGGTATGAGGTTATCTGTGTTACGAGATTCAATGCGGTGAATTGAATCTCGGCTATAGCTTCAGAGTCCGGAGGACCACGAATCGGAGATCGAGGCAAGCGGCAAGAGTAGACCCACGAGCCGAGGAATCGATTTCCAATTTCTTTTGTACTTTCTTTTGAAACAGTAGGATAACTGTATTATCAATACTATGTTACACAATGGTTACTGTTTGAATGTAAATCAGGTGCTCTTTCGCTCCATTGCTCTACTCTGATTGAAAAAAAAAAATTCGCTTTAGAAAACGGGATGTTACATTTTTGGTATCAGAGCAAATCTTTCTGGCAAGTATTTAACTATGTTACCACGAACAGTTTGGTGCCGAAGGCAAGGCTAGTCTACGTGGGTGTGCCAATCAGTCATCGTATAAGTCGGTGAGGCCCCATGGTAGACACTTACACGGCCATTACGTTCGGATAACAGAGTTAGGTTCTTGAGCCTTTTTGAGTCAATGGCTAGTATGCCTTTAGAGCCGGAGAAACCTGTTGGCTCAGATCATTCATCTGATGACGACAACGTGGGGATATACGATTTAACCACTGGTCATAAACCAGCTGGATGATGTAATATACGTTAGCATGTACATTACATCTAATATGAAAATATATATGTTTTGATGCCACGTGTTGTGTTATTTTTCTAACACATACATCCGTTATTTATTTAAAGGAAAAAGAATAAAACATGGTCAACATAAGAGATGCCGGTGCACCAAGGGGAAGAGGCCGAGCCAGAGGCCGAGGTCGAGGTAGAGGCAGACAACCTCAAGTTAGAGCGATACCGGAAGTTGGACAAAACCAAGAGGACCAACCTGCACAAAATCAACTCCTGAACCAACAAAACGATATACAGGAGATGCAACGAACTTTGCAAGAGCAGAGAGCTCTTATCGATGCATTAATGGCAGAAAGACAAGAAAGACAAAGACAAGAAGAAGAGCGCAACAATGAAGAAAACGAGGAGAATGACGAAGAAGAAGAGGAGGACGATGACAATAACCGTGAGGAAGACCATGAGGAAAACGCTGAGGAATCCGATAGGTCCCAATCACCTCCACGTCAGGGAAGGGAAAGAACCACAGAAAACTGGGTCAACCAGTTTTGCAAGTTAAAGCCACTCGGTTTTCGAGGGAAAAATGAGTTAGCTGAGGATTGGCTTCTGAGTCTAGAGAATATTTTTGAAGTCATAGAGTGCCCAGGAAATCGGAAGGCACATCTGGCAATATACAAGCTTCAAGGCGATGCCCAGATTGACAGAGCGCAACTTAAAGGAACTGCGCAAATCCCGAGGCCAGGAAGGTAACAATGCAAACCGTAGCGGAGCTAACCGCGGAGGTTCCTCACAGAAGAGGAAAGCACCTTGGAGTAATAACCGAGGCGGGAACAAGAGACCCTACCAACAGTATAGTCTCAGACAGCCGGAATCCCAAACCTGTCCGAAATGCAAGAAGTACCATCCAGGAGCCAACTGTGATGGGAAACAAGTCTGCTTCAGGTGCCAGAAGCCGGGATTGCCCCGAGAAGGCTGCAGAGGCGAGACCTCAGAGCGCTGGCCGAATCTTTGCGTTGACAAACACAGAGGCCAGAAAATCTCCAGAGATGGTCCAAGGTACCATCTATCTCAATGGGAATCTATTACAAGCATTGTATGATTCGGGTGCTAGTCATTCGTTTATTTCATATGATTGTGCAAGTCGTTTAGGATTGCATGCCTATAGATTACCATTTGATCTTGTAGTATCTACACCGTTCGGTGTAAAGTCTTTAGCTTCTGACGCATGTATGAATTGTACTGCTAACGTGGATGGACGAGTTTCTAAAGTGGATCTTATCCGTCTACCTCTTCACGGCATCGACGTCATACTCGGTCTAAACTGGTTAACGGCCAACGGTGCGATGATCGACTGTGGCAAGAAGGAGATATCATTTGTCGGAGATAAGGTTGAAGTGAGCCTGAACTTTCTCTCCGCTACAGAAGCTGATCGGTGCGTGAAGCAGGGATGCCATGCCTACATGGTATTATTTTCCATCAAAGCAGAAGTTGACCTTTCACTCCAAGATATCCCTGTGGTGAACGATTTTCTTGATGTATTCCCGGAGGATCTCACTGAGTTACCTCCTATCCAAGAAGTGGAGTTCAACATTGATCTGATGCCTGGTACCGGATCAATATCAAAGGCACCGTATCGTATGGCTCCTAACGAGATGTAGGAGTTGAAGAAACAGCTGGAAGAGCTTTTGAAGAAGGGGTTCGTACGACCTAGCGTATCACCGTGGGGAGCCCCTGTACTTTTTGTAAGGAAGAAAGATGGAAGCTTCCGACTCTGCATCGATTACCGCGAACTCAACAAAGTGACTATAAAAAACAAATACCACTTCCCCGGATTGATGATCTTTTGGATCAGTTATCTGGTTCCACTGTCTTTTCAAAGATTGATTTACGTTCGGGATACCATCAGTTGCGAGTTAAAGATGGCGATATTCCCAAAACAGCTTTCAGAACCAGATATGGGCATTATGAATTCCTTGTGATGCCCTTCGGATTGACAAATGCACCTGCGATATTCATGGATTACATGAACCGTATCTTTCGACAACACCTAGACCAAATTGTGGTGGTGTTCATTGATGACATCCTTATTTATTCTAAGAGCAAAGAAGAGCACGAAGAACATCTGCGAAAGGTGTTAGGCATACTCAGGGAGAAGCAACTCTATGCTAAACTGAGCAAATGCGAATTTTGGTGCAGGAAGTGAAATTTCAGGCCATGTTATATCTAGCGGCGGAGTTGCGGTTGATCCAGAAGGTGGATGCAGTTACGGACCGGAAACGGCCGAGACGTGTGCGAGATCTGTAGTTTTCTTGGTCTGGCGGGATACTACCGCAAATTCATACGGGATTTCTCGCGTCTTGCCCCACCATTGACAAAGCTTACGAGGAAGAATCAACCCTATGTATGGGGAGATGATTGTGAGGAGAGCTTTCAGAGTCTGAGGGAGAGGTTGACTACAGCACCAGTGTTAATTATCCCCGATCCTGATAAGACCTATATTGTCTACAGTGATGCCAGTGGGCAGAGATTGGGATGTGTCCTAATGCAGCAGGGCAGAGTGGTGGCTTATGCCTCTCGTCAGCTAAAGCCTCACGAGTTAAACTATCCTACACACGATCTAGAGCTGGCGGCTATCGTGTTCGCTTTGAAGATATGGAGGCATTACATGCGGTGTAGCCGTAGAGTTATCTTGTGACCACAAAAGTTTGAAATACATTCGATCAACGAGAACTCAATGTGAGACAGCGTCGCTGGATGGAATTGATTAAAGACTACGACCTGGAGATCAAGTATCATCCGGGTAAAGCAAACGTCGTTGCTGACGCTCTTAGTAGAAAGACGGTGCAGGTGGCATTCATGATGATACAAGAGCAGAAATTGCTGGAAGATTTCGGAGATCCGAATCTATCCAATCAAGTCTCGCATGGGTCTTCACGCACCAGCTGATGCCTATCTTGCAACTCTTCTTGTTAGTCAAGGGGAGTATGATCTGAGAGACGAAGTTGACGAAGCTCAGAAGCAAGATGATTGGGCTATCGAGATTCGTGAAAAGATCTCTCGAGGTGAGACCCAAGAACATGACCTATCACCTAGTGGTTTGGTCAGGTACAAGAAGCGGATCTACGTACCGCCAATTGATGAATTAAGGCGGAAGGTACTGGATGAGGCTCATAAGAGTAAATACACTCTGCATCCAGGCGTGGTCAAGATGTACCAGAGTATGAAGTCTGAACTTTGGTGGCCCGGGTTGAAGAAAGATGTAGCCGACTACGTGGCCAAATGCTTGACCTGTCAGAAAGTGAAGATTGAACACCGTCGACCCCCTGGTCTTTTACAAGGACTAGAGCTGCCGGAATGGAAATGGGAGAACATAACCATGGATTTTGTGGTAGGTTTGCCCAAAATCAGAAATCATGATACAATTTGGGTAGTTGTTGACAGATTAACCAAGTCAGCACACTTTATTCCCATCAGTATCCACTATTCTCCAGAACGATTGGCGGAGATTTATATCAAAGAGATAGTAAGATTACATGGTGTCCCTAAGAGCATTGTCTCTGATCGGGATACGCGATTCAAATCCCATTTCTGGCAAGAGTTACAAGAAGGTATGGGTACCAAGCTGAAGCTCAGTTCGGCTTATCACCCTCAAACTGACGGTCAATCTGAGAGGACGATTCAGACACTGGAGGATATGCTGCGAGCATGTGCCCTAGATTTCAAAGGAAGTTGGGATCGACATCTTTCGTTAGCTGAGTTTGCATATAACAACAGTTATCATGCTAGTATCAAAATGGCCCCGTTCGAGGCATTGTACGGGCGGAAGTGTCAATCACCATTTGTCTTTGGACAGATTCATCTGAAAAGCAGTTACTTGGGCTGGATATGCTTGGGCAGACCTCTGAACAGATCGCATTGATCAAGAAGAGACTCCTTGCAGCACATAGTAGACAGAAGAGCTACGCTGACAAAAGGATGAGACCTCTGATGTTCTATGTCGGCGACCATGTATTTCTAAAGTTATCTCCAGTAACTAGTGTCGGCAGAACGCTTAAGAGGAAGAAACTGAGTCCACGGTACGTGGGACCCTTTGAGATTTTGGCGAAACGCGGAAAAGTAGCTTATCATATAGCTTTACCCCCGAATCTGAGTAATCTCCACGACGTTTTTCACGTGTCGCAATTAAAGAAGTACCAACCGGACCATGATCATGTCATCGAGTACGAGGACGTTGAAGTACGGCATGATAATACCTTCATAGTTGAGCCGGAGCAGATCATCGATCACAAAGAGAAACGGCTCAGAAATAAGACTATTATGATAGTAAAGGTGGTCTGGAAGGGTTTGTCACCCGAAGAAGCGACTTGGGAAACCGAGAAAGACATGGAAGAGAAGTACCCAGAGTTCATAGCTCGAAGTTTAGTTAGGATAGATTAAATTTCGAGGGCGAAATTTTGTTTAGGGGGGAGAAATGTAATACCCGGATTTTATTATCTGGGATATTATAAATAAATTGGATATTTTTGATAAGTGAAGTTTTGATCTCCAGACTTGTGTAAATATAGTCTATTTTTCTAAGTTGAATTCTGTAGGAAATTAGAGAATTTAAGGGCCAAAATGATGAAAATGCCCCTATGGGATAAAAAGGACTTAGAAAAATTGTGGAAAATCCTAAAAGGTAGTAAAATAATTGTTAAAATTGAGAGAATATGTTATCTCTAATTGTGGTAATTTAATAAATTATAAGCTTCGAAAAATTGAGAAGGAATATTCAAAAAGTATTAAAATGACTAAGTTACCCTTGTAAATTCTAAAATAATGCAAGAGGCATGAAAATTCTAATGTCAAGGCAAAAGTTTGAAGATAAAGGAGTATCTTAATTAAGAAAATTATCAACTAGTGAAAAGAAAGTAATTAAGTAATAATGGGCTAATTACTTAAGCATAAACAAAGGAAATTCATGAATAATTATGTAGAACCCTAAAATTAGTGGTTTTTGGCTTAAAATTAGTAAAAATATATTTTCTAATTAATTGGAAATTTTGGAGAAAAATGAATGAGTTTAGGTATTTTTAAGCCTAAATACAGGAATGAGCCAATTAGGGATTTTTGTGGAATTTTTTGGGAAAATTAAATAAGTAAATAATTAATTAATTAATTAAATAAAAAAATAAATATTTATTAATTAAAATAAAGGGCCAGCCGAAATTTCCATGAAAAAAGAAAAAAAATGAAAAAAAATGAAGATAATATAACATTAAATTGGTGTAGATATTTTGTATTATTATATAATATAATTAAATATAGTGAATAGTAATTGAATAAATAGGAAACGGATCCTATCTAGAGAACTAGGAATGGAAATTTCATAGTCAAGGTAAATATTGATCAGTGGATTTTTACCTTTCGTTAGACTTTTCCGGAAGTCAATTCCGAGGCCGGTAGAGCATTTTCCTAATAAGACGAAATAGGGAAATTCTGAGAAAGGCCGGATAGCCAAGTTGAAAGTTAGGGATTCAGAAGTCACGATGCGACATCTGGGGAGGAATTGAGAGTTTTTCTGGACATATTTAGAATCAGTGCATTCTTGTCCACAGGCGGTAGCTTCCGGAATTTCGTTTCGAAACCGACACATTTTTCCGTAAAACTTCCGTCAGGCTGGAGAAGGCCTAGACAGAGTTAAAAAAATAATTGGACTAGAAATTTCTAATGAGGAATGATTTTTCTTCAAATTGTATAATCCAGAATTTTGAGATTTTTCTGAAATTACGCGAATCGGTACCGATCGGGGAAATTCATCCGGAAAGCTTCTGGAAGGTGACACTTGGCCACCTCCCATTGGCCATTTCCCTTGGTTCTTGTGCCAAGGAGGTTGTCCAAGAGAGAGAAAGGGAAGGGCAAACTTGTTTCTAAAGTTTTCTTTGGACGGTCCAGATCGATTCTCATAAAGTTGATCCGACGGCCGAAATCCTACATCATTTTCTATAAATACCCCCCTCCCTTGTGTTTTTCTCACATTTGAGAAGCAAGAACTGATTTAGAGAGAGAAAGAAGAGAGAGGTGCTCTGGGAAAATCTGTAGCGAAGCTCTGGGTAAGTTTTTCGGTACCGAGCTTTAAGCTTTCGTAGTTCTTTTAATAGTTAGAGTAGTACTGCTAGTATAGCCTTTAATTTTTCAAGCATGATTGGATATCATATGATAGAGCTATATTAGTCTAGAATTTCGAAAATTATCATTGGGTCGAAGTTCTGGCAAAATTTTGGAAAATCAGAGCCAAAGTAACGAAGTGCTGGCAAAATTCCGGGTATAGGGGCAAAATGGTAATTTTTACCTAAAATGCCAGTTATAATGCCAAATCACTAATGAAAGTGATATTACTCTTATAGGATATCAGAAACTCTGATCTGCTGCCGTTACGCTGCCCGACGTGCCGCTGTTTCACGTTTTTCCGTAAAAAGTACGTTTTCCGCCAGAAGTACCTAACGTCGTCAACGAAGGTACGGACGCGTACTGTAACACTAATCTTGTGCTGCTTAAATGCATATATGTCAAAGATTCGTTCGTAGACCGTTATACAGACAGTTTTATACGGGTTATAGTCAAAATAATGTCGTTATGTTTTCCTAGCGCTGAGGACACGAGTGGTATCGTGGCACTGGTGAATAGTGCAGGCTGTTATTGTTGTTGTTACTTTATGGGGCTTTACATATTGTTGTATGCTTATGTTTTGTCGGCATAATGATCATGCATCTATTTGTTTGCTTATGTAGTGATATCTTTGCTTGTATTGTCTAGAATATCTCGTTGTCCGTATACTGTATTGTTTGGGTATGAGGTTAACCGTTACCTGAGATTCAATGCGGTGAATTGAATCTCAGCTATAGCTTCAGGGTCTGGAGGACCACGAATCGGAGATCGAGGCAAGCCAGCAAGAGTAGACCCACGAGCCGAGGAATCGATTTCCAGTTTCTTTTGTACTTTCTTTTGAAACAGTAGGATAACTGTATTATCAATACTATGTTACACAATGATTACTGTTTGAATGTAAATCAGTTGCTCTTTCGCTCCATTGCTCTACTCTGATTGAAAAAAAAAAATTCGCTTTAGAAAACGGGATGTTACACCATGGGTCTAGTCGGCAGAAATAAGGTGGTTCGGTTGGATTGAAGGGGTATCTTAGGAATTGTGTTAGGGAAATTATTGTGATACAGAATTTATGATACGAAATTCATGATATGAAATTTGTAATGTGGATATTAGTGAATTATATTTTTAATACCTTGTTATATATATTGTTTCACTTGGCATCTCACGAGCATATATTAGTATTTTTAATGAGTTGGATTGATGGTTACCAATATTTTTTAGGTGATAGTTTAAGTGTGAGTCCATCAGGGAAGACTTCGAAAGCTTAGGCTACTTCTGCTGACAGTAGTGCTTCCATCATTTTGGTATATGTTGGATTATTGTATATTGTCACGTTATGGCTCATTTTACATACTTTAGTTTATAGTTTGATATTTTGATAAATGATGAAGCATTATTAAGTTAATGATCAAACCCTTAATCAGTTATAAGTAAAATGGAGGATGTTACATGAATAATTGTGGAGAGATTTTATTTGGTTTCAAATGTAAGATGCTAATTCACTTTGTCTCTTAAATTTATAATTTGTTGTTTGATCATTATTTTTATTAATTGTAACCACACTTGTTTAAGGACAAAATTAAACTTAGGTCATTCTCTAATCATACATTTTATTTTGTTATTATTAGTTGTTAAAATGCAAATGTGCACATGTAAATTCACTTATCAATACTCATTATTTTTTGTTATCATACCTTATAATGTAAATTAGGATTCATATATTTTCATATGGACACTTGTTATTATGCTATTACTAGCTATTAAAATGCGTATGACTGTTTGTAAATTCACTTATGAACTTTTAGCTTAATAAATGTAAGCAACTTGACGTGAATTTTATTCTTTGTATTAATATTAGCTTTATCCGAAATCTCAAACATCTCTCCTTTAGTTTGTTTAACAATTTCATCCACACATTTCTAAATATCTACCCTCCTTATTGGAGAGTTGTTCCCAGCAAATAAAAGCACATAAATCATGAACATGGCTTTAATTAAAATTAATGGTCTAAATGCTTAGTGTTCCATTTTGGAGAGAAAAACCCGTATGTAAATTAGATTTCGAGACTTGTAAGCGTGAGGCAATCAAGGATCAAAATGTATTTTCAAGAGTACTTATAAACTGTTCATCAATGAGATTATCCTATTAATTAGCAACAAGATTTAAATTCAAGTTCTTATATATATATATATCCTTAAATTGGATCAAATTTTTTTAGTAGTAGAAATGCCTAGAATTTTTTTCTCTTTTGCGTATAGCGCCATTATCCAAAATTTTTAAAACAAACGCAATTTTAATTTACTTGACCCTTCAAAATAAAGAGCTGAATAAAACGAAACCTCAATGAAGAATATTGAAGCTTCAGCGAAAGTTTCCAATTAAAAGTTTCCAAGACAATTTAGATTAAATACGTATTTCGAAGCTGTAGTTGCTTTGGCTTAGACGGGGTCAACTATCCATGATTATTCCTTTTTAAAATACATTGCACAATGGAATAAAACAATCGATAAATCATTAAAAAGGAATGGGAAAGTCATCAAAGAAGCCCTCATCCATCGGGCATATATAAGGATTAAGTCTAGCTATGCTCCTAAAAAGCATTATTGTGAAACTCGTAAATGAAATTTTTGAGTTTATTTATCGTTTTTACTATATAAAATCAGGGACTTGGCTTGTGTCGGTTGCCGTCCTATATTTAAAATTGTGCCGTTTTGATGCGGTTTTGAGTTAACCTTTGCTTTTAAAAAAAAAAAAATCAGGATACTACGAGTACTAAAAAGATACTGCAGGCTACCGACCAGGATGTAATACCCTAAAATTTGAATTAGGGAAAATATCATAACTATCTTATTTTCGAAGGAAATTTCTAATGAAATTAGAGGGATTAAAGGGCCAAAATTACTAAAATGCCCTTGTAAGGTATTAAAAGGCTTAAAATGTATTTTTAGGGCCATAAAATATCCTAAAAATATTATGAAAAATCCTTAGAGGCAATAAAATAATTATTAAAAATTAGAGAGTATATTGTCTCTAATTTAGACAATTTTTGGGATTTATTTCCTTGGAAAATAGTGAGAGAAAAAAAAAAAAAAAATTCCGGGATCATTATTTACCCCGCGATTTTTAACATTTTATGTAAAGTATAAAATACCAATGTCAGTGAAAAGTGTGTGAAATAATGTTTAATATCAATTAAGAAGATTATCAAAGGATTAAATAAGTAATTAATCACAAATTGTTTAGAGATGAACAAAGGAAGTAAATTAGGTGAAACCTTAATTAAAGATTGGACCAATAAGGGAATTTCTTGGTAACTAATATATGATATATTAAAGTAACATCTTTTGTCAAAATAAGGCCATATATTTCGAAAGTTAGAAAGGGAAATGAAGAGGGAAAATTAGTAGAAATGTGTAGAAAAGTCAAACAAATATATTGGCCAATGGGAACATAAAGTTATGGGATATTATGCAAAATGAATAAAGCATATTCCTTGGCTAACAATGAGCCATGCATTTCGAAAAGTTTATGTGGTTGAAGGAGGTTTAATGATTTAAAACATATCATGATATTTAGAAAGAAAAAAGATGTTGAAAAAGTAAAAGTTGCAACAACCAATAAGAGCTCATAGGATATTAGCAAGTGGGAGACAACAACTTTTTGTCAAAAAGATGCATTGCCATGCAAAAAGTTTGAAGAGGAAAGAGAGAGAAAAGGTGTTGAATAAATGTGAAAGAATGCAAGTGGATGTTTTGTGATATATTAAGTGAAAAAGTAAGAGATAATGTCACTTTAATGACATCTTTTTGTTCAAAAGGGAGCATGGGAGGTCGGCACAAGAAGTGTAAGGAGTGGATGAAGCCTTGAAAAAGTGATTTATATCCAATGGCCAAGATTTGAGAAAGGGAAAATTGTTATTCCAAATGGGTCCTAGAATTTTTCTATAAATAGGCAATAGCCTTCACTTGTTTCCTCACACCAAATTGCAAGAGCAATTTTACTATTTTAGAGAGAAGTTAGAGAGAGGAGCTCTGGAGAAAGTTGTAGTGAAGTTCTTCAACGGGTAAGTTTTCGGTGTTTAGTCTTAAGCTTCCGTAGTTCTTTCGGTAGTTAGAGTAGAAATGCTATATTAGTCTTTAATCTTCCAAGTATGATTAGATATCATATGTTAGGGGCATTTTAGTCATTATTTCGAAATTAATGTTGGAGTAGGAGTTATGTTGAAATTTTGGAAGATTAGGGTCAAAGTAACGAAGTGCTGGCGAAATTCCGCCGATTAGGGGGTCAGGGGTAAAATGGTCATTTTGACTAAAAATGTCCGTCGTAATGATAGATCCTTAACAAATACGTTGTTATGTTGATAGGATATCCCTGATTACATTTTGACCAACCGTCGTGCCGAAATACCGTAAAACGTCAACGAATGTATGTTCGCGTACTGTAACACTAACGCTGATGTTTATTGTATGCATATATGTGCTATGTGTATTGTATGCGTAGATGTGATAGATGATGACCTATGTCTGCTCTGTGATATGTTCATGTACTGTTGTTATGCTTGCGGGGTATTGGGATACGATTGCTAGGTGTGAAACGATTGCTAGGTGTGAAACGACTGCTAGGTGTGACACGACAGCTAGGTGTGACACATGTACTAGGGGTTATGTGCTGTTGGGGTATGCTTGTTTCTTTGTATGATTATCTGTAATACATATGTTGTGTATGTAAATATGAGGTTAACCGTTACTGAGATTCGGTGCGGATCTCAGCTCTTAACATAGCATCAAGGTCGGAAGGACCGAGGACCGAGGAGAGAGGAAAGTGATAAGTAGATATTTTATAATTAAATAAGGGTAGATTCTGGGATATATTAGATTGAAATTATTAATATTATACCTATTTAATTATATTTTTTATATTTATCTATCCTTTAATCAAATATAGGATAAAATGATATTATAACAAAAAATCTATTGATATCCTATTCTTATTTTGCAGAAGATCTTATGTGATCTAAGAAGGAGATAAAAAGGATATATATATATATATATATATATATATATATATATATATATATATATATATATATATATATATATATATAAAAGAGAAAAGGGAAAAGATACGTGTGGGACGCGCAGAAAGAAAAGCAACGAAAAAGATATGATAGATGATATAATATATGAATGGATTGAGAGAGGAATCAAAACGGAAATTGATATTGGATCAGAAAAAGACAAAAACGCACAAGACGCAATATCTATAAAAAAGGGAGGCACGACGCACGGAAAAAACGACGGACGCACAGCGAGAAGCAAAAAGACGCAAGACGCAAAAGAATTCGCAGGAGAATTTTGGTTTTCATCTCTTCTTTTATTTTGTTAACCTAGCCATGCTTAGCTAGTTTCTTTTAGTAGTTAGGGCGAGGATGAACCCTATGTGAATTTAAAGTATTTATTTGGATTCTTATTTGATTATTGTTTTCTTGACTGAATGGATTACCTGTGCTTAACGCTTTCTTAAAAGAGTGATCGCCTTTTAGATTGTTCATAGGTTAGTGTATGACAATAGAGATGTTGGTACATTTAACTAGAACCGTTAATCCATCGTAGAATTGCATGACCTAGACATAGGCTTACGAATTTATGCGATCTCATAATTCTGGTAAATAAATTGATTTTTCCAAATAATACTAAGACATTAGGTTGTTTTCAATGATAACGGATTAAGGTAGCATCAAGACATTGGGACTTAGTCTAATTTTAGAGAATTGGTCGTCAGTCGTGGGAATAATAATCAATTAGGGACTTAATTCAAATACTTAGAGGAACATAGGGGAATTCTATGCCCTAGCTGCGCTTTTCTTGATTAGAGTATCTTTTCCATCTTGAAATTCTTAATTCTTAATTCTTATTCTTTAGTTAATTATTTAAAGTCTGGTTGGTTACAACTCACCCCATATCACTCTATTTATCCAACTAAATCTAAAATAACGAATTAGTGATTGGAGTACTATTCCTCGTGGGACGATCTCTTTCTCACATACTTTATTACTTGTAACGATCGGTGCACTTGCCAAGTCGCTATCAAGTTTTTGGCGCCGTTGTCGGGAATAGTTTTATTTCAACACTAAGAGTAGTTATTGAAACTCTAGATTGGATAATTACATGACGCTTAATAAAACTCCTAATTATCTTGGTCAGAATTGATTAAGTATTAGTAGTTTTAGTTTGTAAATATTTAAAAAAAAATAAATAAAAAAAATTAGATTTCAATTGGCAACCAATTGGTCTTAATGATGAGAAGGAGATGAATTCTTTGTCTTCTACACAAGAAGGATTGATTGCTGTTTTAAATTCTTTGAATGAATATAGGCAACATCAAAGGAGCATAAATGATAGTTGTATTCCATATGTTGATTCTTCTCAATATGTTTGCATGTCTTGTGTTTATTGTGGAGGGAATCATTTATATGAATATTTTCCATATAATACAACTAGTCATTTTGTGAGAGATGATTTCACTAGGAACCAAGCTTATTTTGATAATTCATTTTGTCATAGTGAAGGTTTTGAGCAACAAAATTTTATGGATCCATATGTCTATTGTTCTTATGAAAATGCCCCTCCTTGTTACTCCTATTCGTATGTTGAAGAACACACCATTGAGTGCAGGGAAAAATCTAATTTGGAAAGATTAGTTGAGGAGTGTGGGGAAGCATTAGAGAAATTAAACCTGATGACCACTTATGCTAATAATGATTATTGTGAGGAAGTTGAAGGTGTGGAATTGCATGAGACTATGGATAATGTAGAAAGTGATTGTAAGCTTGACATTGATTTAGATGAGAATATTGGATGTTTAGAAGAGGTTCCTACTGTGGAGCCTAAGGATTGTGATGTGGGTGATCCAATAGATATAGATGTCCCAATTGTTGTTGTTCATGACCCTACTCTTGAAGTGTTGACTCTTCGATGAGAGTCAAGTTGATTTTATTGGATGCTCAAAATTCTTGGATGTGCCTATATTTATTTTCAAAGATATGCATGTTGTGCTTAATTTGAATTGGTGAATACTTGTATTCCACGATTGTCTACGATTAAGGAAGTACAAGTAATTAACTTGAATGATCAATTTTTGTGTGAGATACCTTGTTGTTTGAAAAGAAATGAAGACAAGGTAATTATGGTGTTTGATACTTATGATTAGTGGTTTGTTTTGAGAAGTCTGGCTGAAGACTATAAATTTAGCGCTTCTTGGGAGGCAACCCAAGGGTTTTGTTTGCATATTTTATTATTATTATTTTTTTCTTTTTTTTCTTTTCTTTCAGTTTTTTTTTTCAAGTTTGAAGAATATCACTCCTCTAGTTGCTGCAAGGTCTTACTACACTCTCTTCTCCCTAAAAATTTGAAATATCATGGATGGTACAAGAGGAAGCACTCCACATCAGAGTTAGAGGCTTAAACCAGGGGAGTACTAGTTCCTTTCCCTCTTTATATTTTTGCAACATTGAGGACAATGTTTGATTTAAGTGGGGGAGATATGATTTCCTTGGTTATGCTTGTCCTAATGCAATTGAAAACATTGAAAATATTTTTTTAAAATTGACCTTAACTTTGAGTTTTCCCCATCTTAGTGAATATTATCAAGTCAAAAATTAAAATAGAAAAGAATGTTTCAATTAATTCTGGTAAATAAATTGATTTTTCCAAACAATACTAAGACATTAGGTTGTTTTCAAAGATAACGGATTAAGGTAGCATCAAGACATTGGGACTTAGTCTAATTTTAGAGAATTGGTCGTCAGTCGTGGGAATAATAATCAATTAGGGACTTAATTCAAATACTTAGAGGAACATAGGGGAATTCTATGCCCTAGCTGCGCTTTTCTTGATTAGAGTATCTTTTCCATCTTGAAATTCTTAATTCTTATTCTTTTGTTGATTCTTTAAAGTCTGGTTGGTTACAACTCACCCCATATCACTCTATTTATCCAACTAAATCTAAAATAACGAATTAGTGATTGGAATACTATTCCTCGTGGGACGATCTCTTTCTCACATACTTTATTACTTGTAACGATCGGTGCACTTGCCGAAGTCGCTATCAGAAAGCAGCAGGTTCAAGGATCCGGCTGAAGACTTTCTGTTGTTACTCTTTACTTTTGAAAACTCTCGGTCACTGTACCGCTTCTGTAATTAGCCAGTGGGCATTTTGATTATATATATCAATTACACTCTTGTTCCGATGCTCTACTTTGATGAAAAAATTTTATACTGCTTTTGGAAAACGGGATGTTACACAGGACTGAAAAAATATTTCATAATCTTGAAAAATTATTTTAAGATCTTAAACAAATATTCTGAAGTATATTTTTAGTGGCAGTCAGTACCCTGAAATGTTTTTTTAGTACCAGTCAGTACCCTGAAATATTTCATCAAGATCCTAAAATAATTTTTAAAGATCATAAGGTATTTTTTTTAATGCTAGTCAGTATTCTAAAGTATATATTTTTAGTACCTGTAAGTACTCTGGAATAATTTTTCAAGATCATGAAGTATTTTTCAGTACCAGTCAGTATCTGAAAGTATATTTTCAGTATCAATCAGTACCTTGAAATAATGTTTCAAGATCATGAAGTATTTTTTTCCGCAGCAGTCAGTATCCTGAAGTATATTTTTAGTACCATTCAATACCCTTAAATATTTTTTCAAGATCCTAAAATAATTTTTCAAGATCGTAAAGTATTTTTCAGTATCGATCAGTAGCCTGAAGTATCTTGTTAGTACCCGTCAGTACCTTGAAATATATATTGTTTGTTTTTTAAAAGGCAAAGGTTAACTCACAATAGCACCAAAACGATGAAATTTTAAGTATAGAACGGCAGCGGACGCTGCATTGCACGGACTCAAGCCAAGTCCATAAAATCAATTCGAGTTACTGATAAACTCGTGCTAGTTTTAAGCTTATATAAATTTGTTAATTTACATATTAAATTTATCATTTTTACATTCCTAACTTAAAAAACTGTGTTAACTCATCGTATGAACTTTTTTTTCAATTTAATCATGGTCAATGGCTATATATATAAATTTTATATAAATTTATTTGCTAAGTATGATAAATTACTAAATTATGAATGTTTATGTATTTAATTTTAATTATTTGAATTTAAAATATATTTAAATCAAATTGTTGTCATTTTTTATATTTTAATTATTTAATTATGCACTATAAAGACCTATTTAATGATAAAAGTAAATTCTTACAAGTATATAATTGGATATTACTATCATTTACTATGATCTTATGGATTTATGACTCAAATTTAAGATACGAGTCCACTTTACTATCATATAAATTTACTTAAGTTTGCCATTTTCACATCATTAAAGTTAGAATTTAGAATAGTGTACTTTAGACTTTGACGAATTTCTAGGAAACTGAGACCCTTTCAGAAAAATTCAATAACGCGCTTGCAAGGAAATTTAATTTGTGTTCTTCAATCTCTTGTTCATCCTAACCATCATCGGCATTGAATATTTTCTCTCTGGGAAATAAAATATTTTTGTAGGCTCTCCTAAGTCTTAAGCGCTGCTTTTCTTATACACACAACTACGTCGGGAGAATTACATTTAGGTCCCAAATAAGGAAAAAAATTTCAAAAAAGTCTATTGAAATCACAAAATTACCCAGAAGTCCCAAGGAAATTTTTGTTGTAAATACATACATTTCCTATTGTAAATACATACATTTTCTGTTGTAAATGGTTTGAGACTTTTTTGATATTATTTGTACAGAATTTTTTAAATGTTGTTGTAAATACATACTTTTTCTGTTGTAAATACATACTTTTTCTGTTGTAAATGGTCAGGTGTTTAAATGTTGTTGTAAATATATACTTTTCCTGTTGTAAATGGTTTGAGACTTTTTGATATTATTTGCACGGAATGAAAATTAATTTTCGTGTTGTTGTAAATATATACTTTTCCTGTTGTAAATATATACTTTTCCTGTTGTAAATATTTGTATGTATTTACAACACGAAATGTATGTATTTACAACAAAAATTCTCTTGGGACTTTTTTGTAATTTTATTATTTCAAGGGACTTTTTTGTAATTTTTTTCCTTCCTTGGGACCTGAGTGTAATTCTCCCTTAATTATTAAATACACACGTATAAAAATAATGCGTAAGAACTGAAAAATCCAAGAATAATCACCAAGCGTTTGGAGATTGACAGCTGAGTCATTCCAACTTAACTAATGGTCTTATGTTAAGTATTGGATATGCAACCACAATAATTACTTGAGGGTAGCAAGTTTTCCCTACTGTGTGCTTACATTCCCGCAAACTAGACTAGTTGGTTATTAATAACTTCATATACATACCAATAGATAAATCTTTAAAAAAAAAACTACATTCTTCCTTAATATAAGACTCAATCAACTTTTTAGAATATTGAAAAGAGGAGGAGGACTTTTACCAAATTGTCATTAATGAGAAAAATATTCTTTTTTTTTTAGAATGTATTTTTAGAATATTGAAAATTTTTTATAAGCAATTTAGTCAATATGAGGTAACAAATTTATCTCTCCTCCCTTCCTCCGCCCTTCCCTTTAAACCCCCAACACACCCACCCTTTTTAGGAAAGGTAGATGAATCCCACTCCTCAATATTAGCATCCGTCACTCTGATTGTGCGCTTCTCATAATTAATGGACTAAACTCTGTATCTCCCAGATTCTCAGTACATTACCAGTTGGTTTTGCTCGCAAGACAGATTGTACCTGTGGCTGTGGCCACCACACTTCTCTGGAAAGTCTTTTAGCCTAAAAGGGCTCGCAAGAAATTTTTCTGTTGACGCTGACCGATTGACAGCATTAAAAAAAAATTAACAAAGTTGCGTGTTTCACACCATCGACAAGTTTCCTAGAAATTACTCTAAATTAAGTGGACTCCTGACAGCTTAACAGTACTGCCAATTAAAAATTCCCAATGGTGAGACTTAAGAGTTTATTGACGTAAGAAGGTCCATCATGTGAGGAAAACGTTGGGAAGCTACATTTGTTTTGGAAAAATCTCTTGGTTTCTTATTTGAGATGACATTAGGAACTTGTTATCTCCTATTTTTACTTGGGGGAAGCCAGGACATGGAAACTTTACCTGTAAACTCCTCCTTCTTTGTATGCTTGTTTCTAATTCTTTGGTTTTCAGAGTCTGTAGGAAGCTGGAATAGCTGTCCAGAACCCGAAACAACCTGTGGAAAACTGACTGTCCGATTTCCTTTCCGAATAATAGGACGCCAACCAGAACAATGTGGCTATCCTGGTTTTGATTTACAATGTTCTTCTGATGCCAATCATTCTGTTCTTGAGCTTCCTGGATCACTCAAGCTCAATGTCAAACTTACTGATTACGAATCTCAAACCATTCACTTATATGATCCTTCTGGCTGCCTTTTAAGGCATGTCCCTAACCTCCTTCCTTCCCCTTTCCAATTCAAAACCCCACATCTCGATGACTTCACCTTTTTCAATTGCTCATCACCAAGAGATGGAGGATTAGATTCAACGTGTCTGAGCAGCTCTACCTATCAAGTATATGCCTTTACTTCAAGAGCAAGAATTGGAGAACTTCCCTTGTTATTTTGCCGCAAAATGTTTAACATTCCATCCATCCCATATGAGGTCATTCAACTTCATGACACTCTTGATTTGATGTGGTCTCATCCAATGTGTGAACATTGTGAATCAAAAGGAACAAAATGTGGATTCAAGAATAGTAATACCAGTTATGATACTGCATGTTTCAAGGTTCACCACAAAGGTACGTAATATTGATCTCTTGCATCAAAACCTTCTTTTCTTCAAGATGTGTATCATTTAGATAAACCAACCCTTAGGCCCGTTAGGTTTGAGGGGAGAGGATGGGCCTCTAATAAGGATATTGACCAAATTATCATTAATAAGAAGATTTTTTTTTTTTTGATAGTGTATTTTTGGAATATTAAAAATTTTCCATAGACTATTTAGTAAAGATCAGAGATAAAATTTCTCTCTTCTCCCTCCCCTCAAACCAAACACACCCATGCATCTATGAATATGATAATCCCCTCTAATGAGCACACGAAATCACATACGTATACATTTCTTGTCTTGTGAAAAGCATCAGAATTCTTCACATGGTAAGTCATAGTTGGGTTAAATTCTCATATGAACATGCTCAGTTGATCAATCATGTTAATTTCGTTTGCAGGTTCATCAAACAAATTTGTAATTACAGGTTAGCCTTCTAGTTGAAATTGGAATTTTCTCCTAAACGCCAATTGTAGATTTTGAAACTAAATTCGAGCTCTCACATATGCAGGATCAATACTACTTCTAGTGGTGACGCTGGTTGTAATTCATTATATTCGCAACACTAACAAATCAAGAAAAGAAAGGCAAGCAATAATTGAAAAATTCCTGAAAGATTATAGAGCTCTCAAGCCCACTAGATATTCTTATGCTGAAATCAAGAGGATTACCAATCAATTTGAGGTCAAGTTAGGAGAAGGATCATTCGGTACTGTGTTCAAAGGATACATTTCATCTGAGTTCAAAGTTGCAGTGAAGATGCTCACTAATTCTGAAGGAAATGGCGAAGAGTTTGTCACTGAAGTTGGAACAATGGGCAAAATCCATCACGTCAACATTATTCGCTTAATGGGCTTATGTGCTGATGGCTTTAGAAGAGCGTTGGTTTATGAATACTTTCCAAATGGTTCATTAAAAGATTTTATAAATTCACCCAATAATGGGCAAAACTTCATTGGTTGGAAAAAGCTCCATGAAATTGCTCTAGGCATAGCCAAAGGAATTGAGTACCTTCATCAAGGGTGTGAGCAACGCATACTTCATTTCGACATCAAACCTCACAATGTTTTATTGGATAATGACTTCACTCCAAAAATATGTGATTTTGGTTTGGCAAAATTGTGTTCCAAAGATCAAAGCATAGTGTCAATGACTAATGCTAGAGGAACTTTGGGTTACATAGCTCCAGAGGTCTTCTCTCGAAATTTTGGAAATGTATCTCATAAAGTAGATGTTTATAGCTTCGGGATGTTGCTACTTGAATTAATAGGGGGTAGAAGAATTACTCATGACACAAAAGAAAATGCTCCCCACATTTACTATCCTGAATGGATCTATAATATTTTAGAAGAAAGGGAAGATGTTAGGATTCATATTGAGGAAGAAGGTGATGCTCAAATTGCGAAAAAGTTGGGTATAGTGGGACTATGGTGCATTCAATGGCATCCTGTGGATCGACCATCAATGCAAGCAGTGGTTAAAATGTTAGAAGGAGAAGGAGACAAATTATCAATACCTCCAAATCCTTTTAATACTGAAGGCACGTTAACAAGAATAAGGGCTAGCGCGCCTACAAGAAGCCTGATGCAAGGTTTGGAAATAATCCAAGAAGTAGAGTGACAATCAACAATGGTCATATATTAACTTGGTTTTAGTATATTTAGAAGTTAGCCTTTTATTGTGTGTTGTTCTATCATTGTTTGAGCCTCATATCTTGGCATAGAAGAATGCAATATGTAAATTAAAGTATATGTCTAAGCCTTCTTTTTATCATATGATGTATTTGAACCAAGCATAATAACATTGGGAACGGTTCATCTTTAACTATTTTCTCAATATTTGTTCTCTTCAGATGTCAATTGTAAAATAGGTTTGTTATTTGTTAGTTAGAACAATATTCTATTATGTATTTAGTGTTTTTACATGAACATGATGTATATGAACACTTTTTTTTTTTTTTTTTTATCAATAATGGAAATACACTTCATTTTTCTCCCAAATATTCTATCACATAGTATCAGAGCCACAATTTTTTTCTCCCAAACTTCCATTTCATTTCCTATCCCTCAAAACCCTAATCCCTTCCTTCTCTACCTTTCCTTCTTCTTCGTCTTTTCCTTTGGACTTCCATGGCTTTCGATTTGATCTCGGATCAAGCTAGCCCTTACTACATTCACCCCAACGAAAACCCGGCCCTCGTCCTCATCACACTACTGCTTGATGGCTCGAACTACCACAGTTTGGCTATAGCCATAAAGATGGCATTACTCTCAAAGAATAAACTCAAATTTGTAGATAGTTCAATTTTTCCTCCGCCGTTGACTACTCTGTTATTTCCAGTGTGGGAGCATTGCAATAATCTCGTTCAAGGTTGGCTCACGAAATCTTTCTCCAACTATATATCACCAAGAGCATTCTCTTGTTTGATTGCGCATATGATATTTGCAACGATCTTCACTCAAGATATTCTCAATCTGACATTGCTAATCTTTAGGAGGAGAATGACCGTCTCTGTAATACCCTAAAAACCTGTATCATAATTGGGTAAATTTATACCTATAAAAAGTAGGTGAATATGAGATATCAAATATTAAGTAATAATTAGCTTATTTTCCAAGGGAAAATCTCTTAGGGAAAATTAGGAAAAAGAACTATGGGGTCAGAAGGACCAAAATACCCCTGGAAAGGGTAATGACTTAGAAAATTTGTGAAAAATCCTAAAAGGCAGTAAAATGGTTAATTGAATTGAGAGAGTATGCTATCTCTAATTATTGTAATTTGATAAACTATGAACTTGGAGAAATTGTTGGAAAATACTCAAAAAGAAGTGAAATGATCATAATACCCTTGTAATTTATAAAAAATGCAAGAGGCATGAAAATACTAATGTTAATACAAGAATATGAAGGTAATGAGGTGTTGTAATTTAGAAAATTATCAACAAGTGATAAAAGAGTAATTAAGTAATATTGGGCTAATTACTTAAGCATAAGTAAAGGAAATTCATGAATAATTATGTAAAACCCTAAAAATGGTGGTTTTTGGTTTAGAATTAGTAAGAATGTAATTACTAATTAATGGGAGATTTTTGAGAAAAATTGATGAGTTTAGGTATTTTTAAGCCTAAATGCAAGAATAGACCAATAGGAAAATTTTGTAAAAAATTATGTAAAATTAATTATTTAATTAATTAAATAATTAATCAAATAAAAAAAATAAATATTTATTATATAAAAATGGGCCAGCCGAAATTGCCCAAAGAAAATGAAAAATAAATATATGCAAGTGGTATTATTTTAATAATATAATTGATTAAAGCAAAAAAAAATATGAATAGTAATTTAGAAATTAGGAAACGGATCCTATCTAGAGATCTAGGAATGGGATTTCCAAAGTCAAGGTAAAATATTGATCAGTGGAATTTTATCTTCCGTTAGACTCTTGCGGAAGTAAATTCTGAAGTCGTTTGTGCATTTCCTAATAAAACAAAATAGGAAAAAATGCATATAGCCATATTTTTGGATATAAAGAAAATAAATTCTAACTCAACATCTAGGAATGAGTTTGAATTTATCTTGACATATTTGGAATCAGTGAATTTTTCTGAAGAAGTTGATGATTCCAGAAATGCGTTCTGAAACCGGACACGTTCGGACACGTTTTTCGAGAAAACTTCAACTGGACTGTTGGAGCCCTATATGGGATCAAAATTTAGGTTAACTTGGACATTTCTGGTAAGTGAGAACATGTTTTCAAAGTTGTAAATCCAGAATTTTGAGATTTCTCCGAAATCACGCGAATCGGGTACCGATCGGGGAAATTCTATTAGACCGGGCTATAAAGCAACATAAGTCATTACTTTTGGATCACTCCATTTCAGCCACATCAGCTCTCCAATTCGTCCAAGAGGCATGCATGGTCAAGAATTTTACACCATTTTTGGTGTGATTTTCCAAGGTTGTAAACAAATTGGAAAATGCCATTTGTGTCCTTCCAAAATTCTATAAATAGGCATGCTTCCCCTTCATAATCTTCACACCACTTTCACTTCCTTTGGCCAAACCTAGAGGGAGAAAGAAGAGAGAGAAGCTCTGGGCAAATTTTGTACGGAGTTCTTCAACGGGTAAGTCTTTCGGGCTTTAGCTTTTTAGTTCGGTAGTTAGTAGAATTGTTAGTTAGATCTAGGAAGTAGGGGATGAAATTCCTATGCTTGTTTTAGGCCTCATTGCATTGAAAAATATGCCTGAAGAGGTAAAAACATAGTAGGGATCGAGTCTCCGAAAAGTTGAAGCTTTTGTAGTTCTTTCAAAAGTAGGGTTGTAATGCTAGAATAGCCTTTAATTTTTCAAGTATGATTGGATATCATATGGGAGGGCTATTTTAGTCTTTATTTTCGAAAATCAAAATGGCGTCGAAGTTCGCGAAATTTTGGGAAGAAAATTAGTCGAGTAACGAAGTCTTTGGCGAAATTCCGCCGATTAGGGGTAGAAGGGCAAAATGGTAATTTTTACCTAAAATGCCAGTTATTGTGTCAAATCACTAATGAAAGTGATATTACTCTTATAGGACGTCAGAAATCCTAGTTTGCTGCCGTTACGCTGTCCAACGTGCCGCTGTCGGACAAACCGCTGTTTTCCGTCAGAAAGTACAAGTTTCCGCCAGAAACATCTACGTCCGTCAACGAAGGTACGTTCGCGTACTGTAACACTAATCTAGTGCTGCTCATATACATATATGTGATAGGTACATTCACGGATAGAGATTCTGTTAGGGGTCACCGAGATACATTCACGGTTAGAGACTCTGTTCATGGTTACCGATTATACATACAGTTCACACGGGTTATAGATGTAGTAATACCGTTAGAGTTTTCCTAGCGCTGAGGACACGACCGTACATCGTGGCACTGGTGAATAGTGCAGGCACTTTATGGGACTTACGTACTACTTTACGCTTATGTACTGTCATTATATTGTTTACAATTGTTATGTCATGAATATCGTCATCCCTATACCTGTTTTATTTGAGCATAAGGTTAACTGCTACTCCGAGATCCAATGCATTAAATTGGATCTCAGCTGTAGCTTCAGGGTCAGAAGGACTAAGGATTGGAGATAAGGGCAAGCTGCACGAGTAGGCTCATGGTTGGAGGGCACGTAGCACGAGTGAGCTCTTAGACGAAGATGTCGCTTTACCATTTTCCGTATTTATCTATGAGTACAATAGGATGCTGTATCAATACCATTGTACACTCTGGTTATTATTTGAATGGGAATCAGTTACTCTTACGCTCCAGCGCTCTACTCTGAATTTAAAAAAAAATTGGCTCCGGAATTGGGATGTTACAGTCTCAAGCAAGGAAGTCAGAGTGTTAGTGACTATTACACTCATTTGAAGATCCTTTGGGATGGACTGTCTAATATTCATCCTCTGAATCCCTATGCTTGTGGATCCACTTGTAGTGCTCTTCAGCACCGTGGTGCATATATAATCTAGCCATCAAATTGGTATGATATAACAAACAAACAAAAAAAATTCCCCTCATTTGAAGAATGCTCAAGTATCCTTTATTAGCATTTTTTTTTCATACCAATTAAAGCTTTTATGTATCTAGGTCTACTGTAAAAAGTTTCTACTGCTCGTGAACTATACAAAGAAATCACTTGAATCAACATAATTAAAAATCAGGTTTCCAGCAAATTTTGCTCCTTCTAATTTAAATGTTTTAAAATTTAGGCAACAATCGATCTTCTTATACTGAACTAACATAAATTTTAGATCACATTTATGGAAAGAAGTATCAATAATGAGGATACAATTCTTCACTACTAGGAAATGCCAAAATAGCGACGGAACAAAATCCGTCGCAAATTGTGACGGAATTCATTTTCCGTCGCAAAATTTTGTGACGGAATTTAAAATCCGTCACAATTTTTGACGGAAAACAAATCCGTCGCAAAATTTTGCGACGGAAAGCGAATTCCATCACAAATTGTGACAAATTTTAAATTCCGTTGCAAAAATAAATAAAAAACTCTGATTTTTTGGCGGGAAAGAGCCCACCAATTTGCGACGGAAAAATTATTTTGTCGCAAAATTTGTGACTGACTCCTTTTTGCAACGGAAGACTACTCCGTCGCAAAAATGCATAAGTTTTGTACCCTTTTGTGAAGAACAAGAACATCAGACAGAGGCAGAGACCGAGAGTCGGAGAGAGCGATAGACGGAGGAGGAAGTCGGAAGGAACTGGAAGGGTGGAGGTCGGAGGAGCTGGAGATACCCTCGGCCAGCACCCTTAATGCCTGATTCTCATTCATTTCTCATCTCCATCATTCGGCCAAGGCACACAGAAAAGAGACAAATAGACCAAGAGTGAGGGCGTGTGTCGGAGGAAGAAGAAGAGCTTGAAGGAGGCACCGATTTGGATGTACAAGCTTGGATTTGGGTTTAGGTAAGCTTCTTTATTCCTTCCCATCTTTGATTTCTGTATTTGGTTGCTATTTGGGAATTGAGAAGTTGAAAGATTAAATTCTGGTTTAGGTGGAAAAGTGCTGAATATGAGAGAAATTATTATTATTATTTTTTTTTTTGAATAATAAAGGCAAGCCGAAGCTTGAAAGTGAGGAATAGAGACTAGATTATAGGACTCTAGCCCCTAATACATTAAATAGAAAATACTAAGAGTGGCAGGATCGTTGATCCATCAAAACCATATCCAAGCAACCTCTAGGGATAGTTGGAATCATAACCACATCGACACTGACAGCAACATTATGGCCCTCCTTGGCCAAGTAATCAGCACACAAGATGTTTTCTCTTGGAGTATGATGAAGCTCCACATCCCAGTCTTGGAAGAGAAGGTCTCTAGTCTCCCCAATAATGAATTTAAGAGGATGGTCAGTAGGGCAATCTCTCATAAGAATATTAATGGCGTCAAGAGAGTCAGAGTAGATGACGATTCTCTGTAACCCCATCGGAAGACTAATCTGCAACCCTATCATGATAGCATAAATTTCAGCTTCAATGACAGAAAGTAGACCAAGGGGTTTGTAGAAACCCATCAACCATTCCCCTTGAAAATTTCTTAGTACTCCTCCGCACACTGCTTGGTGGTGCTGAAGCACCGATCCGTCCACATCGATGCGGACCATATTCTCAGGAGGAGGAGTCCAAGATTTCTCCTCTATATTGTCCAGTTGGAAAATCTGGCGATGTAGCCTTTGATTCGCTCCATTTTCTTATATAGTGGAAGATTAAAGCTGAAAATCAGTGTTGTATGTGCTTTGTTTTGGGACCATCGAATATGTGGCTTGTTCTTCTATTTTGTATGGTTTCGGATACCTTGAATAATATGTTCTGTGAAGTTGCTGCTAATGCACCGAAACAGAAGCATTAATATCAATAGTTTAGATTGTCAAAATATGCCTAAACGTTTCAATTGGATGGCTGAGATAATATCACTGAAGTTGGGAAATTAATTTTCAGAAGAGTAAATACCCTTTCTAATTCTTGACAAAAAACACGGACCCCATTTTGGTCATTGACAAAAAAATCAACCATTATTCGTCATTTTTATAGGACTAAAAAGGACGTTTTGGAAATTTGTAAGGGATCAAAATGTCCACCAATCGACCCTTATTCGTCCTTTTTATGGACTAAAAAGGACCATTTTCATGTCAGGGACCAAAATGGGGTCCGTATTTTTTGTCAGGGACCAGAAAGGGTATTTACTCTTTTCAGAATTATAGGAAACACTATTATGCTGTCATAAAAGGGAAGATTATTCCTTTTTTCTTCTTCTCAAAATAGTTAGAACTTGTTCTTCCGATTATGGAAAAATTCATTATACCGATTTTTCATTTGAAATTTATATTAAAAGTAGTTTTGAAAGGCCTATTATCTGGAATATTCTGTTTATATTGTTTGGATTAGCTTCTTAAATGTATTCTCTTCTCATTATTCCCAGTTTACTTATTTTTTAAATATCTAAGTTTGTCTAGAAAAATATTTTAGTTATCATGCGATAATATGGGCTAATTTCTGAATTTGCCCCTTATTAAATAACTATTTACCAAAATGCCCCTGTCAGAAACCTATTTCCCAAAATGCCCCTGTCAGAAACCTATTTCTCAATCTGCCCCTGTTTAGTCGACTAAAACATTTGGTTTAGTCGACTAAATGGAGGGCAAAATTTTTTTTCCAGGGCCCCGACATTTAGTCGACTAAACCAAATTTTATAGTCGACTAAAAAACTCATTTAGTCGACTAAATCATTTTAAAAAAAAAAGTTAAAACTTCGGAAGGCCGTAACTTCGGGCTCGGGAGTCTGAATCAAGCGATTCTTTTTTGATTCCACATAACTTTTTGAGATCTATGCACTGATATAAAAATTATCTTCAAATTTAATGAAGAGAAAGGAGGAAAAACAAGTGATTCTTTATTGCGCAGGAAATACCAACAATTCATTAAATATAATCTAGTGATTTTTTAATTATATATATATATAGTTTCCTTTTATTTGATGTTTTATATTCATTAAATATAATCACTAATATCACTAACCAACAGACTCGGTAAAACAAATTAAAATGACTCCACTACTTCCTAAAAAATAGCTAACCACATGTTTACAATAATATAATAAAAAATCAGCACACTCAACACAATAAACAATTAAAAAATAAATAACTTAATCCTTCTTATTGTGGAATCAGCAACGTGCGGAAATCAGCGACATGAACCATGTAGAGAAAAAACTGGGATTATTAACTTCAACAATACTAACAATTCATTAAATATATATCATGGGCTTTTTTCCCAATTTGCTATATTTAATGAATTGTTAGTATTGTTAGCATTTTAATTTGTTTTACCGAGTCTGTTGGTTAGTGATATTAGTGATCCTAGATATTAGCTATGATCCTAGATTTTAGCTAGATTGACTACCGTGCTATCACAACATATGATCTCATACATAACTTCTCAACACTGTTATTCCCCCTAAAATCAAGCCCCACAAATTTAGCGTCGATAATTTTCCTATTTCTATTTTCTTTTAAAATCCATATTATTAATGGAGAGAAAATCTCAATTTTGAATATATTGTATTTTGAAAATCCAGTATTAATTGTTACGTTGAAATTCAAAGTTTACCAAATACATGGTAGAAAAATAAAGATATTAAAATCTAAAATAAGATCAATTAATTATTATTAGATAATAATATTAGAAATAATGATTAATTAATTTTACAATAAATATCTCTCAATTAAATATAATTAATTTCTTCCATCGACAAAACCCTAGGATTGGTACCATCATTTCGCAGTCTATCTCCTTTTCCTTGTGGCACCGCCCCTCTCCCGCGATCAATTGTGTATACACACACATATCTTATCTTTATTGTACCGGAGATATTATATGATCTAATAAAAAAGAAAACATCAAATAAAAGAAAACTATATATATATATATATATATATATATATATATAATTAAAAAATCACTTGATTATATTTAATGAATTGTTGGTATTTCTGCGCAATAAAGAATCACTTGTTTTTTCTCCTTTCTCTTCATTAAATTTGAAGATAATTTTTATATCAGTGTATAGATCTCAAAAAGTTATGTGGAATCAAAAAAAGAATCGCTTGATTCGGACTCCCGAGCCCGAAGTTACGGCCTTCCGAAGTTTTAACTTTTTTTTTTTAATGATTTAGTCGACTAAATGAGTTTTTTAGTCGACTAAATGGGTTTAGTCGACTAAAAATTTTGGTTTAGGCGACTAAATGTCGGGGGCCTGGAAAAAAAATTTTGCCCTCCATTTAGTCGATTAAACCAAATGTTTTAGTCGACTAAACAGTGGCAGATTGAGAAATAGATTTCTGACAGGGGCATTTTGGGAAATAGGTTTCTGACAGGGGCATTTTGGTAAATAGTTATTTAATAAGGGGTAAATTCAGAAATTAGCCGATAATATGGGCATGCATATAATATCTTGAAAACTTTATGGTACTTTTGATTTCATTTGGGTATGTTCAGATTAGATCTTCGATGTTTATTTAATTACACATTCTGATATAATTTGTTTTTTTTTTTTTTGAAAAAATAAAAATAATGGGATTACATTAGACGAATTGTTGTTTTTTGAACGGCGAGCAATTAGATAAATTCTATTATGTTGGGCATGACTTAAAAAAAAGATTATCTTTAATATTCAATTATAATAATAACCTTCTGTAAATATTTTTTCTATAAATATCAATATATCATATATAATAATAAAACATGAGAAAAACACTTCTCATGTTGTAGGAAAAGTGTTTCCTCATATCACACACATATGAAATGGTGGGACCCACATAAATATATAATGCTAATTATATATAAGGAAAAACACTTCTCCTACAACACTTCTCATGTTCTAGAAGAAGTGTATTTTCATGTCACACACACATGAAATATTGGGACCCACATATATATATATAATTACCATTATATATATATATATATATATATATGTGGGTCTCACCATTTCATGTGTGTGTAGGAATATTTTCCTTCTCATGCAACATGAGAAGTTTAAACCCCTTATATATATATATGTGTGTGTGTGTGTGTGTGGATCCCACTATTTCATCTGTGTGTAGGAATCTTCTTCTTCTCATGTAACATGAGAAGTATAAACCCCATAAAACATATATATCACAAATCACATGTTTCGTACACCATGTAAAGAGTATATTTTATTTCAAACTTTATATAATTTAACAATATTAAACCTGCACTTGCTTCGATACACAATAAAGTTATACCCCACATACATCTCTTTGCAATATAATATATGTGCTGGTCAGTGGTCTTGAAAGAGAAATTAAAATATAAAGTATTATATTTAAGCATTAATTACATGATAAAATTAATAAATAAGTAGTATTCCCTCTTATCCAAAATATAAGGCAGAGCTGATTTTTTTTTGGAGAGATTAATGAAGCTAAATAAGTTACTTAATCATATCATATCATATGTTGTATATTCTTATATTAAATACTCCCTCTGGTCCTAATTATAAGACCAAATGACTTTTTTTAGAAAAATAAAGGAAGCTAATTAAGATGAATCAACAAGCAGAGAAGATAAATCACCAAGAGCAGATGATGTAGTAGCAACCGGAGATGATGAACCAGATGCAAGATCTACTCCAGACCCTAATGAAGGACAAGAAGGATACGGGGTCAGTTCCTGATGATGATGATGACCATACTGCTGATGTATAAACGTTATTTATGATTTTTTTTGTTCTTTTTATTCCATCTTGTTCGCAACATTATTATTTGTATTTCGTTTTCTCTCTGTATACTCTTATGATTGCTACTATATATTTTCATGATATACAATTCTTTTTTATTTCGTAATTTTTTTATATATTCTTTAATAAAATGAATTTTGCGACGGAAAATAAATTCCATCACAAAATGTGTGAAATTTGCAACTGAAAAGAATTCTGTCACAAAATTTGGAAATTTGTGCAATTGTGATGGAAAATAATTCCATCGCAAATTTTGAAATTTTGCGACGAATTTAGTTTTTGTCGCAAATTTCTGAAATTTGCAACATAAATAATTTTCCTTCACAATTGCAACGCCATTTTTTGCGTCGAACAGAATTCCGTCGCAAACCATTTTTACTATGGAAAATGCCTTTTTTGCGACGGATTTTTTCCGTCGCAAAAAATGACTTTTTTTTGTAGTGTTTGTTGACATTCCTATATATATGAATATATATACCTGCTTGTTTCAGACTTAGATTCCCAACACAACCCCCCCGGGTCGGGCGGACCTGCACTCAGACAGAGAAGAGCATAAGAAATTAAATTGATACACAACACATAATTTGCTTAAATCTTTCACAGTTACACTAGGTATAATTTCCGTCGTCCTAATTAAATATAAGAGTTTGTGAAAGGATTTGTTTTAGTTTTAAATGAAAGAGCCTAATTTACCTTGTCTCCAAAATTTACAATCTTTTCTCCAAATTATCTCTATTAAAAGTGTGTTTTAAAAAACAACATACATTTCTTATAAATAATTAACCTAACTAATTTTTTTAAAATTTTTGTAAATTAGTAACCTAGCTCTTACGAAACTATAGGGACTAAAATCAAGGATTTAAAACTATATGTAACAAAACCAAAATTTGATTAAACTATTAGAACCAACAATCATATTTAACCCTGTTCTGTTGTAGAACATAAGTGTCTAACCCTAGGTGGGCTAGTATGTAGATATATGATCAAATAGCTCTCCCCCAAGTATCTATGGATGAGATACCTAAGAGGATTGGAGATCACAGAGCCCCAGGAACTTGACCTAGGTGCGATACCTAGGGCCTACGTACCCTGAAGAGGGATGAAAGTCCACGTAGTTCGATGATACTGGAGGCGTTTAGCCAAGGGGGTGGTGTGTGTGCTCTGTGTGCAGTATATGCAATTGAGAGAGAGCTTAGAAGATGTGTACCTCTTTAACTTAACCAACTATATATAGAGGCTACCTTAGGGTTAAGGTTTGGACTTGTTGGGCCTCTTGTGCCTCCAAGCCCAAGTCTATGAGATGTCTCCTGTTGGGCCACACCTTGGATGAGCCTAGTATTTTATTCCATGTGAGTTGCCCCCAAGCTCGGTAGTTCGAGGTCTCGAGCCGTCGAGATTCATTGATTGCTTTCCGAGATCCCTTGAATCGAATTTGCTTAGTAGCAATTTCCCGGGCTAATTGTCTGGTTTATATTCCTGCATTTAATAACATGTAAGCAAATCACAATAAATGGAAAATACTTACGGTTTGTGCAAATCGTTCAACGTGCTCATTTCGGATACTTATCCGAGCTTACATTAAACTTTCTGGTTTGCATCAATACCAATTATTGATAACACGCTTTTCCACTTAACAAATTGTTGTCCACTCTGTTGCCCCCCAGCCTGGTAGTTCAGGTTCCTGAGCTTCCAGGATGTGTTATTTTCCAACCCGGGCCAGGTGTTCGTCATTGTTGGGATTCCGTGCGTGTTAACCCGAGATTCCGGGTTTATATACTTTGAATCGAGACTCCAGGTTTATAAACTGTAACCCTGAGATTCCGGGTTAACATACTTTAAACCGAGACTTCTGGTTTGGATACTTTAACTCCGAGATCTCGGATTTATATATTCTAACACTGAGATTCCGGTTTAGATACTTTAACTCCGAGATTCCAGGTTATTTATTCTAACACCGAGATTCCGGGTTATTTACTTTAACACCGAGATTCCGGGTTATTCTTCCTAACACCGAGATTTCGAGTGTATTTACTTTAACACCGAGATTCCGGGTTATTTACTTTATCACCTAGATTTCGGTTTTACATAGACTGTAAAACCGAGATTCCGGATGCTTGTCCAATTTGCACTAACCTCGGTTGTTGTTACCATCTTTTCCACTAACAACTCGTAATCCACTCTGTTGCCCCCCAGCCTGGTAGTTTAGGCCTCTGAGCTGCCAGGATGTACATTTTAACCGTTGTTTCTGCGGAGCCTGGATTTCAACCAGATTCAGTGAAGCCGGGGTCCGTCTTAATCCCTTTCGTAAGGATGGACTCCACAATCTATCCGGAATCCAATTAAGGAGCGCGGATTTAATCGTATAAAACAGACTTGACATGATTCGTGAAAGCGGGTTTGTGCACCTCGGATTCACGCATGTTTAAATTGGACATGATTCTCGAAGACTGGTTTCTTTACCATGACTTCATACATGTTTAGCTTTGACATGATTTTTGGAAACGGGTTTATGTACCTCGGATTCCTACATGTTTAGCTTTGTCATGATTTTCGGAAACAGGTTTATGTACCTCGGATTCCTACATGTTTATTTTGAACATGATTTTCGGAACCGGGTTTATGTACCTCGGATTCCTACATGTTTAGCTTTCTCATGATTTTTGGAAACGGGTTTATGTACCTCGGATTCCTACATGTTTATTTTGAACATGATTTTCGGAACCGGGTTTATGTACCTCGATTCCTACATGTTTAATTTGTACATGATTTTTGAAAACGACTTTCATTACTCAAAATTCATACATGTTTATTTTGAACATGATTTTCGGAACTGGGTTTATGTACCTCGGATTCCTACATGTTTAACTTGAACATGATTTCCAAAAACGAGTTTCTTTACTCAGAATTCATACATGTTTATAGATTGGGCGGCATTGCATAATACAACCAGGTCTGTTTTCAATTTACACGGAGTCCCTTATTTAAACTAGATTCAATTTAAACCGGGTCCTTTTTCAAACCTTTTCTGGGCCTCACTAAGAAAACAATTCAGAAGTGCCATCCATTTGCATGCCAACATCTTCTTGCCTTTGTTTTGGCACGAGCCCTCTTGATCTTCAAGAAAAGCTTGTAAGCTGTATGAACCAGGTGCTCATAAATCTCCACATATGAAGAATGGCTGCAATTTTACACTTCTTCGTTCCCATATATTTAGCATCATTCCACGCTCGGGAAGCCCTTGCTGGGAACAAAAATAATGCAGCGAAGGAGATAAGAGGCCTTCAACTTGGATATGCTTGTTATCACCAAGAGTTACATCTGATTTTTGGGGTTCATCAAGTATCCGAAATAAAGATAGAAATTTTCTACACTAAGCAGAGAATTTCTTCCAAAGTAGCCCATTTTCTTCGATTTTCTTCATATTTTGAATTAGAAATGTAGAAGAACAAGGCGATCAGAAAAACCAAAGGAAAATAATTTTGCCTCGGATATCTGATACATTTTTACATTCATTTTGATCTTTCTTGGAAAGAAATGATCCCAACACTTTAAGTATCGCTGAAATTCCTCAGTCCATAATTTATTTGACAAATCTCAAATGCTTGGACATAACTTTGTGCAACAGACTGAAGTTAATACGCTTGGATATAACTTTATGCAACAGACTAAAGTTAATACACTTGGACATAACTTTGTGCAATAGACTGAAGTTAATACGCGAGCTTCCTCCAAATTTAATTATACCTGCAAGCGATTGTCACTTGTTGGAAACTACATCCTCTCTATGGCATCTCTATTCATCATGTGCCCCAAAGGGTCCCATTCACCTTTTTATGACTTCCAACTGAATGATTAAAAATGTCTCCAGTTGGATCCAACTGAATGCAGGTTTGATGCCAAGACAGGGAAAGTGCCGAGATGGGAAAGTGGCCAAGATAAAGAGAATAAAAGATTGAAGCTTTAAGGCATTTACATAATGATATATTATCCACAATCTTGAGAAATACACAATGATTCTTGAAATAACAGAAAACTTCAAGATCATAGATGGAAGGATAGAACCTGGTGCCATCTCAGAAATCATGTGCAACATTCAGATGAGTGAATGCTATAATCATCAATGTACAATTCTCTGATAAGAACCACAACCAATAGACTGCATGCTCGCCTCTCCCTCTGCTCTTATCGTTGCAGGAAGCTCTGGCTATTAGTCCTTTGGATATTAATCAAATAAATACCACTGTTGCTGACATGAGAAAAGTCTGATGGGAGTTAATTCCTCTTCCAGATGGATCTCGAGGAGACAATAAAATAATAGCCTTGGCTACCGATGCCGGCTCTAGTAAGGCTGTGATAGCCTCAATTACAAAAGGACAATGTCGTTGACATTCTTTGTAAATCGCAGCACCAACTTGTTTATGTGTAGAACTTTGTTTAAGCTTTACCAATAATAAATTCAGGGAATAGTGACATGGCACAGTTTTGAACTTCACCTCATTGAGGAAGCCAGTAACTTCAATGAGGAAGCCAGTAATTTGCATTCACTGCCTTTTAATTCTGCTGGAGACTAACGACCAATTTGTTGGTAACTGATGCTCTCCAAATGTTTGAAATGCAGATAATTTCCATATGATGGTACTTTAACATTACCTCTCTCTCCTGTAAGAAACTTGAAACCTGTAGTGAAGGTAACTTGTTTCCTTCTATTTTAAGGGAGGGCTATAACTGATCTTCAAACCTCTCACCATTCTTGGCCATGCGTTGCAGAAGAGAGAAAGTTTTCATTGTGAAAACCTGGAAAATTTGTAGGTTGATTTGATAGATTGGTTAAAACCATGGTTGGGAATCGCAAAAAACCGAGCAAGTAGCCGATCCTAAGCTCCCCAAGATGCCATCTTTAAAGGCTCTCAAACACGCACTGCTGGTTGCTCTTCGATATGTTGATCTAGATGCAACTAAAAGGCCCACAATGGGGCATGTCATCCATATGCTTGAGGCAAATGACCTTCTTTTTCTTGATGTGAGTTCTTTGCACCTGCCTCTACATCAAACTCGCTCAAACCCTTCCCTTGAGTGCTAAGAAGTCGATGCCACTGCACCTAGAAATGAGCCCGTCGCGTCATCCAGTGGGAGCCTCGTACTCAGGTCCTCCTTACATAGTGAAGCATCTGCATCTCGGACCTAAACCTCAGCGTTTAAAATGCGCCATGCACATGCAGAGAGCGTTTAACCATCTCGGTCAAATATCACGCCACAAAGACGTTGGCGAAAATCATCAGATCCCGAGTTCATTGACCTCGGCTTTGTTATCTCAGCTGCTGCTATCTCAGCAATGGATGCTGGGACTTTATGAAAAGCTCCAACCGGCATTAATTCAAATCTCAGGATTTCCTGAACCCCGGCATTGATAATAGCGAAGTACTCCAGCACCGATGGACCTTGGTTTAAATGGCAGAAGAAGAGACTTCAAAAAACACAGATTGCCGACATCTGCCAAAGCCCGAGCTTCCACCCAGATTGCAACTCGGTTAACCAGTGACGAGTCTTTGGTATTTGGACTTAGACAGATATCACCAACAAAATTATGCCGTCATAGAAGCCAGTTGCATCCAACAAAAGATGGGCCTTCGGATTCCACGATGACTTTTGAAGCTGAATCATTGATAAACAACTGCTGCAAGAGTAGAACTGTGCTGCCTGATGCTCGTTCTCGGCCTCTAGTTTCGACAGCTGAATTACAGGGACCTGGTACCTCAGCATTCCAACGTTGAATAAATGAAGGCGTGTCTACACTTTCACGCATTCATTGAATAAATGAAGGCATCCCGGCATTGGAGACTAAGTATCTGGGGATTTGAATACAATGAAGCTCGGGATACTCTCCCCACGTTGGTTTGATGAACTCTAATCACGATGAACACCTGGCGGACTGATCCCAACTGGTTTCATATCCATATCTCGGTATTTTATCATCTCGGCATCCCGACCTTGGTCTGTGAAACCGCAAGATACAGGTTTGAGAGCGAATGAAGATATTGCCGCGGCAATAAGGATGAGCGTTGAAACAACGGTTGACAGCGATGAACAGGTTGTTTCGCCATTAAGAGCCGCAATTGAGAGTTGCCCCACGGCACAAAATCGAGAATCATCATCCAAGATCGTGGAAACGTCCGACGAGATCCAAAATTGAGAGAAGCTACGGCAATATCCAAGGGCTTCAAAGAACCCAAGACAAGGCGCTGATTCCATTTGGGTAATTGGTAAACCAAGAATTAGCTTCATCGTTGATGCCATTTATTTCCATCGTGAGTAAAACTTGAGCAACCCAAGCAACCTGGAAAACCCTAGAAAAATCCCGCCAAACCACCGTGAGGATCCTTGGTGAGGTTTCTATTCGCTGGGCTTCTTTGAACAAATATTTATTTTCCAAACGATTGTTCGTTGGGCAGTTAAGAACTAGAATCATTGACCATCTTTGGCCACGGGAATCAGAAATTTACCAATTCCCACAGACGGCGCCAATGTTCTGTTGTAGAACATAAGTGTCTAACCCTAGGTGGGCTAGTATGTAGATATAGGATCAAATAGCTCTCCCCCAAGTATCTATGGATGAGATACCTAAGAGGATTGGAGATCACAGAGCCCCAGGAACTTGACCTAGGTGCGATACCTAGGGCTTACGTACCCTGAAGAGGGATCAAAGTCCACGTAGTTTGATGATACTGGAGGCGTTTAGCCAAGGGGGTGGTGTGTGTGCTCTGTGTGCAGTATATGCAATTGAGAGAGAGCTTAGAAGATGCGTACCTCTTTAGGTTAACCAACTATATATAGAAGCTACCTTAGGGTTAGGGTTTGGACTTGTTGGACCTCTTGTGCCTCCAAGCCCAAGTCTATGAGATGTCTCCTGTTGGGCCACACCTTGGATGAGCCTAGTATTTTATTCCATAACAAACCCCTTAAACAGCACGCATTTCTTACAAATAATTAATTTAACTAATTTTTAACCTACCCAACTGAGTATCGCTCCTTTTTATTATCTTTCAATAGATATCATCATCCCCCTTCATAAACGATATTTAATATTATTCTATATATTTATGTGTGTACTTTTTTCTTAAAAAAAGTTATAATTCATCCTCCAAAAAAAAAAAATCTCCGGAAAAAATCTCAACTTGGGTCACAGGCCTCAATTTTACGCGTGATGGCTCCAAATGAAATTGACGCAGGAAGCTTGACCGATGGAGTAGCTAGAGATCACTCAATAGGCCTCCAGTACAGTTGTTTTAATCCCATTAACTTCACATCATACATTAAAAGTCTATGCCTAAAGTCTCACTAACTCCATTAATTTAATTTAGACGACGTTGACTCACAGCACCCATTTTGCACTCCAAGACTTAGACTCCTTTTTTTGAGTTGTTACAAGTTGTGGTTGTAATAAAGTGTACGTAGGGTCTCTAAGTCCACCTATGAGTTCATCATTACCAGATTGCAATCGAAGCTCTCAGGTTGGAAAAGTCAATCCCTCTCCCTAGCTGGACGTATTACCCTCGCCAAATATGTTCTAGCCTCCTTGCCTCTTTATACAATGCAGAGTACTACCCTCCCTTCCTCGTGTTGTGCCAAGATTGAAAAGCTGATTCGAAAGTTTATTTGAGGATATACTAGTGACCATCGGGGCGTTAGTCTGATTAAGTGGCAGGATTTATGCCAGCCATCCCACCATGGAGGGTGTGGTCTTTTTAATCTTCAATCCCAAAATAAAGCTTTCATGATGAAGTTGATTTTTAAGATTCATTCTCAACCTGATTCCCTTTGGGTTAGAGTCCTGAAGCAGAAATATGCCATCAACAATCTCAAAGAAGTTCCTTGTCGCGCTCGGATGTCTTACTTCTGGAGGAACCTTATAAAACAATGGAATGAGGCCTCGCTCCATATTAAATGGTCCCCAGGGGATGGTAGCCAAGTTAAGTTCTGGGATGACTTTTGGGTAGGGGATTTGGGTCCTCTCAAAAACCTTTCTTTCTCCCCTCTCTCTGATCAGGATCTCACAAAGACTATCCTGGACTTCAGGACTGCTGACGGCTCTTGGCATTGGCCGCTTTTTCAGCATCTTTTGCCAACTGATTTATTGAAGGAAATTTCTGTTTCTCATCCTTCTAACTTGCCTCAGGCTTCGTTTTGCTATTGGAGTTTATCCAAGAATGGGTGTTTCACTACCAAGTCTGCATATAAAGCGCTGGAATCTCCAAACTGGAATGAATATAACAATGTTTGGTCCTATGTGTGGAAGCTCCCAATGGCCCATAGAATCAAAACCTTTATCTGGCTTCTTCTAAAAGGGAAACTGCTGACTAATATGGAACGCCTTAGACGTGGTATGACCGATGATCCGCGGTGCTCCCTCTGTCAAACCAGTGATGAGGGGATTGACCACATTTTCAAAGATTGCAGCCTAGCCTCCTCAGTCTGGAGGAAAGTCCTTCCTCTAGATATGAGTGCGAATTTTTTCAGAATGGATACATTAAGCTGGCTGACCCACATAATCTGTCTCCCGTCTTTAGACTCTTCCTGGAAGATTGGTATATGTATTACATCTTTGGAAGCTTTGGGAATTCGCAACAAAAGGATCTTCACTTTGGTGCTTTTTTTCTCTGAGGAGATTTTAGTTATGGTCAAATCCTTGTGGTGCACACTCAGACTTGCTTTTTGAAGTTTAATCTCTTATTGTAAGCTTCCAGATTCGTTTTTGCTGTTTCTGTAAGCTTCCCTGCTGTTTTTTTTTTTTTTGGTGCTTTGGGCTTGGTTTCCCATTCTTTGTATCTTTCTGATTTTTCAATGAAATTCCTTTACACTCAAAAAAAAAAAAAAAATAAAGTGTATACAACGACTCATAATTCCAATTATTTACTTCCTTCTGGGGCTAAAGAATTCTTATGATTTAAAATATATGTGATGTGTAAGTGATTATATTATTTTTTATAAATATTCCCTTACTAAACGAAGAGAAATTAGAGAAGAGATACATGATGATTAAATCTATAGTATTACAAAGTACACTATTTAATTATAGTTAAGATTTGGTTTAAAAAATTGTAATTTGGGACAAATCTAACATGTTAAACTACAACCTCTGATCTTAAATATAAGACATAATTAACTTTTTTTGAAAAGATTAAGGAAGCTAAATAAATTACTTAATCATATCATATGTTGTGTATAATTAAATTATATATCAATTTATAATCACACAAATTAATTTAGAGAAAAAACGATAAACATAAATATTTTAAAGTAATTTAATTAATTTTTTTAATATCTTAAAAAAGTCAACTAGGTTTTATATAAGTATTTAGGTATCTTATAAGCTATAACAACTTTTCTTAATATTTATAATATAAAATGGAAAACTATAAATCATATTCAATAGAGTCTATTTAGATGTAGCTTTTGGAGAATTATTTTCACCATTTACGAGGTAAAAATGACTTTTTGAGAATAGCTTTTGAGATTTACGAGGTAAAAATGATTTTTGGAAAATAGATTTTGGAGAATAGTTTTTGGATAAAAATGATAGTGTTTGGATAAATTCAAAACCTAGGTTTTGACAAAAGTTTGTCAAACACTCCAAAATTATCCAAAAGCTATTATATATCAAAACCTAGGTTTTGACAAAAGTTTGCCAAACACCACATCAAAACCTAGGTTTTGGATCCAAAACCTAGGTTTTGTGAAAACTATTTTTTTCAGTTTTTTCTCTCTCCTCTGCCATCATCAGTATTTTTTCAGTATCAGTCAGCATCCTTAAGATATTTTTTAGTACCTTTCTTTTTGTACCCTGAAATATTTTTTCAATATCTTTTTTTTTTCAAGATCAGGAAGTATTTTTTAAGTATCTTTTCAGTACTCGTTAGTACCCTGAAATATTCGTTAGTACCCTGAAATATTTTTTAAAGATTATTCAATACCGTGAAATATTTTTTGAAGATCCTAAAATACATTTTTAAGAGTATGAGAAGTAGTTTTTCAGTACCAATCTATATAAAGTATTTTTTTAATAGTCGTTAGTACCCTGAATTTTTTTTAAAAGATTAATCAATACCCTGAAATATCTTTTGAAGATCCTAAAATAAATTTTTAAGAGTACGAGAAGTAGTTTTTCAATACCAGTCAGTATTAAGTATCTTTTTAGTACCCTGAAATTTTTTTCAAGAATAATCAATACCTTGAAATATTTTTTTCAAGATCATAAAATAAATTTTTAAGAGTAAAAGAAGTATTTTTTTCAATATCAATCAGTATTAAGTATCTTTTTAGTACCCGTTAGTACCTTGAATTTTTTTTTAAGATTAATCAGTACCCTAAAATATTTTTTTCAATGTCCTAAAATAAATTTTTAAGACTATGAGAAGTATTTTTTTCAGTATCAGTCAGTATTAAGTATTTTATGTACCCATCAGTACTCTGAAATATTTTTTCAAGATTAGTCATTACCCTGAAATATTTTTTTAATATCTTAAAATAAATTTTTAAGATCATGAAATATTTTAGGGTATTAACTGGTATTGAAAAATTCTTCATGATCTTAAAAATTTATTTTAGGATATTAAAAAAATATTTTAGGATAATGACTGATCTTTAAAAAATATTTTAGGGTACTGACAAGTACTAAAAAGATAATTAAGGATACTGAAAAAATATTTCAGGGTAATGACTAATCTTGAAAAAATATTTTAGGATATTGAAGGGTACTAAAAAAATACTTAAGGATACTGACTCGTATTAAAAAAATACTGATGATGACAGAGGAGAGAGAAAAATCTGAAAAAAAAAATAACTTTTTTCGAAATCTAGGTTTTAATGCAAAATAGTTTCCAGAAAATTTTGGAATGTTTGACAAACTTTTTTAAAACCTAGGTTTTGATACATAATAGTTTCAAGAAAATTTTGGAGTATTTGGCAAATTTTTACCAAAACCTAAGTTTTGGATCCTTCCAAACAAGCACTAAACCCAATGTCTTTATCGGGTCTAGTGTGGAAATGTTAAGAACAAATGAAGTGGGGATTAGTTCACAGCCTCACAAGGTCAAAATCAATCCCCAACATCCCTTGGAGCAAGTGGAAAGAGGCTTGCTCTCTCACCACCATGTCTTGGTTTGAGGTGTGGGAATAGAGAAAATGGTGTTGAAAACTCTTCTCTCACGACCGTGGGCCCAACGCGGAGCAAAATCCGGATTAGTCGAACTGTAGGTTCCAATGAATTGGGTGAAATACCAAAAAAAAAAAGTTCAAAAGCAATGGCAAGGTTCAAAGTTAGAGTATACATATAATTATTTATAGGCAGGTTATATAGAAAATTTATTATAAAATATTATACCAACTAATTAAAATTAATTATTAATCATCCTCTATGTTTATATAGTAAAAAATCCTAATCCCAAGATATCCTCCAATTAGCAGAAAAGTAACATCATCATGAGAAAGAGAAAATTATTTAGAACAATTTTCTTTAAGAAATTTTTGTGATTAAAAGTGATTTTGTGTCCTTAGTGATCTCTAAAATATGAACCCTAACCTGAAAATCCCAACTACACATTGCTTCGAACCCAGTTTCCCTGCTCGTCCTTTGGATCAGTAGGGAGAGCTCGTCTATACGGATAAGCTCTAGATTGTTCAGATCTGATTTTTTTACTTTTTATAAAAATAATTTAAATAGATAGAGAAATTAAAATAAAGATAATCTTTTAACGAACATTTTAAAAAAGAAAATTGATTTTTTCATTTAAAAATAAAAAACATAAAATCTGGACCGTCTATATCAAAACTCGTCCATGTTTGTCCAAAGGACAGTAAGGAAACCAAATCTCATTGCTTCAAAATTTCCACTATCGCTACTGTCCCCACGTGATAACTAAAGAGCCACATTCCTCTTTAGTAGTTACTATCTTATGTCTTAAATATAGGATAAAGTTTATAGTGTAGATTATACTATAAATTTTGTCTTATATTTAGGACCGGAGGGAGTACATTTTTTTTTTTAATTTTAATTTTCTCTCTTTTAACTTGCAAATGCTTTTTTTCCAATAATAAATATCTTTTAATTTATTATTATTATTTTAATATATTTTTATCAATTTATAATTTCCGTCACTCTTATAAATCATATTTTAAATAAACACCTTTTATTTTAATAATTACATATTTTTCTCTAATTACATTTAAATCCTAATATGAAAATTAGGATATTAAAAAGAATACATAGGCGAGTTAGATTTCGGCACATCCAAGTACGAGGCAATCAAAGTTCAAAATGTATTTACAAAAATACTTATGAATCAGATTTTTTTGCCAACTGTATATTAGCAACGGATTTAATTAAATTCAAGTTATTATAAAATAGACGCTTATCAATTATATTATTATTAATTGGATCAAAGTTTTTAGCTCCCAAAATTTTCAAAACAAGCGAAAAAAAATTTATTTACAGGCCCCATCAAAATAAAGAGCCAAATGAAACTCAATGAAGAATTAAATAAGGGAGGCGTATGTATGAGTTCCTGATCCTATCAATTGATTTTAGGGTTAAGGAGTAATTTGATGAACAAACTTTTACCTCAGGACCGCTCAGCACAATAACTTTTAAGTTGACCAAAAACACCAAAAAATCTTTGAAAATATGAAATCAACACAAAAAAAATTTACTCTAAGAGCGTCCAACATAAAAAAGTTTTACTCATTTTTTGTGCTAACTGCACATTTTTAAAAGTTTTTTGATATGTTTGGTTCACTTAAAAGTTATTTATGTTGAACGCTCTTAAGGTAATAATTCGTTAGTCAAATTACTCCTTAACCTTGATTTTAATTATAGGTTAATTGTAGCAAGGTCAAATGAGGTGGGCAGGTGGGCCCAGGACTAGTGGAAAAAGTAGGCTCAAACCAAGGACTTGGATTAAGAAAGAGTGTCAGGATAAGAAGAACGACCCGGAAGCTGCGTGAATTGTGTGAGGAAATTTAGTATAAAGAGACCAATACATTCAGAGGGAGGGTGTGTCATGATTTTGAAGATTCTTTTCCTTCTATAATATCTGGATTATCTGCTGCTGCTCCTTTCCCTCTCCTTTATTCCTTCTTTTCATACCCACTTTTCTGTTCATTCTTCTCTGTAATCATATAGCTTTTTTTTTTTGCTTAGAGCCTCGGATATCCTAGGGCAGGCCACCTTTAAGGCACATCAACGGTCTCAGACTAATCCGGACCGAGACCGGGTTGGCCCCTTTCGGGGGGAAGCCTCTACCACCCACGCCTACTGCATTCCCACGTCTCGAACTCAAGACACGTGGTTAAGCTAGAACAACCCCTTACCAGTTGACCTAAGCGCTTGGTGGTTGTAATCATATAGCTTTTGACTGTGAAGTTTTGCTGAGATTATTATAATCTGAATATAGAGAGAGGAATATTGCCATATTTCTTTGTTTAATGGTTACTACTTTATTTTCAACGTGACATTAATTTACATGTCTCCCCTGACGTTTTAACCACACTACGCAACTGAGTACTACACGATTAGGGATTGAAGAAGGCTCATACATAAATAATGCTCTTTTTTAATATCTTTCAATCGCGGCGGAACTAGGAAATTATTTTAGTCCGGGCCAAAAAATAAACATATTAAACTATTTACTAAATAATATCGCGTAACATTAAAAATACAAATAAATAATAACCGACAATTTAAATCAAAAGAAACAAAATTCTATGATGTTTGGAAGGAGACTCATTACAAGGTGCATGACTTTCAGAAATTATTTTCTTAGAAATATTACATTTTGAAGTTATTTTCTTCTTAAAGAATACGTCTATACTTTTCTATTTATCCTTACTCATTCTTTTCAACCTACAACAAATTTGGTGACTCATAATATATATTGATGTCAATGTTAATTAGTATCTTTTGTCAAAACTCATAAATCCAAAACGATTAAAATTAGTCATTAATCATCCTCTACATATATATAGTCATCTATTGTCAAAACCAATGACTCTTCTAAAATCATAATGTAACATCCCAACTTTTCAAAAGCAGTATATTTTTCTTTTTCGTCAAAACATCATTTTAAATAATCAGAGTAGAGCATCGGAGCGATTGAGTAACTGATATGTATAAATAAAATGCCGTAAGTCCATTTGGATACAACAACGGTATAAAAAGCGTGTGATTCAAAAGTTTAATACAACAGAAGGAAATCTTCAACCGGATCTTCTACGTGGCCAGCTTGCTTCTTCCCTCGGCCCTTGGTCCTCCGGACCCTGAAGCTATAGCTGAGATCCAATTCAGCGCATTGGATCTCAGGTAACGGTTAACCTCATGCTCAAATACAACAGTATACGGATGACGAGATATTCATGACATAACAAAGGATGCATGGTCAATAATGAACATAAACATAGAGCGGTAGGTATAATCGGTGACCACGAACAGAGTCTCTATCCGTGAATGTATCTCGGTGACCCCTAACAGAATCTCTATCCGTGAATGTATCTCGGTGACCCCTAACAGAATCTCTATCCGGGGTTGTATCTATCACATATGGTACACCTAAGTACAATTCTATAGGCACGGTGCATATAGCACTGAATAGAATGGCCAGGTAAGTGTCTATCATGGGGCCTCACCGACTTATACGGCGACTGAATGGCATACCCACATAGACTAGCCTTGCCTTCGGCACCAAACTATTCACACAACATATCATTACGTATATGCATATAATAAACATCAGCGTTAGTGTTACAGTACGCGAACGTACCTTCGTTGACGGTCGTCGGTACTTCCGGCGGAAAACGGCACGTTTCACGGAAAATCGTCCTGTTGACGGAGACAGCGGGTTGACAGCGGCACGTCGGACAGCGTAACGACAGCAGATCAAGGTTTCTGATGTCCTATAAGAGTAATATCACATCTATTAGTGATTTGACATCATAACTGGCATTTTAGGTAAAAATTACCATTTTTCCCCTATACCCCTAATCGGCGGAATTTCGCCAGCACTTCGTTACTTTGGCTCCGACTTTCCAAAATTTTGCCAGAACTCCGACCCCACCATGATTTTCGAATTTAATACTTAAAATAAAACTAAAGATCTATCTAGCATTACTACTAAAACTACCGAAAGAATTAAAGACTAAAGACCGGAAAAATTACCCAGAGCTTCGCTGCAAAATTCCCGGACTCCTTCCTCCTCCAGAGCACCTCTCTCTAACTTCTCTCTAGGAAAGCTCAACTAGAGAAATGATTTTGGTGTGAAGAATGCAAAGGGAGAGCTTCCTATTTATAGGAAAAGTTGTGTGCACTATTCACACTTTGTCAGGCGGATTCTGGACCGTCGGATCGCACTTTGCCAAATGTCAAGATCCTCACCATGCCACTTGTCCAATTCATCCTCTCCCCCTTAGTTGGTGGTTTGTCACATCAATTAATGTGATGTGATGCTTTTTGCTTTATGAACTTGTACCGATAAAGTTCCCGATCGGTGCCCGAATCGTGTAATCTCGGAAAAGTCTCAAAAATCCGAAATCACCATTTTGAAGCCCCTTTCCTTCTCATTAGAAATTTCCAAGTTAAACTAATTTTTGATTCCATCCAGGGCTCCAAAAGTCGGTCTGAAGTTTACGGGAAAGCGTGCCAGTTCCGGAAGAACTTTCTGGAATCATCAATCTTTGGACAAAAATTCACTGGTTCCAAATATGTCCAGATAAATTCAAACTCATTTCCAAATGTTGAGTTAGAATTTATTTTCTTCAGATCTTAAAATGTGACTATCTGCATTTCTCCCTATTTCGTCTTATTAGGAAAATGCTCTACCGGCCTCGGAATCAACTTCCGGAAAAGTCTAACTGAAGATAAAAATCCACTGATCAATATTTTACCTTGACTTCAGAAAACCTATTCCTGGTACTCTAGATAGGATCCGTTTCCTATAAATCTGATCACTATTCACTGTACTTATTTATAAGATTATTATATTACAAAAATCCTATCATCTTATCCTCTTAAGATTTTTCTTGTCCTTTTTATTTTTATTATTATCATTATTATTTTAATTTTCGTTTTAATTAATTAATTAATTAATTAATAATATATAAATAATTATTTAATAATTTTTTTATATAATTTTTTTACAAAATTTTCCTATTGGTCCATTCTTGTATTTAGGCTTAAAATTACTTAATCTCATCAATTTCTCTTGAAAATTTCCAATTAACTAACAAATATATTTATGCTAATTCTTAGCCATTTACCACCAATTTTGAAGCTTTACATAATTATCCTTGAATTTCCTTTAGAAAATAAGATAATATAACATACTTTTTGAGACCATATATTCACCTTTTTAAAAATAGCTATTTAATTTATCAGGGTATTACACATAACATGAAAATTTTCACTAATCAACACAATATTACCCTCATTATGAAGAGAAGAATAGGTAGAATAACTTTTATAAAATGAATGAGGTGAAAAGAAGTGATTTTGAGTACTTATTTAGTCATTAAAATGAAAATGAACAACACCTGATATAAGATGATACTAACATTTTCAGTAAGTATCTCAAACAAGAATTTTATTTTTCTCATACAACCCAATGAGTAATGAACAGGACATTGTCCTACTAAAAAAGAGAGTATAATTATAGAAAAAATAAAATATTAGCTGGGGCCAAATTAGTGGCCAAAATAAAATATTGTATAGTACATATATATATATATATATATATATGTATAAGATAAGAGAAGGCCAGTTGGGGCCAAGACCCCAACTGGCCATCACATAGTCCTGCCATTGATTCGCTAAGATACCTTCTTCCCCCTTCAGAAATATAATGATATTTGATATTATTCTATATGTGTGTATTGTTTTCTTAAAAATATATTAGGTTTAAAGTGCACACAACATTTCGAACTATTTTTGGACGTGCAAGCACTCAAAAGCATTTATGGGGGCAAATTTAACTCTAAAGTATTAAAAATGGGGTAGTTCAAACCCAAAATAACAGACGCGTTAACCCCATGTTAAGGTGCTATATATTCATCATCTTCATCAAAGGCACGGTTCTTTTCTCAGAACTTTTTATAATCTAGTAAAATTACCCAAGATCAACTATCATATTTGCGCTAAGCTATTTTTTCACAGGACTTTTTATATACGATATTGTCGCCACAATAGAGTTTAATTGCAATGTTTAGAATGGATGGTTGTGATTCCTCTCTATCTAGGGTTACATATGTAATATCAAAGTATAAACAAAGAAAGACATGAAATAAAAGTATATTGATCATTGATTGTGAGGCCAAAAACCTCTGTCCTTCCATCCTTTGGATAGATAGCAAGGAAGGGCAGAGCTTTCGATTTTTTTTTTTTTTTCCATATAGTCAAAGAGTTGGAAAATAAAAATAGACAATGAGTACTTGATTGAATTGATCTAGTCATGGAGGAACAATGTTCAAGTCTAAAAAATACTTAGTTATGATGCCTTAGTTTCATACATTATTGCACTTCCACTTGACACTTATAGATAAACAACATTAATTTATTGAAGTTTAGAGAGTGAAAGAGAAAATGACATTTTTTTAAGTAAGTTGTAAAGACATAAATTTTTCAGTAAATCTTCTACAAGGTTTTATAAATAGATCAATGGGAGATTAAAATCATGAGATACCATTATTTGAAAAGCAATTATGTAAGGATACCAATTCCTGAAATTTGAATATAATCAAGCTTCAATTAGCACAAGTTAAGACCAACATGCTTCGATCAATCAAAACAAATTACTTGTTCCAAAATGTAAAGCACTTTTAACTCTGACTTGTATTGGCCAAATCGTCACGGGTGGAAAAAATGTTTTTAAGACCGGACAAAACAGGTACATTAGGATCGGACCCGCGACCAGTCTTGTTCCAGGCGGTATTAAAAGTCGACCTTTAAGATCGGACTTTTACACGGTCTTAAAGAGTTTCTTTAAGACCGGACATTTTAAACATCCGGTTTTAAAAGTGTTTCAAAATAATAATAATAAAAGAAAAAGAAAAAACTCAAATGAAACAATCGGTCCCAAATCACCAGATCTGACAACATTTTGAATGTCCCTCCGTCATCAACGACGGAGAACCAAGAGAAGATTGGAAGCAACAACAACAAGAAGAAAAACAAAAAAGATGATTACAAAGTCCATAAATAAACAAAAATAACAAGAAACGAAATCATTCACCATGAAAATCGAATTTGAAGTCCAGATCTATAAAAAATCACAAGCTTAAAGCAACCAAATCTGAGCAGGATCCTCTTATCGGTGCTAGCAAAGCTTCAAGCAACCAAAATCAAAGTCCAGATCTGAGCAGGAGCGGTCAATGTAGGAAATAAACAGACTTAAGCAAGAAGATATCTGGGTTTGATTTCAAACCGGATCTATACGAAGGCGCGTGGAAGGACCCATAGATCGAAGAGGAAGGAGCCGCCGTCGTCCAGAATCCTCAAAGTAGTACGCTTTCGCTGTTGCTGAGGATTGGAGTCGACGCCATCGCAAAACCCTCGAAGCATCTCACTGCCAACGTTGCCAAGGATTTGATTGTGCGACTCTTATGATGACTTACGAAGATTGCGAGTAGGTTAGAGGAAGAGGATGACATTCTTGCTGAGGATTTGCCCGTGAGGCTCTTGGGACACTCGTTGAATCTATAACTAAGAAAATGTTATATCACCAAGAAGACAAAGCAAACTCATGGACTTAACAGGTTTAGCGAATGTAGTTTTTTTAAACACTTTTAAGACCGGTTTTTTGAAACAACCGGTCTTAAAAGTATATTTTTAGGACCGGTTGTTTTAAAAGTGTAAAAGTGTAAAAAAAAACAACCGGTCTTAAAAGTGTAAAAAAAAAAAAAAAATTTGACCGGTGGCAATTTCGTAAATATATAGAACACTTTTAAGACCGTCTGTTTGAAACAACCGGTCTTAAAAGTGTTCTATATAATTTTTTTTTTTTTTTACACTTTTAAGACCGTCTGTTTCAAACAGACGGTCTTAAAAGTACTTTTAAGACCGTCTATTTGAAACAAATTGGTCTTAAAAGTGTTCTATTTATTTAATTAGTTAGCGTATACGATTATATTGTGCAATTATCTTAATTAAGTTGTTAGAGAGATTTTAGGAATTAAGTTAGCAGATCAATGTTTTTGAATTTCGTAATAAAATTCTGATTGTAATCATCTTAATTAAGTTGTTAGAGAGATTTTAGGAATTAAGTTAGCAGATCATGATTTTTTGAATTTCGTAATTAAATTCTTGATTGTAATCATCTTAATTAAGATGTTAGAGAGATTTTAGGAATTAAGTTAGCAGATCATGGTTTTATGAATTTCGTAATTATATTTCTGATTGTAATCCCTAAATTATAGGAACTGCCTAGGTTTATTTACTTATTAGCATCTGTATATAATTCCAATTAAGCGAAGGAATAAATCATCGCATTCTCGGACTTGATCAGCGTCTTCTCACAATATTTACGAAATTGCCACCGGTCATACTTTTAAGACCGGATATTTTATAGCCCGGTCTTAAAAGTGTTCTATATATATATATACATACAGACACACACATATTATTTTGACATTGTTTTAATTTAAAAATTCGGTTTAGACGATAATATGTGCTTTAGTTCCTTTTTTAAGATCTTACATTCAATAATCCAAAAAAGTTAAAGACATAGAAGAGAAACAAATTAATCTATACTGACGCGTCACAAATTAAGGAACTTGATAATAATATACAGGATTTCTACACTTGTCCTTTGCCAGGTAAAATGCCAGAAATGACATATATCTTCTACTGATAAATGATATGGTCCACCAATCTTCTCAGAAAGTAAACCTAATTATCCCATATGGCAAATAAATATGGAAGCCTAATATCCAATTCTTATGTTAATAAATCCCCAATTCTTATTCATATTTGCGCGTCTCAGATACAAAAGAGCAAAGATAATAGTTAGAAGCATTACTTGTCTCACCATAAATCAATATATATCAAGATCCATCTAACATATATTTGCTACACTATATCTCAACCTAAAAATGGTTTTAAAAATATACAGACTTACTCATTGAACTTGAATGATCTTGTTGGTAAATTTAGTGCATATAGACGAGACTCTTGAGACAATTTCGAGGCTTCCTCCTTTTGCTCTGTCATCTCTCCAATTTCATCTATTGAAGAACATTCCCCAAGCTCAGATGACGTGACCATTGAACTTGAATGATTATTATCATCAACTTGAGGCAAATCTTGTGAATAAAAAGAAGGCTTTTGAGGAGGCAATTCTAAGTCTTTCTCATCTCCCTCAAGCATCTCCACGACTTTGTTCATTGAAGGACGATCGCCAGGCCTGGTTTGGATACACCACAACCCAATGATCATCATTTTCCTTGCCACTTTCATCTCTTCCTCTGTAGCATCTGCTATGCTAATTTCATTTCCTTCATTTAATTGATCATAAGCCCAAAATGGAAAATAAAATTGACTTGATTGCTCAGCCAACACATTCAAATTCCTCCTTCTACCAGCCATCTCCATTAGTAACATCCCAAAACTATAGACATCAGCTTTATAGGAAACTCCACCTATATTCTTGTAGAAGAGTTCAGGAGCCATGTATCCTATAGTTCCCCTTGCTGCTGTGAGAGACACAATGCTATCATTTGTAGGATAGAGTTTAGCAAGGCCAAAATCAGATACTTTTGGGATGAAGTTGTCATCGAGAAGAATGTTGTGAGGCTTTATATCAAAATGCAAAATTTGCATATCACACCCTTTGTGAAAATATTCAATACCACGAGCTACTCCAAGAGAAATGACATATAATTGATGAAGATCCAAGGATTGACTATTGTGATTAGATTTTGAGAGAATGTATTTGTCAAGAGATCCATTTTGCATGAATTCATATATAAGAGCACGCTTTGATCCTTCCACACAGTAGCCGATGAGCTGCACCACATTAACATGGTGGATTCTACCAAGTGTAGCAACTTCGTTGATGAAATCTTGACCATTTGCTTCAGCCTTATCTAACATCTTGACAGCCACATCACGACCACTTCGAAGTTGTCCTTTGAAAACAGAACCATAGCCTCCTTTCCCAAGTCTTACTTTAAACCCTTTGGTCATCTTCTTGATGTCTCTATAAGAGTACCTTATAGGGATGATGTTGTTGTTGTCACTTTGCAGAAAATCTTCAATGCTCTCATACATTGATAAATGTCTTCTTCGCCATTTGTAGATCAACAAGGCAATGACAAGTGGAAACCCCAACACAACTTTAACTCCAGCTGTCGATACAAAATTTGAAAGAGAACATAGATAATTAGAAGGTGGCCTTTAATTCAAACTAGTACGGAGTATTGAATTTCTATTATTGTTTGGCTAGAAATTGGTGGGCACGGCTTTCCTCCTTTTAGCATTATCCTCTGCTACCCTCGTTTTCTTCAAAACGGCGCTGTTTTGCTGCAAAATAACACTATTCAATTTTTTTTATATAGCATTCACCATCATGAAGTACTTTTTCAAGATCCTAAATTTTTTTTTATGATCATAAAGTATTTTTCAGTGTACTAGTCAATATCTTGAAGTATCTTTTGACTACTAGTCAGTATTCTGAAGTATTTTTTTGTATAAGTCAATATCCAAAAATATTATTTCGAGTCTCAAAAATAAATTTTCAAGATCTTAAAGTATTTTTTCCGTACCAGTCAGTATCCTGAGTTATCTTTTTAATACCAGTCAGTACCTTAAAATAAATTTTCAAGATAATGAAGTATTTTTTTCAGTACTACTCAGTATCCTGAAGTATCTTTTTAGTATCAGTACTTAATATCCTAAAATAATTTTTTTAGTAGCAGTCAATACTGTTTAAATGCTATTTAAAAAAAATTAAACAATGTTATTTTGCACTAAAACGGAGCCGTTTGAAAGAAAAAAGGAGGGCGGCAGAGGATACTGGTAAAGGAGCAAAGATGCTTCCGTCATTGCCCGATCTACAGATGAGATCTTAATAATATTAGATAAATTAGTTAAAGTTCATTGATACCTGACAGAATATATAATGTTCCCGTTAAACCTGCAAAAACGGAGGAAACAAAAATTGATATCAGTTTTCTCTCACCGAAAAGTACTATGATTAATGTGAAAAAAGTTAGTGCCACATAAAATAGTTTAAGTTGTTGCTGCCCAAAAAAGAAAAAAGGTTGTCAAGTTGTAACATACGTAAATTAGTATGAAGGTGAGTCTTGGCACTAACTGTTCCTTCACAACCATTGAAAAAATATTTATATATATAGTATAAGAGAAATAAAATAAAAACACACTATATATCATCCAATGAATATTATAGCAATTAAATGAAAAGCTCATAAAAATCATATGTGAAGGAGAAAAAGGTTAGGTGTGACAAACAAATTAAATTATGACTATATATAAAAAGTAGAGATTAATGTTTATCTTCTTTTTTTTTTTTTTTTTTTTGTTCCCGTGCAACTTGCAAGCATATATTATGCCGGCCGGCTAAAAAAAAAAAAAAAAAGAACTACAAAACAAAACGTTAGAAGTTATCATGAGATGCCTTACTCGAAATAATCCGAAAGATAATCCATAGAAAAATGGCCAGGTCATCTGCAATTACACCAGAGAAACAAATGTAATAAGTAGGGATATGTGTTAGAATATTGTAAAATAAAAAAATTCAATAACGTAACAATAATTTGTTTGGGAAAATTACACTCAGGGTCTTAAGGAACGAAAAAAATTACAAAAAAATCCATTGAAATCATAAAATTACAAAAAAGTCCCAAGAGATTTTTTGTTGTAAATACATACATTTCGTGTTGTAAATACATACATTTCGTGTTATAAATACATACATTTTCTGTTGTAAATGGTTTGAGACTTTTTTGATATTATTTGTACATAATTTTTTAAATGTTGTTGTAAATACATACTTTTTTTGTTGTAAATACATAATTTTTCTGTTGTAAATGGTCAGGTGTTTAAATGTTGTAAATATATATTTTTCCTGTTGTAAATGGTTTGAGACTTTTTTCATTCCGTACAAATAATATAAAAAAAAGTCTCAAACCATTTACAACAGGAAAAATATATATTTACAACAACATTTAAACACCTGACCATTTACAACAGAAAAAAGTATGTATTTACAACAAAAAAAAGTATGTATTTATAACAACATTTAAAAAATTCCGTACAAATAATATCAAAAAAGTCTCAAACCATTTACAACAGAAAATGTATGTATTTACAACAGGAAATGTATGTATTTACAAACAAAAATCTCTTGGGACTTTTTTGTAATTTTATGATTTCAATGGACTTTTTGTAATTTTTTTTCCTTCCTTGGGACCTGAATGTAATTTTCCCAATTTGTTTTCCCTTTTGGTGTGGTGCTTAATAATATAGACAACTCTTGTTTTAAAATAAATAAATAAACTAATTTTTTCACATTTTTTTATATTATTGTCTAATTCAGGGTTCCGAGCTGCATCTCCTAACACAAGTACCTTCTCTAAAGCTCGAACTCGAAACTCAGAGGATATAGCGGGTCTTACACATCTAGATCAATTCTATGTTGGTATATTTTTTTCTATCTCTATTAAATGCATATCTTTATATTAATTGTTATTTCATATTCACTACTAATTTTCTTCCATTTAATTATTCTCTTTCATATATTGTTATTCATTTAAAAAACCAGTAATATCCTCCAAAATTCAAATGAGCTCCACTTATGTGTATAAAATATGCATTCACAGACAGAATGGAATCAATTAATGGACTTTCAAGGTATAACAAAATCAATAAATGGACTTACCTCTTTGACAGTAAAAATTATATCTTTGTGATGGGTAAACTGGAAAATCAAGAAAAAAATAATAAATTAATAAAAATGAAATAAATAAGAGAATGAGAATATAAGAGGGTAACTCGAGTTTTTTGACATGAAAGTGCTTATCAGAATATCTTGGTGATGGGGGTAAACAAACAAAAAAATGTGTGGTTATGGTGGAAGCGTGGGAGATAAGTTTTTTTTATTGACAGGGAATTGAATCGATTAAGGGACTCACCTCGGTGGCCCCAATAAAGGTCAAAGCCATAAAGAAGCATATTGTTAATGTCTGTGCATGACCAAGCGGATTGGTTCTGGTCGTTGTTCAGAGCAGGCCACGATGTCATATACATCATTTCTATACGGCAACCATCCTCTAACCCCATATCACTTACATATCCGCTGCCAACATAGGCATACGAATACGAAGACGGTGAATAAGAAGCTATAGAGCCATTTGAAGTGTTGAAGCAGAGGGCTGTGTCCACAAACCCAGGGGATTCCACAGGATGTTCACACGTTACGTATATCATATATGTTACCAATCGAAACCCGGTAATATATGGATCCCGGTCCCACCACCGCCGTCTGCTAAAATTGTAGGCTGTTAAAGAATACTCAGGAAGGGAAGATGAATCCAACTCCTCAATATTAGCATCCCTCACTCTGATTCTGTGGTTCTCATAATTAATGGACAAAACTCTGTATCTCCCAGATTGCCAGTGCATTACCAGTTGGTTTTGCTCGCAAGACAGGTTGTACCTGTGATCACCACACTTCTCTGGAAAGTCATTTAGCCGAAGAGGACTGCTAATGTTGTGATCTCCGCACACACTAGAACAGTTCGGGTCTCCATCCAATGCCTTGCTAGTTCTGTAAAACACTGTTAACAGAAACAGAGGCACCAGTACCAGTAATTTTCCTGAAGAGAAATACATGTCCCTTATCACGATGAACTAAATGAAGAGTAATTAGTAATCTCAACTCAGGCAAGACATATAAAAGTCCTTTCAATCATGTACTTCGTATAACCAAGAAGTTTCCTAGAAATTTTTCTGTCGGCACTGACCCACAGTGGACGCGGCTTTCCTCCTTTCCAAAAAAAAAAACGAAAGAAGAAGTGAACAGTGTGTATTTTGCACCAAAACGGTGCAGTGTGAGAGAAAAGGACCGCAGCGTAGGAGGAATCAGATTCCCTGCCTAGGGAAAAGGAGGAAAGCCGCGTGGACAGCACTATAAAAAATCAACAACGTTGCGTATATTCACACCATCGACAAGTTTCCAAGAAATTACTCTAAATTAAGTTGACTCTTGACAGCTTAACAGTACTGCCCTTAATAATTCATAAAGGTAAGAGTTTATTGACGTAAGCAGGTACATACATCATGTGAGGAAAACGTTGGGAAGCTACACTTGTTTGGAAAAATCTCTTGGTTTCTTATTTAAGATGACATTAGGAACTTGTTATCTCCTATTTCTAGTTGGGGGAAGCCAGGACATGGAAACTTCACCTGTAAACTCCTTCTCTGTATGTCTGTTGCTAATTCTTGGGTTTTCATCAGAGTTTGTAGGAAGCTGGAATAGCTGTCCAGAACCTGAAACAACATGTGGAAACCTTCCTGTTCGGTTTCCTTTCCGAGTAATAGAACGCCAACCAAAACAATGTGGCTATCCTGGGTTTGATTTACAATGTTCTTCTGCAAATCATGCTGTTCTTGAGCTTCCTGGATCAGTCAAGCTCAATGTCAAGCACATTGATTACAAATCCCAAACCATTCACTTATATGATCCTTCTGGCTGCCTTTTTAGGCATTTCCATAACCTCACCCTTCCTTCCCCTTTTCAATTCATATCCCCGTATCTCTCTGACTACACTTTTTTCAATTGCTCATCACCAAGAGGTGGAGGATTAGATTCAACGTGTCTGAGCAGCTCTACCTATCAAGTATATGCCGTTTCTTCTAGCGATGATATCGGAGAACTTCCCTTGTTATTCTGCAGCAGAATATTCAGCATTTCATCCATCCCACATGAGATCATTGAACTTGATGACACTCTTGATTTGATGTGGTCCCATCCAATGTGTAAACATTGTGAATCAAATGGAAGAAGATGTGGATTCAAGAATAGTAATACCAGTCATGATACTGCATGTTTCGAGGTTCTTGAAAAAGGTAATATTTAACTCCACTTTTTCAACATATCTGTATGGCAATTTAATTTATATCATTTACATAAACTAACAGTCTAGCATTGGTCATGCAGAGCATAATTGTTTTTCAAATGATAAGGCATGACTCTTCTTAGATTACTGGCTGACCAATCATGTTAATTTCTTTTGCAGGTTCATCGAACAAATATGTAATTCCAGGTTAACTTCCAAAATGAACTTACTATATTCTGCTGAAGGCAAATTATACCTTTTCAAACTAATTATTAGAGTTCTTATATGTGCAGGATCAATCATAGGCTCACTTCTAGTGGTGAGTACTCTTGTTGCAATTCTTTATATCCGCAACTCTTACAAATCACATAAAGAAAGCCAAGCAATAATTGAAAAGTTTCTGAAAGATTATAGAGCTCTTAAGCCCACTAGATATACTTATGCTGAAATCAAGAAGATTACCAATCAATTTGAGGTCAAGTTAGGGGAAGGGTCTTTCGGTACTGTGTTCAAAGGAGACATTTCATCTGAGTTCAAAGTTGCAGTGAAGATGCTCACTAATTCTGAAGGAAATGGCGAAGAGTTTGTCACTGAAGTTGGAACAATGGGCAAAATCCATCACATCAACATTATTCGCTTAATGGGCTTATGTGCTGACGGCTTTAGAAGAGCACTGGTTTATGAATACTTTCCAAATGGTTCTTTACAGAATTTTATAAATTCACCAGATAATAGACAAAACTTTATTGGTTGGAAAAAACTCCATGAAATTGCGCTCGGCATAGCCAAAGGAATTGAGTACCTTCATCAAGGGTGTGACCAACGCATACTTCATTTCGACATCAAACCTCACAATGTTTTATTGGATAATGACTTCACTCCAAAAATATGTGATTTTGGTTTAGCTAAATTGTGTTCCAAAGATCAAAGCATAGTGTCAATGACTAACGCTAGAGGAACTTTGGGTTATATAGCTCCAGAGGTCTTCTCTCGAAATTTTGGAAATGTGTCTCACAAAGCAGATGTTTATAGCTTCGGGATGTTGCTACTTGAATTAATAGGGGGAAGAAGAATTACGCATGACACAAAAGAAAATGCTCCCCACATTTACTATCCTGAATGGATCTATAATATTTTAGAAGAAAGGGAGGATGTTAGGATTAATATTGAGGAAGAAGGTGACGCTAAAATTGTGAAAAAGTTGGGAATAGTGGGACTATGGTGCATTCAGTGGCATCCTGTGGATCGACCATCAATGCAAGCAGTGGTTAAAATGTTAGAAGGAGAAGGAGACAAATTACCAATACCTCCAAATCCTTTTAATTCTGAAGGCACATCAACAAGAAAAAGGGCCAACACACCTACAAGAAGCCTAGTGCAAGGTTTAGAAATAATCCAAGAAGTAGAGTGACAATCAATAATGGTCAAATATATATTAACTTGGTTTTAGTATATTTAGAAGTTAGCCTTTTGTTGTGCTTTATTCTATCATTGTTTGTGTATGTTGTTTGAGGCTCATGTCTTGGACACAAAAGAATGCAATATGTAAAGCATATATCTAAGCTTCTTTTTATCATATGATGTGTTCAAACCAAGTATAATAACATTGGAAACGATTCATCTTTACCTGTTTTCTCAATATTTGTTCTCTCTTCATATGTCGGGTGTAAAAAAAAGTTTGTTCTTAGTTAGTTAGAACTATATATATTTTGTTATGTATTTCTTACAAATTATTAATTTAACTAATTTAAATTGTACAAATTAATTATCTAGCATTCTAGTTCTTATGTTCCGGATTGAGAGTATTTTATCCTCAAATTCGTAAATATCTCCCCTTCTCATTGGAGATTTGTTCCCAGCAATTAAAACACATAAAACATGGAGATGATGAGTCCGCTCAAAATGAACAAGGCTTTAATTAAAATTAATGGTTTAGATGGCTATTTTTTTCATTTAGGAGAGAAAAAAAAACACGAAGGTGAGTTAGATTTCGGCACGTATAAATACGAGGCAATGAAAGTTCAAAATGTATTTACAAAAATACATATAAATTGTCTATCAATGAGATTTTATATTAGCAACGGATTAAATTAAATTCATTTTCTTATAAAGTAATATATTTCAATTATATCATTATTAGTTGGATCGATATTTTTAGTTTCCAAAATTTTAAAAAAAAAGCGCAATTTTAATTTACTGGTCCCTTCAAAATAAAGAGCCAAATGAAAATCAATCAAGAATTTAAGAGCGACAGTTTCCAAGACAATTTAGATTAGATACGAATATCGAATCCATGGTTGTTATGGCTTAGAGCTGCTCCACGAAAGGGACCATCTTATCTTCCATTCATAATACATTAATGCACATTGGAATCCAAACGATCAGTCATCATCCCCCTCATAAACGATATTTAATATTATTCTATATATGTGTGTACTTTTTTCTTAAGAAATTTATAATTCAACCTCCACACAAAAAAATAAAATAAAGGGTAAAGTGCAAAAATGCACATGTGTTTTACCCTGAAGAGCACCCAATACCAAATGTTTTTTTTAGGGGCAAAACTACACACGAACTTTTAAAATTGGGGCAAAAATACCATCACCGTCAGATTGACTTAACAAACGTTAGTTTCACTTTGAAAAATACCAAAATACCCTTCAACTCAAAAAAAAAACCCCTCTTCCTCCAGCCTTTCGATTCTCCAGACTCTCAATTCATCATCATCCGAGACAAAATTGCAGGATCTTATCCAAAACCTAAGCTGATATCCTGTTTGATGAAAAGAATCAAGAGAAGAGTAGGGATTTAAACAAAACGAGAGTATAATACCCTAAAAATATCGATTATGATAAGAATCATAATTTAGTAAATAATACCTATTGGAAAAAGGTGAATATGAGGTCTCAAAACTTGTATGGAATTTATCTTATTTTCTAAGGTAATTTCTATTAAAATTAAAAGAGATAAAGTGCCAAAAGGCCTAAAAATGCATTTATAGGGCATAAAATAGCCTGAGGATATTATGATAAATCCTAAGAGACAATTAAATATTTATTAAAAATTAGAAAGTATGTTGTCTCTAATTTAGATTATTTTTGGGATTATTTTCCTTGGAAAATAATGAGGCAAAATAGGATATTATTTTGGGGAACATAAGTTGCCCGTGATTTTTAATATTATGCATGGTGCATAAAATATCAATGTCAGTGCAATAGTTGTGAGATAATAATTAATCTCAATTGAGAAAATTGTCAACAATTAGTAGGTGATTAATTAGATAATTAATGGCTAATTGTTTAAACATGAATAAGGGAGATATCCAAGGTTAATTATTTAAAATCCTTAAATTGAGATTAATGACCAATAAGGGATCAAGGTTGGTATAAAGAATATTTCTAAGTAATTTGGCATAATTAAGAAGTATATAAGGTAGATTACATAAAATCCCTAAGGCTTAATTGACCAACAAAGGATTAAGCAATAAGATAATTATATATATTAAAGCATATTGGAAATTAAATAAAAAAATAAAGAAATGATAAAGAGTGAGAGAAAACCGAAATTAGGGTGTATAGGTGTGAACATACAAAGTGGTTTAAGGATATTTAAGGAAAAGGAATATTCTGTGGGATATTTGTTGAAAAAGCAAATAAGATAAATGAGAACCGATAGAAACTAAATCCTATCTCAAAATATGTGAACTAAGTATCTAACATAAGGACTTATTATAAACAAGTATATTTTTATCCCGAAGTGGGCTATCTCCGAAGTCATTTCCGTAACCGGCGAAATGATTAAGAGATAAGACGGAAAAGATATTTTGTGAAAAAGGGCAGATAGTATAAATAAGAACCAATGGAAAATAAATCATAACTTGAAATCCTTGAATTAGGTTTCTAACAACTGGACATATTATGAATCAGTAGATTTTTGTCCAGAAGTTGGTTATTCCAGAAGACATTTCCGTAATCGAAAGGGTTTATCCGAAAATGGTTAACAGGCTACGAAATACCCTTAGTAGGATCATAAATTTGGTTAATTCAAACATTTCTCAAGAGAAAGAATAGATCTCCAAGGTGACATCGAGGGATTTTTGAGATTACTTAAGATTACGCGATTAGGTCACCGATCAGGGGAAATTATCGGTAGAAATCCATAAAGCAATAGATGATGACATAAGATGACATCTTTTTGTTGACATTTGGGGAGGGGAGGTCGGCACCAAGCAATGTGTGGCCAAGATTAAGCCTTCCAAAAACCCTAGATCCTACGGCTAGAAATAAAGGGGAGAAAGTGCAATTTTGCCCCCGAAATCTTCTATAAATAGCCATCATCTTTCACTTCATTTCTCACCAATTCCTCAAGGAAATTTTGAAGTAGAGAGATGTTAGAGAGAAGGAGGAGCTTTGGAGGAAAAGTAGCCAAGCTCTGGGTAAGTTCTTCGGTCCCTAGTCTTAAGTTCTAGTTTTAATTCGGTGGTTCTTGAAGTTCTAGGGTAAATGTTAGTTTGATCTTTAACCTTCCAAGTTATTTTAGATATCATGTTTTAGGGTTAAATATGATATTTATTTCGAAAATATGTTGGAGAAAGAGATATGGCAAAATTTTGGAAGATTAGAGTCAAAGTAGCGAAGCTCTGGCGAAATTTCGTCGATTAGCGAAGTCAGGGGTAAAATAGTAATTTGTGACTAGAACCTCTGTTAGAATACTGTTCATGAGTTAATGGATACGGTGTTACCCTTTAGGATATCCGGGAGGTCCAGAGTCGGGTTCAAAGGGCCGGATGATTGGCCATTACACGGTGAAAGGTACGTACGCGACGTACTGTAACACTGATTCTAATGCTTATGTTATGCTTGTATATGTTGTGGATACTTTCATAAAGCCATGAACGGGACTCTGTCCTGGACATGCATTGTGACTAGGGAACCGTATCTAGATCACTAAATACAACTTTACACGGGTTATAGTCATGATAATGCCGTTATGTTTTCTAGCGCTGAGGACACAACCGTACATCGTGGCACAGGGTAAAAGTGCAGACCAGGGATAACTTTACATATTATTGTAGTTGTTATCAAATGATCATACGACGTACTGGCTTGATCATTGCTGTAATGTTAGAAATATCTGTTATGCATATATTGTTATATAAGCATGAGGTTAACCGTTACCTGAGGTCCAATGTGCATAGGACCTCAGTCTTAAATGATAGTACAGGTAATGATCAGGAACAGAGAAGGCACCGGTAGACGGAGCCATAGAGAGGATTCAAGGGGCAAAGTCGTAATAATGCACTGGTCGAGGCAGGAGCTGGAAGAAGTAATCAGAGCCTATTGTCAGGCATGGATCTAATAAAATTACTTTGAATAGTTTGGTGCCGAAGGCAAGGCTAGTCTATGTGGGTCAGCCAATCAGTCGCCGTGAACTCGGTGAGGCCCCATGATAGACACTTACCTGGCCATTCTGTTCGGTTAACAGTGTTAGGTTCATTGCCCCAGGTCTAGTCAAGGTTTGGTTTAGGTTGTATAGTTACTTTTTGAGAAATGTAATTGTACAATGCTCTGTATATTGTATCACACGAATATTTCTTCGGGAAATTTTTAATATACCAGCATACGCTTGGCATCATCATATGTCAGGGTATTTTTATACCAACTACTCGTCATTGTTCAATTGTTAGTACATTGCTCTCCGTTTCCGCAGTACTCTGATGTAGCACCTCAAATTCTGTTGAATTTTTCTAAAACCAAGTGTCATCCGACACAATTTGTAGTATGGAATTTGGGATGTTACAGAGAGAGACTGAAAGCTTAAGTCGTGGACAACAATGATAATCGAGGAAATCAAATAACCCAAAACTCAAATCTCACGTCAGATACGAAAAAAAAGAGCCTACAATTAGCTAATCCCAAAACGGTAGACGCCGACGCCATCATCGGTGAAATCCAAGAATGTCCGGGACTAGAAAGAAGTCTACGATTACCTAATATACTACTACAAAATAGGAATTTAACGTCTCCCAATTAACATCTGTTTTTTAAAAAATAGACGTTAAAACGTAGGCGGTGACACTATTGTAATTTTCTCATTTCTTTTAACGTCTGTTTTTTTTTAAAACGGATGTTAAAAGTGAATATTTAACGTCCGTTTTATAAAACAGACATTAAGTGAATATCTAACATGTTAAACTACAACCTCTGACCTTAAATATAAGATATAATTGACTTTTTTTAAGAGAATAAGGAAGCTAAATAAATTATTTAATCATATCATATGTTCTGTATAATTAAATTATATATTAGTTTATAAGTCACACAAATTAATTTAGAGAAAAAACGATAAACATAAATATTTTAAAGTAATTTAGTTAGGTTCCATGATTTCTCAAAAAAGTCAACGGGGTCTTATACAAGTATTTAGAATTAGAGTTAATACTCAATTTGGTCCTAGTTATAGAACAAAGTTTGTAGTATAAATTACACTACAAACTTTATCCTATAATTAGGACCAGATCGAGGTAGTATCTAATAAGCTATAACAATTTTTCTTAATATTTATAATATAAAGTGGCAAACTATAAATCATATTTAGGGGCTTAAGCACGATGTCTGTATCGGGCCCTCTAGTACGCAAATGTTCAGAACAAATGAAGTGGGGATTAGTTCACAGCCTCACAAGGTCAAAAGCAATGGCACAAGGTTCAAAGTTAGAGTGTTCTTATAATTATTTACAGGCCGGTTTATATAAGAACACTTTTGTAGTATAAATTACACTATAACAAATATTCTTATAATTAAGACCAGAGGTAGTACCAACTAAATAAAAAAAATTAAGCTAATTAAGATTAATTATTAATCATCCTCTATACTTCTATAGTCAAAAATCAAAATCCCATAATATTCTCTAATCAACTGAAAAGTAATATCATCTAAGAAAGAGAAAATTATTTAGAACAATTTTCTTTAAGAAAGTTTTGTAATTAAAAATGGGGTTAAGATGCAGATTTGCCAACGAACTATTACCCAAGGAGTATCTGACAAAAAACAATTGAGGGTACCAAAATTACCAATCAACAATTAAAAAGTGAAAAAAAACACAATAAGGTGCAAATTGGCCAACGAACTATTACCCCGCCATTGTCTTAGTGTCTCTGTCTTCTGTAATACCCTGAAAATCTCACTTATGATAAGTATCATATTGAGTAAATAATACCTATTGGAAATAGGTGAATTTATGATCTCAAAGACCTTGTGGAGAATTTATCTTATTTTTGGGGTAATTTCTCTTGAAAAAGAATAATTTGCAATTAGGTCCCTAAAACATTTTGGAAGTTTGCAAACAGGTCCCTAAACGCATTTACGGGTTATAAAATACCCTGTGAAAGTTATAAAAGGGCAAGTAAATATTTATTTGAAATAGGGAATAATACTGTCCCTAATTTAGGTAATTTATTAAATTATTACCTTAAAGAAATAAAGGGGGAAAAGTTAAAAAGTATTATAATGACCAAAATGCCCCATGAATTTAAATATAGTGCATAAGGGATAAAACACTAATGTCAGTGCAAAAGTTATAAGGTAATGAGTTGTATTAATTAATAAAATTGTCAAAGAATAGTAGGGAGTTTTTTTTTTTTGATACCATAGTAGGGAGTTAATTAAGTAATTATTGGCTAATTACTTAAGCATAAGCAAGGGGAAATTCAAAGATAATTATGTAAAACCCTATAATTAGTGAATTATGGCTAAAAATTAGCATAAATATATTTTCTAATCAATTGGAAAATATGGAGGAAAATTGATGAAATTGAGTAATTTTAAGCCTAAATACAAGTATGGGCCAATAGGAAAATTTTGTGAAAAATTATGTAAAAATAATTAAAATAATAATTAAATAGTTAATTAAAAAATAAAATAAAAATATATATGTTATTTGTGTGTGTGTGCGGACATGGTGAAGGGAAAATAGAAAAGAAAAGAAAAGAAATAGAAATGAAGGAAGAATGTAAATAATAAACTCTTGAATTAAAATTGATTAAAGTAAAAAGGTAAAAAGTAAATAAACACCGATGGAGATCGGACCCTATCTAGAAAATCATGAGTAAGATTTCTAAAGTCAGGGTATAATATTGATAAGTGGATTTTTATGTCGAATTGAGCTGTACCTGGAGTCGTTTCTGATATCGGTAGAAGAAGTTAGTAATAAGACGAAATAGGGAAAATCTGAGAAATAGGCAGATAGTCACAGATTTAGAATTTGAAGAAAATAAATAATAACTAAACATATGGGTATGAGTTGAGAATTTCCTGGACATATTTGGAATCAGTGGATTTTTGTCCAGAGATTGATAATTCCGGAAATTCGTTCCGTAACCGGCACGTTTTTCCGTAAAACTTCAGCAGGACCGTTGGAACCCTGTATGGAGTCAGAAATTTATTTAGCCCGGACATTTCTAATAAGTGAGAAAATGTCTTCAAAGTTGTGATTCCAGATTTCTAAGATTTTATAAGATTACGCGATTCGGACACCGATCGAGACTTTATCGGTATAAAACTTCTTGAGAAGTAGGTGACATCACCTTGATGATGTCACCTGGTTGGAAAGATGATGGAAGAAAAGGAGGTGTTTGGCCAAGATGAACCCATGTGTTTGAAGCAAGATCCAATGGTTTAGATTAATTTGGAGAAAGTGCAAATTTGCCCTTGGCCAACTCTATAAATAGCCCTTCAAAGCTCTTCACAATTCACACCATCTCCTCTTGAGTATTTCGAATTAGAGAGAGGTTAGAGAGAAGGAGGAGCCGGGGAAATTTTGCAGCGAAGCTCTGAGTAAGTCTTTCGGTACCGAGTCTTAAGCTTTCGTAGTTCTTTCGGTAGTTAGAGTAGAAATGTTAGAATAGTCTTTAATCTTCCAAGTATGATTAGATATCATATGTTAGGGGTATTTTAGTCATTATTTCGAAAATCATGGTGGGGTCGAAGTTCTGGCAAAATTTTGGAAGATTAGGGTCAAAGTAACGAAGTGCTGGCGAAATTCCGCCGATTAGGGGGTCAGGGGTAAAATGGTCATTTTGACTAAAAATGTCCATCGTAATGATAGATCCTTAACAAGTACGTTGTTATGTTGATAGAATATCCCTGATTACGTTCTGAACTACTGTCGTGCCGTATACCGACAGAAATACCGTATAACGTCAACGAAGGTACGTTCGCGTACTGTAACACTAATCTGATGTTTATTGTATGCGTATATGTACTATGTGTAATGTATGCCTATTGTGGTAGTTGTTAGCTCTGTGATATGTTCATGTACTGTTGTTATGCTTGTGGGGTATTGGGATACGATTGCTAGTTGTGAAATGCTAGGTGTGAAACGATTGCTAGGCGTGAAACGACTGCTAGGTGTGACACGATAGCTAGGTGTGACACATGTACTAGGGGTTATGTGCTATTGGGATATGCTTGGTTGCTGTATGACTATCTGTAATACATATGTTGTGTATGTAAATATGAGGTTAACCGTTACCTGAGATCCGGTGTGGATCTCAGCCCTTAACATAACATCAGGGTCGGAAGGACCGAGTACCGAGGAGAGAGGAAAGCAAAGAGGTTCAAGGATCCTACCAAGACTTTCTGTCATTGTCCTTTACTTTTTGAAAACTCTCGGTTGTTGAACCGCTTCTGTAATTAGCCAGTGGACATTTTGAATAAATATATCAGTTACACTCTTACTTCGATGCTCTACTCTGATGAAAAAAAATTATACTGCTTTTGGAAAACAGGATGTTACATCTTCCATTGATTGTCACAGTGTCGGCGACGTCGGCGTCTCCAAAGGTTCCATTGTTGTTGGGTGTTCCATTCACCTTCTTAAACTTATCAAGGTCCGTATGCAGCCTCAGGGCAAGAATCACGCACCGAAACCAAATCCAACAGTCCACAGCGCCTGCTCGAATAGGTCTCATCTTTTGTTGGTGTTTGCTTTATCCAACAAGAAGGCTTAATCTCTCTTTTTTTCAGCGTCTCCGCCACCGTCCTACGCCAGTGCCTCGTATTTTAACGTAATTGTGATAGTTGTTTTTTTTAATAATTATTCGATACCTTTTTTCAATTTTTAATTGTTTATTGGTAATTTTAGTACCCTCAATTGTTTTTTGTACCAGATGTTCCTCGGGTAATAGTTCGTTGGCAAATTTGCACCTTAACCCATTAAAAATGAGTAGGCGGGTACATATTACCCCTTCCCCAGGTGATAACTAAAGGGGCCACGTTTCCCTTTAGTAGTTACATTTTTTTATAGAGTTAAGGTGTAGATTGGCCAACAAACTATTATCTAAGGAGCATCTGGCACAAACATTAATTGAGGGTACCTTAATTATCTATCAACAATTAAAAAGTGAAAAAAAAACACAAAAAGAGAAGAAAAACAAACACAATGTCGTTAAACTACCCCGTCACTGTCATGGTGTCTCCGTCTTCCATTGACTATTATAGTATCAGCATCTCCAAAGCTTCCATTGTTGTAGGTGTTCCGCTCACCCTCTTGAACTCATCAAGGTCCATATACAGCTTCAGGGCGAAAATCACGCACCGAAACCAAATCTAGCCGTCCACAGCTTCCGACTGACACACGCCTTGCACCCTGATTCTGTCCCTTCATGCCACAAGCAACAGCAGCAGCCACTGCCACTGCGCCTGCTCACATGGGTCCCATCTCTGTTGGTGTTTAACTTATCCAATAAGAAGGCATAACTGCCCTTTTCTCCAGCGTCTCTGCCACTGTCCCCCTTTAGTGCCTCATATTTTAATGTAATTATGATAGGTTTTTTTTTTAATTGTTATTTGTTTTTTTTATTGTTGATTGATAATTAAAGTACCCTCAATTAATGTTTGTGCCAGATGCTCCTTGGGTAATAATTCGTTGGCCAATATGTACCTTAACCCTTTTTTAAATTTTGCTTTTCTCCTCTTTAAACTTTCAAATGCTTTTCTTTTTCTTTTTCATAAATAAATATATTTTTAATTATTATTATTATTTTAATATATTTTTATCATTTATAATTTCCGTCACTCTTATAAATCATATTTTAAATAAGCAAATTTTATTTTAATAATTACATGATAAATCTATTTATCATAATTAATTCTTCCCTAATTACATTTAAATCCTAATATAAAAGTTAGGATGTTATAAAAAAAATACGTAGGCCAACGAGGCAATCAAAGTTCAAAATGTATTTACAAAAATACTTATGAATTAGATTTTTATTGCCAACTGTATATTAGCAACGGATTTAATTAAATTCAAGTTCTTATAAAATAGACGCCTATCAATTATATTATTATTAACTGGATCAAAATTTTTAGCTTCGAAAATTTTCAAAAGAATCGAAATTTTATTTTACTGGTCCCATCAAAATAAAGAGCCAAATGAAACTCAATGAAGAATTAAATAAGAGAGGGGTATGCAATGTTGTCAAAATCGAGTTTTTACATAGAAATGGAAGAGGGTGATAGAGACGTAAATCGTAGAAACAACACAAAATGTGAAGTTTCTACTACTATGCAATGTTGTCAAAATCAAGTTTTTACATAGAAATGGAAGAGGGTGGTAGAGACGTAAATCGTAGAAACAACACAAAATGTGAAATTTCTACTACTATGCAATGTTGTCAAAATCGAGTTTTTACATAGAAATGGAAGAGGGTGGTAGAGACGTAAATCGTAGAAACAACACAAAATGTGAAGTTTCTACTACTTAAGGTCAAGATACAAAATTTTATGTTTGTCTGTGTGCGCGCGCGCACATGAAAAAAATAAATCACTACTCAAAATTTAATAAACAACTTCATATTTAAAAGATATAAGTCACATAATTATATAAAACATAAATCCAAAAACACAGAGTTTAACAATTCCTACAACCATATTACAAAACATCAAAAGAATAAAAATTTAATAATTTCTAAATTATATATATATAGTTGATTCAAATTAAACACACATCAACTTGCATGTTTTCAATGTGCTCTTCTCTTGTTCTTATAACAAGTTCATTTGCAAAACTTGGAATGTTCAAATCATGACCATTCATAGATTCCCTCACTTCAACTTTAATCAAGTTTTTTTCATCATGGGTATCAACACCAAAGTTGTATGCATCTTCCTAATTTTGTTCATTTTCCACTATCCAATCATCGTCGGATGGAAGATCATCAAAATTATATGCATGAGAATTTTGAGCATTTTTTTCTTACCCAATCTTGAATTGGCCATCACAAACATCATCATTCATAGTCTTATGATTTTGGAAATTAAAAATGAAAATAGAGTTTTTGTTTTAAGTAAAAACGATAAAAACACAAGTTTTTACTGTTTTTAAGCATAGTTTTTACAAGTTTTTACTCATGACAGTTTTTACTTATGTCTTAACACATATCTCTATAGTGAAAACGTAAGTTTTTACGTTTTTACACTAGTTTTTAACAACAATAGGGGGCATGAGTTCCTGATCCTATCAATTATTTTAATTATAGGTTAATTGTAGCAAGGTCAAATGAGGTGGGCAGGTGGGCAGGTGGGCCCAGGACTAGTGGAAAAAGGAGGCTCAAACCAAGGACTTGGATTAAGAAGGAACCAGTTCCCCTGCTCGGCCAAAGGTTGAGCAGGGGGTGCTCGTCCCTCTTGGGATGAGCGCCTAGGAGATCTTGGTGGTCGAAATCTCCTCTAGAGATTTGGACCGTCCATATTTTTGTTTTTTTATAGCTTTTTTTTTATAAAATTTTTGAAGTTATTTTTTAAATACCAGTCAGTATATTGAAATATCTTTTTAGTATCATTCAATACCTTCAAATATTTTTTCAAGACCCTAAAATAATTTTTTAAGATCATGAAGTATTTTTGAGTAGTGGTTAGTACCCTGAAGTATCTTTTTAGTACCAATCGTGGTACCGACTGGTACTAAAAAGATACTTCAGGGTACTGACTGCTACTGAAAAATGCTTTATGATCTTAAAAAATTATTTTAAGGTCTTGAAAAAATATTTCAGGGTACTCATTGGTACTAAAAATATATTTTAAGATACTGACGGGTACTAAAAAAGCAATCAGTATGTTGAAGTATCTTTTGAGTACCAATCGGTATCCTAAAATACTTTTTTAGAATCTTAAAAAAATATTTTATGGGACTGACTGGTACTAAAAAATATTTCAGGATACTGACTAGTTCTTAAAAAATAACTTCAAAAATTTTAAAAAAATAGAAATATGGACGGTTCAGATCTCTAGAAGAGATCTGAACCGCCTAGATCTCCTAAGCACTCGTCCCAAGAGGGACGAGTCCCCCTCGGGCCAAAGGCCAAGTAGGGAAACTGATTCTGGATTAAGAAAGAGTGACAGGATAAGAAGAAGGACCCGGAAGCTGCGTGAATTGTGTGAGGAAATTTAGTATAAAGAGAGCAATACATACAGAGGGACGGTGTGTCATGATTTTGAAGATTCTTTTCCTTCTGTAATATCAGCTGCTGCTCCTTTCCCTCTCCTTTATTCCTTCTTTTCCTTCTTTTCATACCCACTTTTCTGTTCATTCTTCTGTGTAATCATATAGCTTTTGACTCTGAAGTTTTGCTGCGATTACTTTAATCTGAATATAGAGAGGAATATTGCCATATTTCTTTGTTTAATGGTTAGTACTTTATTTTCAACGTGACATTAATTTTCATGTCTCCCCTAATGTTTTAACAACGCTACCCAACTGAGTAGTACACGATTAGGGATTTAAGAAGGCTCATGTATAGAGTTGGGAATAATGGCTGAGCCGGCTCTCTAGGGTTGGCTCGTGAAGAACTAGGACTCGAAGTAAGAAAAACATTTGTTTTCAAAGTTCGGCCCGAGAGCACTAGAGCCAAAGCTGGCTTTTCAGGGTCCGGAAGTTACTATTCCAAATTTTAACTATTTTTTCTGTTTTTTTCAAAGAAATATAATTAGTAAATTACAACACGAATCATCCAACAAATAAACAGTCACTAATTCATAATCAAAAGTAAACTATGTTCACAAATAACTCACATATCCTAAATATAATAAGCATACCACTAAGCGGCATTAATACGATGACTATTATTGTCGTTATCTTCGCCACTATCATCAATTTCAACGACATTTAATTGTTCTTCGTTTTGAGTAGTAGCCTCTGGTTCATAAGTAAGAATATCATGAATTCCCTCTCTCGCATCCTGAACACATTCGTAACTTTTATCTGCAACAAATAATAAATCAAATCATAAAATTAGAATATAGTTATTATATATTTGTACTTTAATGGGTAAATAACTCTATAACAAATACAAAATACATATAAATTAATAAATTACCATCATATGTGAATCCATGCATCCAATTGCAAGTACAAATGAGAGCTTAAACATTAGATGGAAGAATGGAACTTCTATATTTTGTTAGAACACGTGGAAAAAAAAAAACTTCACCTGACCCCAACTTCAACTTCTAAAACTATATATATATATTGGAGGGCCTGATGGGCCGGTCCAACCCGTGTAAGCCCTCAGCCCTACAGGGGCCTAACTTCACTTCTCACCTCCAATTTCTAAGTCCGAGCCTTAAAGGGCCAGGGTTTAAACGGGTCCGGCCCGTTTTCCGGACTCTACTCATGGATACATAATGCTCTTTTTTAATATCTTTCAATCGCTAGAGATCTTCTTCCCCCTTCAGAAATATAATGATATTTAATATTATTCTATATGTGTGTATTGTTTTCTTAAAAATTTTATTAGGTTTAAAGTGCACTCAACACTTCTAACTATTTTTTGGACGTGCAATCAGCACCCTAAAGTATTTATGGGTGTAAATTTGACCCTAAAGTATTAAAAATGGGATAGTTTTCTCCTCAAAATAACAGACGTGTTAACCCATGTTAAGTTACTATTCATCATCTTCATCAAAGGCATAGTTCTTTTCTCAGAAGGGTTACCGAAGGTGCCCAAGGGATGAAATAGTGATGATCATCCGAGAATCTCTCAATTGGTTGTTTTAATCCCATTATCATCACATGATACACAAAAAGTCTATTCCTAAAGTCTCACTAACTCCATTAACTTAATAGGTTGTTTTAATCCCATTATCATCACATGATACACAAAAAGTCTATTCCTAAAGTCTCACTAACTCCATTAACTTAATTTAGACGTTGACTCACAATACCCATTTTACACTCCAAGACTTTGACTTCTTTTTTAAGTTGCTACCCGTTGTGGTTGTAATAAAGTGTACGCACTTCAACTCTCATTTTTCAACATAGACTCATAACACCAATAATTACTCCCTTCCGTGGCTAATAGTATGTCGTTTAGTAAAGAATTCTTATGATTTAAAATATATGTGATATCTAAATGATTTTTTTATATAAATAATACTTATTAAACAAAGAGAAATTAGAGAAGAAATTCATGATAATTAAATTTATGGTATTAAAAAGTTCACTATTTGATTGTGGGTAAAATTTTGTTAAAAAGTTGTAATTTGGGACAAATAGTGGAAAGGTTCAAAGTTAGGGCGTATTCTTGTGAGAAGTGAACCCAAAATACAGAGGACTTTGTAGTGAGAAAAGAAACAGGTTTGATCTTTAGAGCTCGGGGCCGTGCTCTAGCTTTGGTGGGGGACTGATGTCGAACCCCTCCAAAACTTTTTTCTTATAAAAAAAAACAAAAACAAAAACAGGTTTGATCCTTAGACGTTTGAGAAGGCCAGAGTAGGATGGTTAGATATATCAAAAAAAATTTGGAAATGGATGTTCTCATTATCCAACATTGTCTTTATCCCTCAAAAGTAAATCTACATCATTGATTTTACTTAATCTTTGGTCATTCATTTTTTTAATATTCTAAGGTACTGACAGGTACTAAAAATATACTTTAACATACTAACTGGTACTGAAAAAATACTTAATGACTTTGAAAAGATATCCTGAAGTATATTTTTAGTACCAATCAGTACCATGAAATATTTTTTCAAGATCTTAAAATAATTTTTCAAGATCATGAAATATTTTTTCAGTACCAATTAGTATCCTGGAGTATCCTTTTAGTATTATTCAGTACCCTGAAATATTTTTTCAATATCCTAAAATAATTTTTCAAGATAATGAAGTATTTTTTTCACTACTGGTCAATACCCTGAAGTGTCCTTTTAGTATCAATCAGTACCTTGAAATATTCCTAAAAAAAGGCCTCAGCATTTTTAGGATATGAATGGTACTGAAAAAATACTTCATAATCTTGAAAAATTATTTTAGGATCTTAAAAAAATATTTCAGGGTATTGAATAATACTAAAAGGATACCGACTGATATTGAAAAAATACTTTATGATCTTGAAAAATTATTTTAGGATTTTGAAAAAAATATTTTGGGGCAATGACTAGTACTAAAAATATACTTCAAAATATTTTTTCAAGATCATGAAGTTTTTTTTCAGTACCGGTTAGTATCCTGAAATATATTTTTAGTACCCTTCAGTACCTTAAAATATTAAAAAAAAATGAATGGCCAAAATTAAATGAAATCAATGGTATAGATTTACTTTTGAAGATGAGGAGAAAGTATGATAATGAGAGGATCCGGACCCTTACAATTTCTCCTCCTCTGACCAACGGGGGTTGACACTACAAGTGGTAAGTGACTTATGTCGCTTAAGCAAGGTCTCGAGTTCGAGCTTTATGAATGCAGAAAAGCCCTGCTAAGAGATTCTCCCACCATAGCCAGGTGTGCGACACATGTCGGATCCAGATTAGTTAAGGCGAAACTCTGGATACCGGATGGTCCAAAAAAAAAAAAATTCTCCTCTGCTTTTTTTCTTAAGTTACTCCCTTAATCTTTTATTTTTATTTTTATAAGGTTCTGTTAACTAGTATTCCAAAATAATAATAAAAAAATTGATTAAAATTATAAAATATAAACTTTTTATAATCTTCTAAAATTACCCTGGATCAATTATCCTCTCTGCGCTAAGCTATTTTTTCTCAGGACTTCCTATATACGATATTGTCACTGCAATAGAGTTTAACCACAAAGTTTAGACTGGATCGTTGTGATTCCTCTTTGTCTAGGGTAACATATGTATTATCAAAGTATGAATAAAAAAGGCATGAAATAAAAGCATATTGATAATTGATTGAGGCCAAAAACTATTGGTGAAAATACTTTCAAGATAGAAATATCACTAAGAGAAGAATCTGTGTAATTAATATGCATAATCGGTAAACATACAATATTTCTGCACTAAGAAGAAAACCAGTAAAAACTCACAAGACTGCTAAATATGGTAATGAACTATGAAGAAATCCGGGCCCAACATACGTTGTGTCCTTAAGACAATTTTGCTCCTTCAATACGGATGCCAAAGGTTTCTGAGCAATTGTCTCCCAGGATAGAGCGGATTATTTATCTTCAGAATGATGGCTCTCTCAATCTGAAGCCCAAGCGAATCCAATGAGTCTGCTTTCAGAATCGAACGGATGAAACTAATAGTAAAATTCATTAAACTATATATGTATGGGAGCGTAGTGTTAGAAAAACGAGAGTATTTTTCTGTCATACGCTAGTCTATTTATAGACGATGAAATAATCAGATGGAGTCCCATCGGCGAACCGACGTGACCGACGGTGGCGAACCGACGCGACTTCTTATTCATAACCCATGGGACACAAAAATCCAACAATCCCCCACATGGACAAGAAGTCAGTCCATTGTGACTAAGTGCAAAATAAATATGTATGCAAAGTGTGATTCGTCTACGAGCAGCAACTGCATCGAGAAAGGTAGGGGTTGCCTTTGAACCTTCTCTAGTAAAAACCTATCGGATATACTGGTCAATCAATGGACGCGTTGTCTTGAACCGTCGACCTTTTAGTGTATACCAAGACAATAGGAGTCACACAGTTGCTCCTCTAGCATCATTGGTTCTCATGCTGTGTCCATTTTGGCCCTGGACACCACCTGGTTCTGCGAGTGTTCTAGAGAATCGCCGTTTTAAATTCTCATAGAAGCGGCCCACACTTCACACTCACATAGGTGATTCCTTGGGATGTAAGTCAATATACATCATCTGAATACATCAGATTAAGAAACCATTAAAAACTGGAAAGCTTACCCTTATATATATGCACTGTCTTGTCTAGAATGAGTATGAGTTTAAAACTCCACAGTGTTAACAGTCGATCATCACTTAGTTGTCTCTTTGAACCTAGTTCGTGGGATCTCCACTCTTCTAGTTAGAGTTACCGCAATAATCAACAATGGATCGGCCTTAAACCCATTCCTTTGGACAAATATTTAACTAACTCTCTAGGAATCCCTTTAGTCAATGGATCCGCTATATTCTCTTTTGATTTTACATAATCAATTGAGATTATTCCATTCGAGACTAGTTGTCTAACGGTATCATGTCTATGACATATATGTCTAGACTTGCCGTTGTACATGACATTCTTGGCCCTACTAGTAGCTGCTTAACTATTAGTATCATATTGTATACACACTGCCGGTACCGGCTTTGGCCAATTAGAAATGTCTTCAAGAAAATTACGAAGCCACTCAGCTTCCTCACCAACTTCATCTAAAGCAATAAATTCTGCTTCCACAGTTGATCTTGCAATGCAAGTTTGCTTGAATGACTTCCAAGACCCAACACCCCCACTAAGGGTGAATACATATCCACTTGTGGATCATGTATCGTTAAAGCCGGTGATCTAATTTGCATCACAATACCCTTCTAGCAGTGCAGGGTACTTGTCATAATGCAAGGCAAAATTTTGAGTTTGCTTTAAGTAACCCAAACTCTTATCATAGCTCTCCAATGAACCTCGTTTGGACTACTTGTAAAGCGACTCAACCTGCTTACTGCGTAGGCAATATCAAATCTAGTGCAGTTCATAACATATATATAACAGCCTAGCACTCTAGCTTACTCCTTTCGATTTTCAGCTTTGTCAATATTTCTCAGCAGACAAAGACTGGAATCTACAGGGTTCGTCACAAGAGCTATGTTTAAACTCTTGAATTTCTCAAGAATTTTAGCAATATAGATATTCTTGTGATAAAGCCAACCCAACAAATGTTATATGGATTTTAATTCCCAAAATAACATCTGCTAGACCCATATCTTTCATGTTGAACTTACTGGTAAGCAACCGCTTAGTAGCTTTAATCATTTAATCATTACTACCTGTTATCAATATGTCATCTACATAAAGACAGACTATGGCAACACCATTTTCAATATTCTGAATATAGACACACTTGTCACATTCACTAATACTAAAGTCATTTGATAACATAACTTCATCGAATTTTGCATGCCATTGTTTTGGGCTTGCTTAAGTCCATAAAGGGACTTAATTAAGCAATCGACAAACTTTCCACTCTTGTCTAAAGACAACAAATCCCTCAGGTTGTTCTCGATAAATCTCTTTCTCTAAGTCACCATTCGAGAAAGCTGTCTTTACATCCATTTGATGTAATTCCAACCCATTCAAAGCTATTAACGTGATTAACATCCGAATGGATATAATTCTTGTAATAGGTGAATAGGTATCAAAGTTATCAAGGCCTTCACCTTGTCTTTAGCCTTGTACTGCCAGCCTAGCTTTGTACTTATCAATAGTGCCATCTGTTTTCATCTTCTTTTCGAAGACCCACTTAGTTCCTAGAGGCTTATTACTAGGAGGAAGGTCAACCAAATCCCAGGTGTGGTTTGACAGAATGGATTCAACTTACTATTAATAGCCTTTTCCCGAAATGGTGCTTCAGGGGAGCCCATAGCCTCTCCATATATTCGAGGCTCATTTTCCAACAAAAAGGTTAGAAAATCAAGACCAAAAGATATTTTGGTCCTTTCTGTTGTACTACGTCTATGTTCCTTCTCTACAGGATTATCACTTGTAGTAGTATCCTACGGTAGCACAGTACTATTATCATTATTACCACTTGCTTTACTTTCATTGTTATACGAAAAGACATTCTCAAAGAACATAGAGTCTCTTGACTCAATAACGTATAAAGACTTTCAAGATAGCAATGTCACTAAAATAAGAATCTGTATAACTCATATGCATAATCTTGTAAACATACAATACTTCTGCATATATAGAAAAACTGTTATCATTATTACCACTTGCTTTACTTTCCTTGTTATACGAAAAGACATTCTCAAAGAACATAGAGTCTCTTGACTCAATAACGTATAAAGACTTTCAAGATAGCAATGTCACTAAAATAAGAATCTGTATAACTCATGTGCATAATCTTGTAAACATACAATACTTCTGCATATATAGAAAAACCACGCTGCATAAAATTGGTCACCAGGAGGCTAGAACCGTCGACGCATGGGTGCCATGCACTTTGTAGGCTGGCCATTGTGCCAGTTGAACCACACGCCTTTTCATTGAAAGGAGATGACTCACAAAATATAAAAAGAGGCTATTTCAGAATGGGTATCCTCTTCAACCTCCATCCGGGTCTCTTTAACTCGGATGGAGTGACGGGTCGGGTTCGTCGAACCCAACTCGTTTTTCAGCCATATATAGAAACCGATTCTGATGTCCGTTTTCGGTGAAATTTGTCTTATTGGAATCGTACGTTTCTCCTATACATTTTATTGACAAGATTTCGGCCAAAAACATGAATTTTCTAATGCCCTAATCTCAATGTTTTCAGTTACAACAATTCCGATCACACAGCACGTTGGCAATGTTTCTATATCATTTTTCGGTTTGTTTTCTTTGTTCTACCCGTTCTCTACACATTTATGGCCTAATTATGTGTTTTCGAACCACTCAATATCATGGTTTTCCCAGCAGTTTGGGGTTTTAATATGCCACTGCTTTCCCAATACTTAATCAATATATATAGCATAAACGTTTTCAATTGCCATAAACACGTGAAATATAATCTATACCAAACTTCATCTACCTTATATTTCTCATACTTAGAGTCATATGTATGAAGGCATACCGATTTCCAGATTCATACATAGAAGATTATAAATAAAAACTCAACCAAGCAGAGAATCGTTTGAAGCCATATAAAATCATGCAAAAATCATATTAATTGATTTTCAAAATCAGGAATCAATTCAGATACTGAACACATATTCACTAAACACAGATTCAACAAAATTACTACCAACAGATGAAATCAGCAATGATATAAATTAATCTAAGTTGATTTCAATCATCAAAATTGTCTTAAGATTGTTGGTGAAAATACTTTCAAGATAGAAATATCACTAAGAGAAGAATCTATGTAATTAATATGCATAATCAGTAAACATACAATATTTCTGCACTAAGAAGAAAACCAGTAAAAATTCACAAGACTGCTAAATATGATGAATTATGAAGAAATCCGGGCCCAACATACGTTGTGTCCTTAAGACAATTTTGCTCCTTTAATACGGATGCCAAAGGTTTCTGAGCAATTGTCTCCCAGGATAGAGCGGATTATTCGTCTTCAGAATGATGGCTCTCTCAATCTGAAGCCCAAGCGAATCCAATGAGTCTGCTTTCAGAATCGCACGGATGAAACTAATAGTAAAATGCATTAAACTATATATGTATGGGAGCGTAGTGTTAGAAAAACGAGAGTATTTTTCTGTCGTACGCTAGTCTATTTATAGATGATGAAATAATCAGATGGAGTCCCATCGGCGAACCGACAGTGGCGAACCGACGCGACTTCTTATTCATAACCCAGGGAACACAAAAATCTAACAAAAACCTCTATCCTTCCATCCCTTGGATATATAGCAAGGAACGGTAGAGCTTCCCCCCCCCCCCAGTCAAAGAGTTGACTAATAAAAATAGACATAGATTACCTCTCTAGTCATGGAGGAACAAGGTTCAAGTCTAAAAATTAGTTAGTTATGATATCTTAGTTTCATACGTTATTGCACTTCCGCTTTACACTTATAGACGAACAACATTAATTTATTCAAGTTTAGAGAGTGAAAGAGAAAATGACATTTTTTAAGTAAGTTTCAAAAACAAATATTTCATTAAATCTTCTACAAGGTTTTATAAACAAATAAATAGGAGATTAAAATCCTGAAATGCCATTATATGAAAAGCAATTATGTAAGGATACCAATTCCTGCAATTTGAATATAATCAAGCCTCAATAAGCATAAGTTTAGACCAACAAACTCCGATCAATCAAAACAAATTAGTTATTCCAAAATGTATGAATGCACTTTTAACTTTGACTTATATTAGTCAAATCACGTTCCAATAATCAAAGCCAGCTGGTGTTATGAAATATCCGTCCTCCACCCACATTCACGAATAGAAATGGAAGCCTAATATCTACTTATGTTAATAAACCCCCAATTCTTATTCATATTTGCGGGTCTCAGACACAAAAGAGCAAAGATAATTGTTGGAAGCATCACTCACTACTACAAAAAAAAAAAAAAACGAAAAAACGACCTAAATAAGACCCAATTAATATCCTTTTTAAGAGGGGCGTCTCGGACAGGGAAGTTGTTTTTTTAACGTTTGGCGTCCTGAATAAATTTCAGGACGCCTCATATGAGGCGTTCTGAACTAATTTCAAGACGCCTCATATGAGGCGTCCTGAAATTTATACAGGATGCCTCATATGAGGCGTCCTGAATTATATTCATGACGCCTCATATGAGCAGGATTCAGGATCGTCATGAGGCGTCCTTAATTTATTTAAGGACTCCTTATGAAATTTTTTGGCGTCCTGAATTACATTTCAGGATGCCTTATTTTATTTTATTTTTTTTTAAAATGTCATATGAGGCGTCCTTAATTTATTTAAGGACTCCTTAAATGATTTTTTGGCGTCCTGAATTGAATTTCAGGACGCCTTATTTTAGTTTTTTTTTTTAAATGACTGCCACATATTTATATAATTTTCAAATTGTCTGCAAAACAGGAAAACAAGATTTACAAGCCACTAGCCACAGTGCTCAAAAACAACATTCCTTCATTAACTAATCAGGCTGATTAAACAATGAGACATATATAAACTAGTGCACTATACATTTGAAATACATGAGCATCAACAACAATGTCAAAATGAAATACATGAGCATGAACACAATGTCAAATTCACACTATACATTTAAACTAGTGCACTACCAACAACAACAATGTCAAATTCACATATATACCTATAGGTATTGCAGAAGATGTCTAGCCAAAACGTCTTGAACCGTATCGACTTCTTCATCCGAGAACGGAGCAACACTATCAAAAAACTGTAAATTGGAAAACAAGCCATAAGATAAACCAATGAAGTGAATGAAATAATTAAAAACTCAAGTGTGCAATCTACAAAAATCTCATAATTTGAGAATCATGGAGTGATCACGTACATGTTGAAAACCTGTAAGACGTCCGGTGGAAACGATGGACTGCATGAAATGGATAACGTAGTATCCGCACTCGGTATCCCCTGGTTGTCGAGGGCACTATAAATCAAAAGCAACTTGTTAAAACGAATAAAGGCATATCAAAAGTTATTGTGTCAATGAAAGAACTTGAATTGAAACTACTTACCTTCGGATAAAACCACTTCGGTCCACCCTGCTCTTTTGCTCCAGAAAGCTGTCTATACGTCTTGAGACCACTATCATTAAAATGGAAATTAACAGACATGAGGTGGATATAAAAAGCTAGAACGGATGATGATGGAAGAAGAGTTGGAGCGAATGAAGGAAGCTTCCCAGGCCGATTCCTCCATTGTTATCCAGCCCCCTGCCCGTCCTCCTCGTCACCAAAAATGGAAAGCTGCGAGAATGAAGGGTGACAAATACATCAATGCAGATGTAGTTGAGGTCGCCTTAAAGATTGTAAGTTGTTAAATTAGACGTATTAACTAGCCTCAGTTGTTTCATATTAAGCAAGTTTAGACATTATTTATGAACAATCTTTTGATGCAGGATGCACTTGAGGAGCAGAGCAGCCAGGGTTCATTCACGCCAGCTACACGGATGGACATTTTGTCAACGATGATTGGGAAGCCAGATTACCTTGATGCTGTTCGAGGGGAGACACGGGGAGTTAGTGTTGCAAAATATTTTGGACGACGTTCACGTTGTTCACATGACGACGACAACCCTAGTCCCCAGCTCGTAGCAAAAATTCGGGCGAACCTCGTAGATGAGATTATGGCACAAGTACGGGGTGAGATGAGGTCCATGATACATGAGAAGGAAAGTACGTGACGTATAACCGAGCAAGTGCCGGCCTTCCCTAGCAGCAACGACAGTTTTCGACTACCTCTACCCTTTCTTTTGACTATCACGGCGTGATAGGGTTCCAGCCGCTTCTTTTGACTATCACGGCGTGCAATTAGTGCACCCATATGTGTGCTACCTCTACCCTTTCTTTTAACAGGTTGATCAACCCTATCACCGATGACTCCTCTGAGCTGGACATATTCTTGTTCATCAAGGACAAAGTCAAAAAGACTAGACTTCTTGGCCAATAAGAGAGAGCCAAAAGAGGGATTAAATCTGCACAAAAAGGGCACATAAACAAACATATTTTTTTTCCTAAATAAAGGCCAAAGTCGGCCAAAGAGAGAAAAAACCAAGAAATTTAAATATTTGACATGAAAACACAAGACAAAAAGAGACAAATGTAAGGAGAATTTGGGAAATTCAAAAGGGATATTTTAAAAACCTTGTCTTATGTTATTTTGCAGCTGGAATTTCTTCTCCCATAAGCCAAAAATTTTGCCCAAAGAGAGACAAGAAAGAAGAAACAAAAGACAAATAATAAAAACACAAGAACAAAGTAAAAATTTACGACATATGGAACAATAAGGTAGGGCCAAGGAAGGAGCATAAAATGTACTATAATAACACTTAAGCAAGCTCATAATTGTACCCAAAAATGAGACAAATTCGTGCAACCATGAAGAACCAAGGAAAATTCCATTTTTGGACATGAAAAATGAAGAAAATACAAGGGCAATTTGGTAAAATACCAAGAGGGATATTCTTGCATGTTTTCTAACTATTATTTAAGACCAAATGCTCCCTCGGTTTCTGCCCCAAGGTCGGCACATACACAAGAAAAGAAAGAACGAGGAGCATCAAGCAATAAAGAAGGCAACAAGAAAGAAAAGAAGTTGAAGGTTAAGGTAAGTAAGTCATGAGTTTTGTTACACTTCCTTCTAACTTCATGAATATTCATGAATGTACCTAATCTTCATTAAACAACTTTGCATGGTATTTTTGGAGCCTAGGTTGAAATATTAAAGGTGCACAAAAAGGAAGAAATTTAAATATGGGGCTGTTTTTTGAGCAGCCCCTACATATGTAAACTCAAATTAAAAACCAGCAGCAATATAGAAACCAAGTGCCGAAACAATTATAACAATCAGCCAATAATTACCTCAGTGTAGCTACAAAAACCATTCACTTCCTAGATTTAATTTTAATTTACATCAAACCTCTTCAATTCAATGTTACTATGTTTGACTAACTACTTGAATATCATAAAACCGTGTTTGCATTTTAATTCAACACACACAAATACGACATGTTTTGTGTCTCAACCATATATATAAAAACTCGGTATGCTTATAAAAGTACTTCATATAATCTAACAAGAAGCAAGAAGCAAAAAGGAATGAATAGAAATCCTAATCACAAATAGAAATCCTAATCATAAGCAAAAATCCATCGATTAAGCATCTTTAATACCATTGGAACCATTAAATTAATCCAAAATCAGCTAACTCTCTCAAACAGATTGGGCCAAGACACTTACATTCATTCTTTTTTTTAAAAAAAAAAACTCCATATTCAATCAAAATGGTTCCAAACTTGTGCTAAGGGCATTATCTTGCACAAAATATCCTTCTAAACCCGATTAAATTTAACAAATTCAAACCCCTTCATGCTTAAATAATGTTGCCCAAAACAAAACATGAAAGAGAATATTTATGAAATTCTATTCTATTGTTTCCAATCATATGGTAGGAGCCTTATAGGGTATGTCTTAGGTGTCATTCAATAGTTTAAGTCACCTTTTTCATATTTTTGAATCTTAAAACGTACAGTAAGAGTTGTCATCCTTACAATCACCAAATCTAGCAAGAAGCATTACCGATTAAATGGGTTTGGAATCAAAGAAGAAGAGGAACGAACAAGCTTACTTGGGTTTGGCGGGTTTCGATCGGGAAGGAAGCGGAGTGAGCGAGAGAGAGCCAGGAATCCTAATCAAAAGAGAAAATCCAGTCCATAAGCAAGAAGCATTAACGATTAAATGGGTTAGGAATCCAAGAACTTAGGAACGAACAAGCTTACTTGGGTTTGACGGGTTTCGATCGGGAAAGAGGCGGAGTGAATAAGAGAGAACCAGGAGTGTGAGTGACGATGGCGGAGACGGAGGAGACGACGGCGGAGACGGAAACGAAAGGGCCGGCCTTGGAGAAGGAGCGAGACGAGAGTGTGAGTGAGGAGAAAATGACGAGGATTTCGCGCGCTGTCGGAGTAACTGTGAGTGAGAGAAAATGAAGAGGCGTGTGGGTATTAACCAAAAAAAAGGAATATCGGCGTCCTGAATAAGCTTTCAGGACGCCACTATTCCACATTTGGCGTTCTGAAACATATTCAGGACGCCATTTTTTTCATATTAGCGTCCTGAATACGCACCAGGATGCCAATATTTTTAATATTGGCGTCCTGAATAATAATCAGGACGCCAATATTAAAATATTGGCGTCCTCATTATTATTCAGGATGCCAATATTAAACATGTTGGCGTCCTGAAACATAATCAGGACGCAAATATTTATATTTTGGCGTCTTGAATGATGTTTCAGGACGCCAATATTATAACAATATTTTAATTTTCCAAATTTCTATAAAAAAAAATCCACGGCGCCAAACAAAAAATTGATGACGCGAAGTAATTAATATGTATTCCCACATTAAAGGAGTCCTGAAAGTTATGTAGGACGCCAGAAATTAATTTTATTGCAAAAAAATTAAATCCCATGGCGCCAAACAAAAAATTCTCATATTTTTTATGGCGCGAAACAATTTTAGAGGTCCAAAAAAAATATTAAGACACCAAAAATCAATTTAAGGAGTCCTGATCTCTAATTTAGGACGCTGAAGGCTCAACTTCCTTGCAAATAATTACAAGAATGCCACCGCCTTCATTTTGGACGTCCTGTTTCTAAATATGGATGTCTTTTAGGGTAGTAATATACAATTTTTGTAGTAGTGACTTGTCTGACCATAAATCAATATATATCAAGATCCACTGGTATCTTACATATATTTACTACACTATATCTCATAACATAAAAATGGTTCTAAACATATACAGACTTACTCATTGAACTTGAATGATTTTGTTGGTAAATTTAGTGCATATGGACAAGACTCTTGAGACAATTTTGAGGCTTCCTCCTTTTCCTCTGTCATCTCTACAATTTCATCTATTGAAGAACATTCTCCAAGCTCAGATGATGTAACCATTGAACTTGAATGATTATTATCATCAGCTTCAGGCAAATCTTGTGAATAAAAAGAAGGCTTTTGACGAGGCAATTCTAAGTCTTGCTCATCTGCCTCAAGCATCTCCACGACTTTGTTCATTGAAGGACGATCGCTAGGCCTGGTTTGAATGCACCACAACCCAATGATCATCATTTTCCTTGCCACTTTCATCTCTTCCTCTGTTGCATCTTCTATGTTGATTTCATTTCCTTCGTTCAGTTGATCATATACCCAAAACGGAAAGTAAAATTGACTTGAGTGTTGAGCCAACACATTCAAATTCTTCCTTCTACCAGCTATTTCCATTAATAGCATCCCAAAGCTATAGACATCGGCTTTGTAAGAGATTCCTCCCATATTTCTGTAAAACAATTCAGGAGCAATGTATCCTATAGTTCCCCTTACTGCTGTTAGAGACACAATGCTATTATTTGTAGGATAAAGTTTTGCAAGGCCAAAATCAGAAACCTTTGGGATGAAGTTATCATCAAGAAGAATGTTGTGTGGCTTTATATCAAAATGCAAAATCTACATGTTTTGCATCCTTTATGTAAATGGTTAATACCACGAGCTACTCCGAGAGAAATGACATACAATTAATGAAGACTCAAGGATTAATGCTCAATACCATTAGGTTTAGAGAAAATGTATTTGTCAAGAGACCCATTCTCCATGAACTCATACACGAGAGCATGCTTTGGTCCTTCCACACAATAACCAATGAGTTGGACCACATTAACATGGTGGATTCTACCAAGTATAGCAACTTCGCTTATGAAATCTTGTCCATTTCCTTTGGCCATATCCAACATCTTGACAGCCACATCATGACCACTTCGAAGTTGTCCTTTAAACACAGAGCCATAGCCTCCTTTTCCGATTTCTGTTTTGAACCCTTTAGTCATCTTTATGATTTCCCTACAGGAATACCTTATAGGCATTATGCTGTTGTTCTCGCTTTGCAGAAAATCTTCAATGTTCTCATACACTGATAGATGTCTTCGTCTCCATTTATAGATCAACAGGCCAATGATAAATGGAGGCCCCACAACACATTTACAAGCACAATGACAAACTGCTCAAGAAAATTTGAAAGACAACACCCAAAAATAAAAAATAATAATAATTAGAATGTATATAACTAGTATTTCATTTTTATTGTTTGGTCCAAGTCAAGGACTTACCTAATAACATTAAGATGAGAATTCCAAAAACTGCGAAACAGAGAAAGTGAGAGGTTATGTCAATTTATATGTTGAGCAAATAGGAAGGGCCGCATTATTAAATAGATCTATGTTGAAGGGAAATTATTGTAAATAAATTTATTTAAATTTTGGGAAATAGTTGTTGTTTAAAATGCATGATTTAGGAATATATGAAATTAAAGATATATGCCTATCAAGAATCTTACTAACTTTTTCGATCTTCATGATGACGTGCAAATTTAGCCATAGAATTATTTTTGTGATATAATTTTTATATCAAATGAAGAACGAACTTTTCAGGATATAATTTTTTTTTTTAAAAAAATAATAAATTCATATCGGACAATCAAATTTAAATATTTTAGCTAGTTTTCTAAAATGCTATTAGATGAACATATATTTTACAAAATCAAGAAAATTGCGTCGCATTGCGGAATAAAAAGAAGTAGCCACAATATTCATTACCTGAGCTAAGGAACACCACACGGACCACCCATAAAATGTGTGCGAGGTCATGTGGTAATTGGTTGTGGATAGCGTCATCTGATAATAAAAGTATAAAACGACTGTATATATTAGTAATAAATAATAAGGGATATTTTAATTAATTATTAATAATGTGCATGTAAAGTGAATGTTTAACCAATGATGGGCTTTATCAATTCTCGATTAGTTTATTATGATACGAACCGGTTTTCAAAATACTCTATTTGGGTGCTTCCTCCCAACTCTATTCAAAATTCAAAGTGGCCAGTTCACTAATGATAGATGCAGTAATGAAGCAGCTTAATACTAACGTGAGCTTTGTTAGGACTAATAGTTAATTAGTGTTTTGTAATTAGAATTGTGTATAGGTGTGCTAGCTGTCATATCTTTGTAGATTCTCTCTTATACCACATGTATGGCTAGGATCATTTTGTAACAATATTCTGTTATTCATTCCACAATATATAAAGGGTAGTGGTCACTGGTATTGTTTTATCCACTAGACAATTCAATTCCTCTCTTTTGTCCTATTCCTTTCTTGGTACCAGAGCTTAGGTTATTTTTTTATTTCCTCTTTCTGCTTTTCGAATGGCGTCGTCTTCTTCCCCTACTAGCTCCGCATCTCTCACTTCGACTGGTTCCTCTGCCCCCAAATCGTATCCCCTCTTTCAATCCTCTAGCCAAACGTCCTCGATCAAGTTGGATCGGACAAACTATTTGGTATGGGCTTCCGTTGTCTTACCTCTCATTGAAGGCAATCGGCTTCAATCTCATCTCGACGCAACTGCGCCTGTTCCTCCGCTCACGATGGTTCTTCCTGGTACTACCGAGCCTGTTTCTAACCCTGATTTTGATGAGTGGTTTTCTACTGATAGGATGCTCATTGGTTGGCTCCGGAACACAATGTCTCAAGACGTCGCAACTCAGCTCCTCCACTGTCGCACGGAGTTTGAACTTTGGAATGAGGCTCATGCTCTTACTTCTGCGTTTCCAAATCTCGCCTTATGATTTATCGGTCTGAACTGCATCATACCCGAAAGAATGGTCTCACAATGACTGACTACCTTATGCGTATGAAGAACATTTCTGATCAGTTGGCCCTCGCCGGTGCTCCAATCTCTACCGACGAGCTCATTCTTCATACTGCTTGAATGGGTTGGATCTTGATTACAACGCCATCGTTGTGAAGCTTGTGGACCAGGTTGGTCTTACTTGGGTAGATGCTCGGTCTGCCTTACTTGCTTTTGAGAGTAGAATCGAACAACTCAATAGTTTCTCTTCTCTTTCCATTCAACCCACTGCACATTTTGCATCTAAATCATCTGACTCTGACTCTCACACTGATCGTCCTTCTGGTCGTGGTTCCTGGAGGGGTGGCCGTGGTGGCCGTTCCTCACGCTCACGTAGTGGTCACTCCTCCTCTAGTGGCTCTGGTGGTCGCTCTTCCTCTGGACGACCATTTTGTGCCCTGTGTGAACGTCCTGGTCATACGGTTGCTAATTGCTTCAAACGCTTCGACAAGTCTTTTCGCCCTCCTACTCATACTCCATCACAGTCATATTATGTTGATTCTCAGACTGTTGATGATGATGAATGGTTTATGGATAGTGGTTCTAACCACCATGTTACTGCTGCCCCTTCACATCTTGACTCTGTGACACCAGTGGGTAAGTCTTCCTCTCATCTCCTCTCTTGCACTGGTTCTAAGGCTCATATTCAGGGTATTGGTTCTTCATCTATTCCTTGTTCTGATTCTGCTCTTCGTTTGAATGATGTGTTATTTGTGCCTAATGTTACTAAAAATCTATTGAGTGTTCATAAGCTTGTTTCGGATAATCCTGTGACTTTTTTGTTCACTGATAAGGGTTGTGTTGTGAAGGACACAAAGACAGGTCTACCTCTGATGACCGGAACACCCAAGCACGGGCTATATCCAATGAGTAGAGTGGCTCCTTCTGTTCAAACAAATCTGGCAGTGGCTTCCATGTCTGATGACTCTTTTTTATCTTAGCATTACAAACTTGGTCATCCAAGTAATAAGATTTTACAGCAAGTTCTCAATTTGTGTAATGTCAAAGTTAAATGTAATGACAGTTTTGTGTGTGAAGCCTATCAATCTAGCAAATCAAAGAACTTACCTTTTAATTAGTCTTTATCTCATGCCTCTTCACCATTTGATCTTGTTCATACTGATTTATGGGGTCCTTCTCTCCTATACAGTCTACTCATGGATATCGCTATTATGTTCATTTCATTGATGACTTCAGTCGCTATACTTGGTTATATCCTCTCAAAAATAAGGGTGACACGGTTTTAGCCTTTAAACATTTTTATAAGATGGTTGAGACTCAATTTCAAACGAAGCTTAAATCCATTCAATGTGACAATGGTACAGAGTATAAACCTCTTATTCCTATTGCTGAGAACCTTGGTATTATTATGAGGTTCACTTGTCCATACACCTCTTCTCAAAATGGTCGGGCTGAAAGAAAACATCGTCACATAGTTGAAATGGGCCTCACTCTTTTAGCCCAATCAAAAGTTCCTTCAATTTATTGGACTGACGCATTTCAAATGGCTGTATATTTGATTAATCGTCTTCCCACTCCAACTTTACAGGGCAAGTCACCTCTGTTTTGTCTATATGAGAAGCAACCTGATTACAAATCTCTGAGACCTTTTGGGTGTGCATGCTACCCCTGCTTGAAGCCATATAATTCTCATAAGTTGGAGTATCATAGTCAAAAATGCACTTATCTTGGGCCAGCTTCAAATCAAAAGGGTTCAAAATGTTTAAGCCCATCTGGTCGAATTTATGCTTCTCGTCATGTAATTTTTTATCCAATTGTTTTTCCCTTTCATACAGGGTCAACGTCTCTTGCAGGTTCATCAGCTGACAAGTCATTGTCACAATTTTCCTTGACAATTCCTAGTTCTACGTATGAGAAAGACAAAGCTCCTTCCCAGCATATTACACAATTTCCGGCCCAATCCAGTCCAACATCAGGTTCCATTTCTCCCTTATCTTCTCAGCCCAATACTCACATCCCTCAATCCTCTCATACGCCCACTATTCCTTCACCTGAGCCCAACCAATCTTCCTCTACCGACCTCATTTCTTCGCCCTCTATATCTCATCTTCCTTGATCCAGTCCATCCCATCATCCTACACCCTCATCTTCCTCGCTGTCTTCGGCTTCCCCTCCCTCACCGTCCTCTACTCCACCGTCTTCCCCTCCTAATTTTCATCCTATGGTCACCAGGGCCAAGTCCGGAACTTTTAAACCCAGGTATCCTTTTGTTGGTCTCCTTCACTCAGAAACTCCAGCTTCAATTTCTCATGTGTCTAAACCTTCATCTGTCACTGAAGCACTAGCTTCCCCTCATTGGTTGTCTGCTATGAAACTTGAGTATGAGGCTCTTTGTAACAATGGCACTTGGGTGCTCATTCCGCACCAAGGTCAGAAGCCTGTTGACTGTCGGTAGGTCTTCAAAACTAAGTTTAAAGCTGATGGTTCCATCTTGAAGCATAAAGCCCGACTTGTTGCTAAGGGATTTCAATAGTCTGCTAGCATCGATTATGGTGAGACTTACAGTCCTGTTGTGAAACCTACAACTATTCGGTTAATCCTCACTCTTGCTTTCAAATTTGGTTGGGTAGTCAGGCAGTTAGATGTAAATAATGCCTTTCTGAATGGCTATCTAAAAGAAGAAGTATACATGCATCAGCCACCTGGCTTCAGGGGTTCAGCTAAACCCACACATATTTGTCGTCTCACAAAGGCCATCTACGGTCTCAAACAAGCTCCACGAGCTTGGTATGACAGACTTAGACACACATTACTCAGTTGGGGGTTTACAAATGCTTGCTGTGATATCTCTCTGTTTTTCTTCAAACATAATCGAATAATGGTATTTATTCTTGTCTATGTTGATGATATTCTTATTACTGGTAATAACTCACAATCTGTTCAGAGGTTTATTACTCAGCTCAATGAAGTTTTCTCTTTGAAGGATTTGGGGCCTATTTATTACTTTTTGGGGCTTGAAATTTACAGATATGATTATGGTTTCTATGTTACCCAAACTAAATACATTCTGGATCTTTTAAAAAGATTTAACATGTCTGATTGTGCTCCTGTACCTACTCCCATGGTCACCGGTAGAAATTTTTTCAGCTTCAGATGGTAATTTGATGACTGATCCATTTCTGTATAGAAGAGCAATTGGCTCTTTACAATATTTGACTACATCTAGACCTGACATAGCTTATTCTGTCAATAAGCTAAATCAATTTCTTTCTCAACCTACTGATATACACTTTCAAGGGGTCAAGAGAATCCTAAGATATTTAAAAGGTACAATTCATTATGGTTTACATGTTAAACTTGTCTGAAATTAAATGGTTAAACTCTCTCTTGACAGAAATTGGTCTTTTCATTAAACAACCTTCCATAATCTGGTGTGACAATCTAAGTGCTTAAGCTCTAGCCTCAAATCCTGTACACCATGCTCGAAGTAAACACATTGACATTGATGTTCACTTCATCAGAGATCAAGTTTTATCTGGTTCCATTAGAGTTCGATATGTGCCTTCATCTCATCAAATTGCTGATTGTTTTACTAAGGCTTTATCACACTCACAATTTTCTTATTTTAGGAACAAACTTGGTGTGTGTCCCACACCTTCTCGTTTGAGGGAAAATGTTAGGACTAATAGTTAATTAGTGTTTTGTAATTAGAATTGTGTATAGGTGTGCTAGCTGTCATATCTTTGTAAATTCTCTCTTATACCACATGTATGGCTAGGATCATTTTGTAACAATATTCTGTTATTCATTCCACAATATATAAAGGGTAGTGGTCAGTGGTACTGTTTTATCCACTAGACAATTCAATTCCTCTCTTTTGTCCTATTCCTTTCTAGCTTGGATTGTGAAAATGACACTAATGGCCACAGTCATTTATGGGTAGGGCAAGGCAAAAGTGAAGATAAATGGATAGAGAGGGGAAAAAAAAGGCTATTTGGCCTAAAAGATTGAGTTAGATGTGTGAACTACTTTTCAACGACACACACTTGACAGACTTATTTGAAACTAATTCCAGAATTGAGAATTTGCCTGAGTCAAGTATAAAAACGCAACAGTAACCTAGTAGGCTAATACTACCTTTGATCCTTAATCCTTAATGCATATAAGACCTAGTTCGAACTAGTTGAGTAATTTGTTTAGCTTATCGTCTCCAAATTAGTGAAGTAGGCATTATATCACTAGTAAGAATTTAAAGACTTACCAACAAGACAGTGTGGAAGTTTGGTTTGATTAAGATATGCAAAATCTCCATATACGCTATTGCAGAATGCTCGCAACCAAGAAAGTTCAAAGCCATAAAGAAGCATATTGTGGATGTCTGTGCATGACCAATCAGACTGGTTGTTCTTCCAAGCAGGCCAGGACGTCATATACATCAATTCTACACCACAACCGTCGTCTAACTCCAAATCCCTCAGAGTTTCGCTGCCAACATTCACATACAAATACGAAGAAGAAGAAGCTACAGAGGCATTTGAAGTGTTGAAGCAAGGGGCTGTGTCCACAAACACGGCGGAATGCACTGGGTTCCTGGACCTTACGAATATCATAGTCTTTGCCGATTGCTTCTGTTTAAATCCAAAAAGACCACTTCCAAAGTGTGTAAGAATGGTGGTGGTAAATGGATTATCCAAGTTGAGATACCTCAAGTCCAGCTCTGTTGAAGAATAGGCGGGCAAGGAAATTTTTCTCTGACCCGACTCTACCACATCACTATCCCTCACTCGTATCGTATAGTTCTCATAATTGATGCACAAAACATCATATCTCCCAGCTTTCAAATACAGCAACATTTGGTTCTGCTCGCAAGATAGATCATACCTGTCGTCACCAGTCACCACAACCCTCTGGAGAGTCCATTAGCCAGAAAGGGCTGCTAACATTAACATCTCCGCACAAACTAGAACACTTCTCGCCTCCATCTGATGCCTTGCAAGTTCTGCAGAATGACAGTATCAGACACAGGGCCACCAGTAATTTTCCTGAAGAGCAACACATGTCCCTTCTCATGATGATCTCAAAATGAAGAGTAATTACTCATCTCATCTCTGGAGACATATAAAAGTCCTTACAACCATGTATTCCGTATAATCAACAAGTTACCTATAAATTTTTCTTTTGACGCTGACAACTAATTTGAAATACAAACAAAAGGAACAGGACTGTCAGAAGCTAAGAAAGGTGTATGTATCGACTATTGACGCCATACGTTTCTTATCATCAAGAGGTTTCCTAGAAATTACTCTGAAGTGGACACTTGATAGGACTTTCAAGGCTTGTTTGGTTTGAGGGAGATGGAGGGAGTGGGAGGGGAGAGAGAAATTTTTTACCCTCATCTTTACTAAATTACCTAGGAAAACTTTCCAATATTATACTCTTAACAAAAAAGAATATTCTTCTCATTAATAAAAATTTGGTCAATATCCTCCTTTCACTCCCTTCCCTCCCACTACCTCCCCTCAAACCAAACATACCCTCAATAATTCACAATGGTGAGAGTTTGTAAGAAGGTACATCATTGCTTGGAAAAATCTCTTGGTTTCGTATTTGAAATGAGACTAGTTGAAATTGTGAGAGTAATTTTCCTGAAGAGCAACACATGTCACTTCTCATGATGATTTCAAAATGAAGAGTAATTATTCATCTCATCTCTGGAGACGTATAAAAGTCCTTACAACCATGTATTCCGTATAATCAAAGTTGCCTATAAATTTTTCTTTTGACACTGACAACTAATTTGAAATACAAACAAAAGGAACAGGACTGTCAGAAACTAAGAAAGGTGTATGTATTGACTATTGACGCCATACGTTTCTTATCATCGAGAGGTTTCCTCGAAATTACTCTGAAGTGGACACTTGATAGCTTGATAGGACTTTCAATAATTCACAATGGTGAGAGTTTATTGACGTAAGAAGGTACATCATTGCTTGGAAAAATCTCTTGGTTTCGTATTTGAAATGAGACTAGTTGAAATTGTGAGAGTAGTTTTCCTGAAGAGCGACACATGTCCCTTCTCATGATGATCTCAAAATGAAGAGTAATTATTCATCTCATCTCTGGAGACATATAAAAGTCCTTACAACCATCCATGTATTCCGTATAATCATCAAGTTGCCTATAAATTTTTCTTTTGACACTGACAACTAATTTGAAATACAAACAAAAGGAACAGGACTGTCAGAAACTAAGAAAGGTGTATGTATTGACTATTGACGCCATACGTTTCTTATCATCGAGAGGTTTCCTCGAAATTACTCTGAAGTGGACACTTGATAGCTTGATAGGACTTTCAATAATTCACAATGGTGAGAGTTTATTGACGTAAGAAGGTACATCGATTGCTTGGAAAAATCTCTTGGTTTCGTATTTGAGATGAGACTAGTAACTTCTTGTTTCATCTTGCTACTTGGGGGAAGCCAGGACATGGAAACTTCAACTGTAAACTCCTTCATTTGCTTGTTGCTAATAGCAGGGTTTTCAAAACCTATAGAAAGCCAGAGTAGCTGTCCAGAACCTGAAACAAGGTGTGGAAACCTTCGTGTTCGATTTCCTTTCCGAATAATTGGACGCCAACCAGAAGTGTGTGGCTATCCTGGGTTTGGTTTACAATGTTCCGCTGCAAATCACCCTGTTTTTGAGCTGCCTCGCTCTGTCAAGCTCAATGTCAAACACATTGATTACACTTCCCAAATCATTCAACTATATGATCCTTATGGATGCCTCTCTCTGCATTTCCCTAACCTCACTCTTCCTCCTCCTCCCCCTTTCCAGCTCAAAGCCAGTTCGCCATATTTTGATGATGACTTTACCATCTTCAATTGCTCGCAGCTGAAAAACTCCAATAAGGTTGTGAAATTCATCACAACATGCCTGAGCAGCTCTACCTATAAAGTATATGCCATTTCATCAAGCACATCCATCAGAGAAATTTCCTTGTTGTCTTGCACCAAAGTATTTAACATTTCATCCGTCCCAGCAAAGATTTTTAGAGCTGATTACACTCTTCATTTGAAGTGGTCTAATCCCATGTGTAAACGTTGCGAATCAACCGGAAGAAGATGCGGATTCAGGAATAGCAGAATTAGTTTGGAAACTGCATGCTTTGAAATAGGTATGATATATGGTCTACTTTTTCAACAAATCTATATGGACATGTGCTTGTGAACCTATCTTTTGTAAAAAATCTATACAGTTTCTTGTAAATTATAACTAAATATATAGAGACTTGTCTAAATGTACAAAGCTGATCAATCATGTTGGTTTCTTTTTGCAGGTTCATCGAACAAATTTTTAAACATAGGTTAGCTTTTTAATTGAGATTAGAATTTTAATTTCCTGTGGAAGTATAGTTTTTGAAATTAACTTTGAGTTCTTACATATATGCAGGATTAACAGCGGGCTCATTTCTTCTGGCAGCAATTATTGTTGCCATTCATTACATCTTCAATTCATATAAATCACATATAGAAAGCCAGGAAATAATTGACAAATTTTTGAAAGATTATGCTGAACTGAGGCCCACCAGGTATTCTTATGCTGAAATTAAGAGAATTACCAATCAATTTAAAGATAAGTTGGGGGAAGGATCGTTTGGTACTGTATTCAAAGGAAACATTTCATCTGAATTCCAAGTTGCAGTGAAAATTCTTTCTGATTCTGTATTAGGAAATGGTGAAGAGTTCATCATTGAAGTTGGAACGATGGCCAAAGTCCATCATGTCAACATTACTCGCTTGGTTGGCTTTCTGAGATTCAATTCACCATATTGAATCTCAGGTAACGGTTAACCTCATACCCAAACAATACAGTATATAGACAACAGATATTCAAAAGCTAATACAACAGTATATCATCATATAAGCATACAGCAGATGCATGATCATTATGCCGACAAAACATAAGCAACAAGCAATATGTAAGCCCCACAATGTAAAACAATAACAGCCTGCACTATTCACCAGTGCCACGATGTAAGAGATTCTGATATCCTATAAGAATAATATCACTTCTAGTAGTGATTTGACATTATAACTGGCATTTTAGGTAAAAATTACCATTTTGCCCTTCTACCCCTAATTGGCGGAATTTCGCCAGCACTTCGTTACTCTGACTAATTTTCTTCCCAAAATTTCGCCAGAACTTCGACGTCATTTTGATTTTCAAAAATAAAGACTAAAATAGCCCTCCCATATGATATCCAATCATACTTGAAAAATTAAAGGCTATTCTAGCATTACAACCCCTACTTTTGAAAGAACTACAAAAGCTTCAACTTTTCGGAGACTCGATCCCTACTATGTTTTTACCTCTTCAGGCATCTTTTCAATGCAATGAGGTCTAAAACCAAGAATAGGAATTTTATCCCCTACTTCCTAAATCTAACTAACAATTCTACCAACTACTGAACTAAAAACTAGAACTTAAAAGCTAAAGACCGAAGAACTTACCCGTTGAAGACTTTCTTCACAATTTTTTCCAGAGCTTCTCTCTCTACTTTCTCCCTCTAGATTTCGGCTAGAGCAAGAAGAATGGTGTGAAGAAAAACCAAAGGGAGGGGGGATATTTATAGACAAATGAAGGGACATGGTTGGAATTTTTGAAGTTGTTTCTTAGCCCTTGGATTCAAATGGAGCCAGATGGCACAATCCCTCCCCTTCCCCTCTTTGGTCGACATAAGGGGGCTGCTTGGCAGCCAAGGATTGGCCAAGTGGTGACTCACCTCACTTTATGCCCGATCTGCAGTATTTCCGATCGGTACCCGATTCGCATAATCTCAGAGAAATCTCAAAATTCTGGATTCATAACTTTGAAGACCTTCTCTTCCTCATCAATAATATCTATTTTAACTTAAATTTTGATTTCAGACAGGGTTCCAACTGTCCTGCTGAAGTTTCTCGAAAACGTGTCCGAACGCGTTCGGTGTCGGAAATCGTTTCCGGAATTATCAAACTCTAGATAATAATTCACTGATTCCAAATATGTTCATATAATTATAAACTCATCCCAAGATGTTGAGTTATAATTTATTTTCTTAATTTCTCAAAATGTGACTATCAGCATTTTTCCCTATTTCGTCTTATTAGGGAAATGTGCTACAGGTCTCAGAATTGACTTCCGGAAAAGGTCACTTGAAGGTAAAAACTCACTGATTAATATTTTACCTTGACTTTGGAATTCTCATTCCTGGTTCTCTAGATAGGATCCGTTTCCTATATATTGAATTACTATTCATCACATTCAATTATATTATAAAATAATAAAAACATGTGCTTAATTGAAACAAATATCATGATGTTAGAATTTTGATCTCATCTTCAATTGTTTGGACAAATTTTCGGCTGCCCCCTCTTTTTTTTGGATTTGTAAATGTTTTTCATGTATTTATTTAATTATTTAATTAATTACTTAATTTTTTATTAAAAATTCCACAAAATTCTTTAATTGGTCTATTCTTGTATTTAGACTTAAAAATACCTAAACTCAACTATTTTTCACAAAAATTTCCAATTAATTAGTAAATATATTTTTACTAATATTCAACTAATTTCCACTAATTTTTGAGCTTCCCATAATTATTACTGAATTTCCTTTGCTTATACTTAAGTAATTAGCCATTAATTACTTAATTACTCTTTAACCATAGTTGGTAATTTTCTTAATTAGAATGTCTCATTTCCTCATAGATTTTATACTGACATCTCTGTTTCCATGTCCTCTCGCAATATTATATAATTTACAAGGGTATTTTGGTCATTTTAATATTTTATGAGCATCTTTTCTCATTTTTTCCAAGTTTGTAATTTATTAAATTACCGTAATTAGAGATAATATACTCTTTTAATTCAATTGATCATTTTACTGCCTTTCAGGATTTTTCATAAATTTTCTAAGTTAATTACCCTTTGCAGGGGCATTTTGGTCATTTTGGCACTTTGGCCCATAAACTCCCTAATTTCATGCAGAAATTCTACTTAGAAAATAGGCTATGATCACACAAGTTTAGATATCAAAACTTTGCTTATCAGAAATATCCAATTTATTTATAATATTCCAGATAATAAAAATCCGGGTATTACACTTTAGAAGAGCACTTGTTTATGAGTACTTGCCAAATGGTTCATTACAAAATTTCATAAATTCACTTGGCCAAAGGAAAAACTTTCCCAGCTGGACACAATTACAAGAAATTGCTTTAGGCATAGCCAAAGGAATTGAGTATCTTCACCATGGGTGTGAGAAGCATACTTCATTTTGATGTGTGGTTTTGTCATTGGTTACATTGGTAGTTTTAGTTCAAGTCTAAGGAAGGAGTCTGATAAATTACTTTGAATTGTCCCTCCCCACTCTTCCCTGTCTCTCTGAGTTTTCTGGTACATGCATATTCTGAAAATTATCATTTAGCAGCTTGTACATCAGACTCTCTACTATTCCAAGTTTGGTGATTGCATTATAGTAGTCATGTTGCCAAATCAATTCCTGACTTTTTTCTGTACTTAGAAATATGTGAAACGCTATGAAGAATATACTACACCAGAACCTTGATGTGTTCTGAGTTCAAACGCAGACCAACCATGTCTCTAGGTTGTACTCTGTTTCATAACTGAGTGTAGTGCAGCACATGGGAGAGACTCTGAGCCACATTTGATTTGCAAAACTAAGTAGAATAGACATTAAGCCTGGTTGAAGTAGCCTTGAAAATGCATGAGAGGATATATATGACTATATATTCTTAGTTAAAATCTATTTAATATAGAATAGATGTTTCCAAACAGTTTTATATAATTCTTTCAAGAGAAGTTGAAAAATTGGAAGTATTTTCTGATCCTTTTTGCTTCATATAAAAAGTGCGAGTGTTATCCAAAGAGACAAATCTTTCCAGTTCCAAATAACTGAGAACAACAAAATGGTTCATTATTATATAGAAAGCTTGTGCGTTGAGTCATTAATGATCCGTGTTACTAGGACCTTAATCCTTTCTACAATAATGTCAATGGACAAGGAAAGTCAACTCAAAGGCCTAACACAGAAGTAAACCATGTTGACCTGTCTGGCCAAAAAATAAACAAAATGACATATTTTGATTCATAATTAAGAGCCACGCATAAATGTTTGGAGCACTATAAACAATGCTATGTTGATCTCCCATCTTCTGGAGCTGAAGACGAAGTTGTTTCTTCATATTTGCTTGCTAATGTTGAACTTGAATAGTTGAATGGTTGCTAACATCAACGTTTGGTATATCTTGTGGATCTAGGGAAGGCATTTGAGGCATTTCTAAGTCATTATCATCTCCCTCAAGCGTCTCGACAACTTTTTTCATTGATGGATATCATTAGGCTTAACTTGGATGCACGACAATCCCACAATCATCATTATACTTAGTTTGGAGATAGAGCTTGTAACATCCTAATTTTATTTTTAGGATTTAATTGTAATTATGAAGTAATTATATATGATTATAGTAATTAAATTCTAATTGTGGGAGAAGAGAAGAAAAAAATTGTTGTGAAAAAAATTCTGACAAAACAAACAAACAAAAGAGGGATACATGGTGGCTGATGCCGAAGAGAAAGAAGGGGGGAGGAGATGTATGGCGATGCAGAAGAAAGAGGAAAATAAAACATTTGATGTGGGCAGCTAGTGACTAATGGGAGGGGGTAATAATTACCCCTAATTCCCTCCCCCCTATATATATATATATAATATATGCGCTTGGCGGTGGGAGAGATTAGGAGAAAGAAGTGAGAGTGGGAGGGAAGTGAGAAGGAAGAAGAAGAGAAGAAGATTTGAGAAGGAAGAAGAAGAGAAGAAGATTAGGAGAATATTAGTTTTCTGAGGTATGTTTTTTATTTTATAAGAATATTTTGATAGTTAAATTAAATTCTTTTCAATAAACTTCTTTTATGAAAGTTGTTTTATATATTTTTCTCTTTCCAATGAATATAATATTGTGTTTGTTAGTGAAAATTTTGAAGTTATGATTTTGGAAAAGTTTTAATAATAGATAAATGTATATATGTATAGAACGATTAATAACTAGTTTTAATCGGTTTAGATTTATTGATTAGTCATTGTAGGAATTTAAATTAATTTTTCTATTTAAGAAATTTAGGATTTATATCCTACCGGATATTTCTACCGATTAAAAGTTGTATAAATTTTATTTTGGGTTAATGAAGGAATTACTAAGATTTTAACTGGTTTAGTTTTGAAATTTGAAGGAGTAAACTATCATTTTCAGTTTTTATTATGAGAATATATTATTATTAGAATTTGTGTAATTTAAGTTATATGAAATTATAATTGTGATAATGTAGAGCTTATTTGTGACCGGTGATTGTTCGCGTTTTACTCCTCGAGATAAGGTTTAGTTTGGAGTTGAGGTAACTGGGTTGATTTATTCTATATACTTGTTTTGGTCTGTAAGGTGTTTTCTAAACTTATTTTCAAATGTACTACTGGCCTGTGTTTTGAAAAATTATGTGTATATCTGAATATGACGTTATTTTAGTGAAGTAGTGTATTTTCCATTCTGCGTGTATATTTGAGTGAATATTGTTATTATGGTGATTGTTATGATGTTTGTGGTGGGTTGTTGTATATGGAATAATGAATTTTGTAAGATATTACCATTATGATGTTTGTTATGGAATGTTGTTTATGGAATAATATATTGTACGATGTGTTTAAAAATTATAGTGACATATTGTTTATTTGCTATAAGATATGTTAGATTGTGTGGAAGAGATTTAGGGTGAAATTGTGTCCATCGGCTCTCTCATTCCTAGCTCGGAATTTGAGCTGAGTGTTTTGGGCAGACACCTCCCTGTTACGATATATTGGTGGTAGCATGGGAGGGGACAGTATTCTTGAAGTGACTAACTAACATTGGCCAGGTAAACTAGCACTAATAGGTTATACCACGTCTAGAAGATACATGGAGGAGCAGAATGAACGAGTGGGAATGGTTTTAATTATTGTTAACTATTTTATATTATTGAATTATTGTTGTTATTATAATTATGTTAGCAAACCTGCTTCTCTGACTTGCAATCCTTTCCTGCATATTTGATAAATTAATTTTGGTTACTGGGACTTTAAGTCTCACCCCGACCTTATCAATATTTTTCAGGTGAAACCTCTAATTTTACTAGAGGACAAGGGAAGCAGCCAGATGCATAAGATTTACGAACTTTGTAAGCATTTTTTAGTATTGGTGTTGTATGGATTTATGTATTGTCATTTTAGGGCCCTTATGTGTTGAAATACTATATTAACTATTTTGGGATAACTGTTTATCTGCTGTGAGACCGAGTGTCTTATTTTATACATTATAATATTTTGGTAGATCCACAATTAAAACTTGTGTGGAAAATGTTTTGGTGTAGACCATTTGTTGTGGATTTGGTGTTATAAGACGCTTGAGCTGTGTATTCTTCTATTAGATAATTGTGCCTAAAGTTATAAATTTTCTGTAGTGAGTTTGTGGGCAGAATTTGTGCCCTGGACTCTGATGTGCTTATTTTTTTAAAAAGAAAAAGGGTTTTCCTTAATCACTTGTTAATCCAATTTTATGAAAACATTATGATTAACTATTGTTTAGTGAGGAAGAATCTTTTCAGAACCAAAAACTGAAAACAAAGAAAATGAAAACCAATATCAGCTTTCACATAAGAGAGAAAATAACTAGCATAATGTGAAAATAGTTAATATCAAGGTGAGTTCTTAGCCTTGGCTATTCCTTCAATAAAGATTATACTTCCTCTAGTAATATGATTTTTTTTTCCCTAAAACACTTTAATTATTCACCTTGATTCCTTCAATATCTTTGACTTGATTATTGATGAGGGAGCATCAATATGAGTAAATTAAGAAAATATTAACAAATATGATAAAAATGTATTATATTTATGGTTAAAATCAATTCTCTAATTAGGTTTTACATTAAGGACTAAAGGAGCAGTAATTAAAGGAATAGTTCATATGAATCATTTGTGAAGGGGAAAAGCTTTAGGGAGGACAAAACTTTGTTAAAGTCATGGAATACCTAATAATGTTAGAGCATAGATGTATGTCGTATAGTCTGCAAAACCGAGGAAACAAAAATTGATATCAGTTACTCTTGCAAGAAGGTATATGATTAATGTGAAATCGCTAGTGGCAAATGGAATAGGTTGTCAAGTTGTTAAACTAGTATGAAAGGAAGTTCTTGGCACTAGCTATTCCTTCAAAACCTAAAGACTATTTATATATCATATAGGAAAAATAAAATAGAAATACACTATCATTTAATAAAGATTATAGTAAATGAATAGCCCTAATAGGTTGCAACATGCTGGTATGTATATGCAGTAATGCAGGTTAGAGTCAGAAGTTATAATGAAATGTCTTACCCTGAATATTCCAAAGGATCCTTTTCAAAATCCTATTGCTTGTTGCTGCTACACCAGATGAACAAGTGTATTAGTTGGGACATGGCATAGATCACTAATATAGTTGTGGTTCATATACAAGGTGGTTAATAGCATGATATAAAGATTAAAGAAATTTAAACAGAAAAGGTTTTTCTTTTGAAGGGGGAAAAAAACCAATATTATCCTCCAAAATTCAAATGAGTTCCACTTTTGTGTAGTATAAAAGACGCTTTGACAGACAGAATGGAATCAATGGACTTTCAAGAAACCAAAAAAAAAAAATCAATGAATGAACTTTACCTTGGCAGTGGGTTTTTTACCCTGGAGAATTATTCGTTGATCATATCCAGGGTCTTGGCAGAAACTGTTGAGCCAAGAAAAGTCAAAGCCATAAAGAAGCATATTGTGGATGTCTGTGCACGACCAAGCAGACTGGTTCTGGTTGTTCTCCAGAGCAGGCCACGACGTCATATATATGAGTTGTATACCACAATCATCGTCTAAACCCAAATACCAGAGAGTTTTGCTGCCAACATTCACATACGAATACGAAGAAGAAGAAGATACAGAGGCATTTGAAGTGTTGAAGCAAGGGGCTGTGTCCACAAACCCAAGGGAATCTACAGGGTGTTCACACCTTACATATATCATAAGTTTTCTCATTATTTGATAATAGTCAAAATCTCTAATACTCGTATTTTTAAATGCATATACAGTGACAATAGTGGATGTATATGGGTCCTTTTAGCTAAAGTTGTATTCTGTTAAAGAATTCCCTGGAAGGGAAGATGAATCTGACTCCACAATATTAGCATCCCTCAATCTGATTGGGTACTTCTCATAATTAATGAACAAAACAGTGTATCTCACAGATTCCCAGCACATTACCAGTTGGTTTTGCTCGCAAGATAGGTTGTACCTGTGATCACCACACTTCTCTGGAGAGTCTTGTAGCCGAAAAGGGCTTATAATGTTGTGATCTCCGCATGAAGTTGAACAGTTTGGGTGTTCACCTGATGCCTTGCAAGTTCTGCAGAATAACATTATCAGAAACAGAGCCTCCATTAATTTTCCACAAGAGTAACCCATGTCCCTCACAATGATGATATCAAGATATATTAAAGTCCAGAAAGACATATTAAAGTCCTTTCAAGTTCAACCATGCATTTCGTAAAGCCATGTCCCTTACAATGAAGAGTAAATAAGGAAAGGCTCGTAGAGGTCACCTACTGCATCTGCATGTTTCTAATAAGGAAAGACGTGTAAAGGTCACCCTAATTAATGAAGGCGCGTGTTCACACGTATGCCGTGTGAGGAGGAAATTACTGGGAAGCTACCTATGAAAAAAGTCTCTATACTTTGTATTTTAGCTACTTGGCAAACCAGACACTGGAGGTATGGAAACTACAGCTGTAAACTCCTCCTTCTTGGTTTGCCTGTTGCTAATTACTGGGTTTTCAGAGTCTGTAGGAAGCTTGAATAGCTGTCCAGAACCTGAAACAAAATGTGGAAACCTTCCTGTTCTGTTTCCTTTTCGAGTATTAGAGCGCCAACCAGAACAATGTGGCTATCCTGGGTTTGATTTACAATGTTCTTCCGCCAATCAAGCTGTTTTTAAACTTCCTGGATCAGTCAAGCTCAATGTCAAACACATTGATTACAAATCCCAAACCATTCAGTTGTATGATCCTTCTGGTTGTCTTTCTAGGCATGTCCGTACTCTCACCATACCTCCTTTCCCTTTCGATTTCAGAGAACAGAATCTCAACGACTTCACATTTTTCAATTGCTCGTCACCAAGAGATGGAGATATTATTTCAACTTGCCTCAGCAGCTCTGCTTACCAAGTTTATGCCGCTCGATCTTACCAAGAGATTGGACGACTTCCACTGTTATTTTGCAGCAAAATTTAACATTTCATCTGTCCCACCTGAGATTTTTGGTGTTGAGAACACTCTTCATTTGATGTGGCCTACTCCAATGTGCAAACATTGTGAGTCAAATGGAGAAAGATGTGGATCCAACAATAGTACTACCAGCTATGATACTACATGTTTCAGGGACCGTCACAGTGGTAGTATGAAACACTTGCCTCAAAACTTGCTCTAATTTTTCAATAGATCTGTATAGCAATATATATTTTTTACATATACTGACCGTAGCATTTGTCCAGGAGTGTAGTTATCAGTTGTAATAAACAAACAAAATCACATCATAAGGCTTGACTTCTTTGAAATACTTACATCAGCACGCTTAGCTGACCAATCATGTTCATTTCTTTTGCGGGTTCATCAAACAAATATATAATTACAGGTAAACTTCCAAAATGAACTTAGTATATTCTGCTGAAGGCAAAATATGCTTTTTGAAACTAAATATTCAAAGTTCTTATATGTGCAGGATCAATCATGGGCTCACTTCTAGTGGTGAGTACTTTTGTTGCAATACTTTATATCCGCAACTCTTACAAATCATGGAAAGAAAGCCAAGCAATAATTGAGAAGTTTTTGAAAGATTATAGAGCTCTCAAGCCCACCAGATATACTTATGCTAAAATCAAGAGGATTACCAAACAATTTGAAGTCAAGTTAGGAGAAGGATCTTTTGGTACTGTGTTTAAAGGAAACATTTCATCTAAGTTTCAAGTTGCAGTGAAGATCCTCAATAATTGAGAAGGAAATGGCAGAGTTCATCACTGAAGTTGGAACAATGGGCAAAATCCATCATGTCAACATTATTCGCCTAATCGGCTTCTGTGCTTATGGCTTTCAAAGAGTGCTTGTTTACGAATACTTTCCAAATGGTTCATTACAAAATTTTATAAATTCACCAGATAACAAGCAAAACTTTGTTGGTTGGAAAAAGCTCCATGAAATTGCTTTAGGCATAGCCAAAGGAATTGAGTACCTTCATCAAGGGTGTGAGCAGTGCATTCTTCATTTTGATATCAAACCTCAAAATGTTTTATTGGATGATGACTTCACTCCAAAGATAAGTAATTTCGGGTTGGCTAAATTGTGTTCCAAGGATCAAAGCATAGTGTCTATAACTAATGCTAGAGGAACTTTCGGCTACATTGCCTCAGAAGTTTTCTCTCACAACTTTGGTAACGTGTCTCACAAAGCAGATGTTTATAGCTTTGAAATGTTGCTACTTGAAGTAATTAGGGGGAAAAATCACCAATCACACAAAAGAAAATACTAGCGAAATATACTACCCAGAATGGATCTATAACATCTTTGAAGGAAGAGAAGACATAAGAATTCATATTGAGAAAGAAGGGGATGCTACAATTGCAAGAAAATTGGGAATAGTGGGACTGTGGTGCATCCAATGGCATGCTGTGGATCGGCCATCAATACAAGTGGTGGTTCAAATGTTGGAAGGAGAAGGAGACAAGTTACCAATACCTCCAAATCCTTTTAATTCTAATGGCCCTTCAACAAGAGAAAGGGTCAATGTACGTGCAAGAAATATGATGCAAGGCTTAGAAATAATCCAAGAAATAGAGTGAAAGTCAGTAACTTGTTAACTTGGTTTCGTAGATTTGTCATTTTCTATCTATCTTTCAAATTGTGTCATTATGTTATTGATAATTAAATAAAAAAAAAAAAAAAAAAAAAAAAAAAAAAAATTTTTTTTTAAAAAAAAAAAAAAAAAAAAAAAAAAAAAAAAAAAAAAAAAAAAAAAAAAAAAAAAAAAAAAAAAAAAAAAAAAAAAAAAAAAAAAAAAAAAAAAAAAAAAAAAAAAAAAAAAAAAAAAAAATAATTATTTTATTTTTTTTTTTTTTTTTAAAAAAAAAATTTTTTTTTAAAAAATTTTTTTTTAAAAAAAAAAAAAAAAAAAAATAAAAAAAAATAAAAAATTTTAAAAATTATTAATTTTTTTTTTTTTTTTCTTCTCTCCCCCCCCCCCCCCCCCCCCCCCCCCCCCCCCCCCCCCCCCCCCCCCCCCCCCCCCCCCCCCCCCCCCCCCCCCCCCCCCCCCCCCCCCCCCCCCCCCCCCCCCCCCTTCTCCCCTCCCCCCCCCCCCCCCCCCCCCCCCCCCCAAAAAACACCACCCCAAAAAAAACCCCCCCTCATCAACCAACCCTATTGTGTTCAATGTGGGTAGTTGTGGGACTTCAATCACTTGAATATAGAAGGATGGAATATAGAAAGCTCTTATCTAAGCCTTGCGGATTCTTTATATAATTTGTCCAAGCCCTACATTATATTGTTGCAATTTAATTTGTGACATAGGGAGCATTAATTAAATTTAAAATATATATTGTTATTCTGTCCCTACAAGAAATCTAATGCAAGGTTTAGAAATAATATGGGAAGTAGAGTGAAGGTAAGTAACTGATTAACTTGGTTTCATAGATTTGTGGTTTTTTGTCTGCCTTTTAAATTGTGCGACTCTGCCATTGATTAGAACATTATATTCATGTGTAGAAGTTAGAACATTCATGTACATTGTATTGTTATTTGTCATTGCCTACTTGGTAAATTAATCTCTAAATCTCTGTTTAAGAAAAAATATGGTAGGAGAAATCTTGTTCTTCAATTTGGATGTATTTATTATGTAATGGATGATGATGATAGAAAGTTAGAAACATGAAAAGAATCTTATTGTTCTTTATATACATTACCAACTATGTACCAGTCTTCAATTGTATACTGCTTCTTCAGGGCTCCCATATATGAAATGGAGAAGAGAAACATAAAAAAAAATAATATATAAAAATAAAAAAATAAAAAACCTACACATTTAGCCCATATTACCTAGCCCGGCCGGCCAAAGATGAACTTTTGACTGATGGATTATTTTGACTTGTGGATAATTGGTTAGGCCATTCTGCAACTTTATAATTCCATATATTAATCCATTCTACAATGTCTAATGGATAAGAAAAGTGAACTCGAAGACCTACAGAAACAAACCGTGCTGACCTACATAGCCAAAAAATAAAACCATACTGATCTAACAAAAAGACTTTCTCATTCATAATTAAGAGCCTTGCAGAAAAATTTGGACCACTATAAACAATTCTATGCTGATCTCCCATCTTCTGGAGGTGAAAATAAAGTTGTTTCTTTACAGTTACTTACTGATAGATTAGAGGATGACATTACTGAACTTGAATGGTTACTAACATCAACGTTCGGTAAATCTTGTGGATATAGATAAGGCTTTTGAGGCATCTCTAAGTCATTCTCCTCTCCCTCAAGCATGTCTACAACTTTGTTCATTGAAGGACGATCTTCAGGCTTAGTTTGAATGCACCACAGTCCCACAATCATCATTTTCCTTGCTAATTCCATTTCTTCTTCAGTTGCATTTTCTATGTTAATCTCATTTCCTTCATTTAATTGATCATAAACCCAGAAGGGGAAGTAGAATTGACTTGACTGTTCAGCTGTTACATTTAGATTCTTTCTTCTACCAGCAATATCCATTAATAACTTCCCAAAACTATAGACGTCGGCTTTGTTAGAGACTCCACCCACATTTCTATAAAAAAGTTCAGGGGCCATGTATCCTATAGTTCCTCTTACAGCTGTGAGTGCTACGATGCTATTATTAGTAGGATAGAGCTTAGCAAGCCCAAAATCAGAAACCTTAGGAATGAAGTTATCATCAAGAAGGATGTTGTGCGGCTTTATATCAAAATGCAAAATTTGCATATTGCAACCTTTGTGAAGATATTCAATACCTCGAGCCACTCCAAGAGAAATGGCATACAATTGATGAAGATCCAAGAATTTCCCATCGTCGTGTTTACTGAAAATGTATTTGTCAAGAGATCCATTTTGCATGAACTCATATATAAGAGCACGTTTTGATCCTTCCACGCAATAACCAATGAGTTGCACCACATTAACATGGTGGATTCTACCTAGTGTAGCAACTTCGTTGATGAAATCTTGACCATTGGCTTCAGCCTTATCCAACACCTTGACAGCCACATGACGACCACTTCGAAGTTGTCCTTTGAAAACAGAGCCATAGCCTCCTTTCCCAAGTTTTATTTTAAACCCTTTGGTCATCTTCTTGATGTCTCTGTAGGAGTACCTTATGGGCATGATATTGTTGTCACTGTGCAAAAATTCTTCAATGTTGTTGTACATCGATAAATGTCTCCGCCGCCATTTATAGATCAGAAGAGCAACGACAAATGGAGTGCCCAAAACAATTTTACCAAGAGAGTGAAAAACTGTTCACCAAAATTTGAAAGAGAACGCTAATAGTTAGAATGCACCCTTGAACTAGTACTCTATTTCATTTTTATTGCTTGGCCAGTTATTAAATTGTCCACCTTCGCACTGTTATAAATTACTCCATACAAGAAGGGATTTACCTAATATAGTGCCTAAGGATTCGCCAGCACCTGAAAACACAGAAAACGAAAACTAATATCAGCTTCCATAAGGTGCAAATAGTTAGTTAGTCAAGTTGTTATATTAGTATGAAGGAGAAAAAGACTGATGCACGGCAATTTTTTGACAGTAGAATCATGAAAATTTTATAGGTTAATACCATGTGTTGTTCTTATAGTTTGCTCTCATTTTTGTTTCAGACACTACAATTTTAAACAATAGATTTTCATCCCTCAATTTTCTTTCTATCTAAAATGTTAGTCCATGTACTTTAATAAAGACATGGACCATTTTGTTCATTGAGTGACCAAAACCTATTATTTGAAACTACAAGGCCTAAAACCAAAATGATGACAAAGTACAAAATTCAAACATTGTTTTAACCCAAATTTTATATATAAGCAGTAGAAATGTATGACTCTTTTCTTTTTAAGATTCTTTTATACATGGAAGCAACTTGCAAGCATGCATTATAACCAAAAAAGTTAGAAGTTATCATGAGATGCCTCACCCTTGATAGTCAAAAGGATCAATTCAAAAATGCTACCTTCTTCTGTTACACCAGATAAACAAATGTATTAGTAAGTATATGGTATGTTTCACTCATACAATTGTGGCTCATATACAAGAGGAAATGTTTTTCCAATAATATGGTCAAGATTAAGATTTTTTTTTTTTTGTTTCTGTGTGTTACAAACTCTATAATTATAGACATTTCAAACTTTTTTATAGCTTAAAAAAAAATCAATACAAGAGCTTTTTCTTAAAACAACTAATATCAAGAACAATCATACTCAGCATGTGCTAAGGACAATAGATAGATTCCTCCCAATTAGTCCACTTTTTTTTTTATTGCTTAACAAAAAAAATATATTCAATTTCTTCCACAATAATGTTTACTGTCATTTTTTATTTGTTAAACTTACATGATAAGAGTGGAATGAATATATATATATACATATATCCAAACATGACATTAGCTTGGACAATTAATGAGTCATGAAATTTATTTATTATAATTGAGTTCGCATAAAAAAAATTAACATGTCGATACAGGTTAGTTCATAGTTCAACAATTGTAGTACATTATTTTTAAAAATGGTATATTTTTCCTAAAAAAGAATGGAGTTCCATCACATGTATAAATTTATAACAATAGATATACTCCCTTTGGTCCTAAATGTAAGATAAAGTTAATTTTTTTCGAGAGATTAAGGAAGCTAATTAAATTACTTAAGAGTATTTTTATTTTTTTATTTTTTTCTCGAAACTATTAATAAACTAATATATAATCTAATAATACACAACATATAATATAATTAAGTAACTTATTTAGCTTTCTTAATCTCTTCAATAAAGTCAATTTTGTCTTATATTTATGACCGGATGGATTACTTATATGAACAAATTCCACCCAAAGGAGCCTGGTTTAGTCATTAGTGGTGGAACAACTGGGCAATAAAAGTGGGTGAGATCTGGATTATTCGGTTGTTTGTATATTGGTATTAGGGTGACCAAAGGTTAAGAAATCTTTGAACCAATTCCAAATACAAGGGGCGAGAACTAATGTACTAAAAAGAAAATGCAAAGAAACAATCCCAGTTATATATACATCTACTATCAGAGGAAAATAATCAATTCCCAGTTATATATACATCTATCAGCAAGAGGAAAATAATCAATTAATGGACTTACCTATTTGACAGCGTGGTTGGTTACCACCGACACCGATAATTATTTCATAACCATCTCCAGAGTCCTGGCAGAAACTGTTGAGCCAAGAGAGCTCAAAACCATGAAGAAGCATGTTGTGGATATCTGTGCATGACCAAGCAGACTGGTTGTTCTTCAGAGCAGGCCACGAAGTCATATACATCATTTCTACAAGACAATCATCTTCTAACCCCACATCCCCTACAAATCCGCTGCCAACATATGCATACGAATTCGGTGAAGAAATCACAGAGCCATTTGATGTTTTGAAGCAAGTGGCTGTGTCCACAAACTTAGGGGAACCCACAGGGTGTTCACACCTTACATATATCATATTTGTGTTCAATCCATACCATTGCCAAACTCCATTTTCATTGCGTGCATTAATGGTGGAAGTATATGGGTCCCATTTGCTAAAGTTGTAGTATGTTAAAGAATACCCAGGAAGGGAAGATGAATCCAACTCCACAATATTAGAATCCCTTACTCTGATTGTGTAGTTCTCATAATTAATGAACAAAACACTGTATCTCACAGATTCCCAGTACATCACCAATTGGTTTTGCTCGCATGATAGGTTGTACCTGTGATCACCACACTTCTCTGGAGAGTCTTTTAGCCGAAAAGGGCTTCTAACATTATGATCTCCGCACAAACTAGAACAGTTCTGGTGTCCATCAAGAGCCTTGCAAGTTCTGCAGAATAACATTATCAGACACAGAACCACCAGTAATTTTCCTGAAGAGGAACCCACGTCCCTCATCATGATGATCTCCAAGAAAAAAAATGTAAATAGGGAAAGATTTATAAGGTCACTGACCTATATTTCTATATTCTTGCAATCAAGTGGCCACTGGCCAACTTGACAGCATAGGGTCAATAATATACTATAATTAATAAAAGCGTATTCACACACGTAAGCTGGCAGGTATGCCGCGTGAAGAAATTATTGGGGAGCAGCCCTTGTTTGAAAAAATCTCTATACTTTGTATTTTTTATACAACTTATATCTAGCAACTTAGCAAGCCAGACACTAGAGATATGGAAACTAGAGCTGTAAACTCCTTCTTCTTCGTTTGCTTGTTGCTTATTGCTGGGTTTTCAGAATCTGTAGGAAGCTGGAATAGCTGTCCAGAACCTGAAACAATATGTGGAAACCTTCATGTTCGATTTCCTTTCCGAGTTATAGGACGCCAACCAGAACAATGTGGCTATCCTGGGTTTGATTTACAATGTTCTACTGCAAATCATGCTGTTCTTGAGCTTCCTGGATCAGTCAAGCTCAATGTCAAACGTATTGATTACAAATCTCAAACCATTCAGTTATCTGATCCTTCTGGCTGCCTTTCAAGGCATGTCCGTAATCTCACTCTATTTCCTTCTCCTTTCAAGTTCATGGAACAAAATCTTAATGACTTCACAATTTTCAATTGCTCGTCACCAAGAGATGGAGATATTATTTCAACTTGCCTCAGCAGCTCTGCTTACCAAGTTTATGCCGCTCGATCTTACCAAGAGATTGGAAGACTTCCACTGTTATTTTGCAGCAAAATTTTTAACATTTCATCTGTCCCACCTGAGATTTTTGATGATGAGAACACTCTTTTTTTGACGTGGTCTCATCCAATGTGCAAACATTGTGAATCAAATGGAACAATATGTGGATTCAAGAATAGTACTACCAGCTATGAGACTACTTGTTTTGGGGATCGTCAAAGTGGTAATATCAAACTCTTGCATCAAAACTTGCTCTCCTTTTTCAACACATCTGCATGACTTCTTTGAAATACTTATATCAGCATGCTTAGCTGACCAATCATGTTAATTTCTTTTGCAGGTTCTTCAAACAAATATGTAATTACAGGTTAATTTCCAAAATGAACTTAGTATATTCTGCTGAAGGAAAATTATACTTTTTGAAACTAAATATGCAAGTACTTATATGTGCAGGATCAATCATGGGCTCACTTCTAGCGGTGAGTACTCTTGTTGCAGTTCTTTATATTTACAACTCTTACAAATCACGAAAAGAAAGCCAGGCAATAATTGAAAAGTTTCTGAAAGATTATAGAGCTCTGAAGCCCACCAGATATTCTTATGCTGAAATCAAGAGGATTACCAATCAATTTGAAGTCAAGTTAGGGGAAGGATCTTTCGGTACTGTGTTCAAAGGAAACATTTCATCAGAGTTTCAAGTTGCAGTGAAAATCCTAACTAATTCTGAAGGAAATGGTGAAGAGTTCATCACTGAAGTTGGAACAATGGGCAAAATCCATCATGTCAACATTATTCGCTTAATAGGATTTTGTGCTGATGGCTTTCGAAGAGCGCTTGTTTACGAATATTTTCCAAATGGTTCCTTACAAAATTTCATAAATTCACCAGAAAACAAGCAAAACTTTCTTGGTTGGAAAAAGATCCATGAAATTGCTTTAGGCGTAGCCAAAGGGATTGAATACCTTCATCAAGGGTGTGAGCAACGCATACTTCATTTTGACATCAAACCTCACAATGTTTTATTGGATGATAACTTCACTCCAAAGATATGTGATTTTGGCTTGGCAAAATTGTGTTCCAAAGATCAAAGTATAGTGTCAATGACTACTGCTAGAGGAACTTTGGGCTACATTGCTCCAGAAGTTTTCTCTCGCAATTTTGGTAGCGTGTCTCACAAGGCAGATGTTTATAGTTTTGGAATGTTGCTACTAGAAGTAATTGGGGGGAAAAAGATCACCAATGACACTAAAGAAAATACTAGCGAAATATACTACCCACAATGGATCTATAACATCTTTGAAGGAAGAGAAGACATAAGAATTCATATTGAGGAAGAAGGAGATGCTAAAATTACAAGAAAATTGGGAATAGTGGGATTGTGGTGCATCCAATGGCATGCTGTGGATCGACCATCAATGCAAGTGGCGGTTCAAATGTTGGAAGGAGAAGGAGACAAATTACCAATCCCTCCAAATCCTTTTAATTCTGATGGCCCTTCAACAAGAGAAAGAGCCAATGGACATGCAAGGAATCATATGCAAGGTTTAGAAATAATCCAAGAAGTAGAGTGAAAGTATGTAATTTATTAAATTTGTTTCGTAGATTTGTCAGTTTCTATTTGCCTTTTAAATTGTGCGGTTTTATCATTGATTGTGTTTACTTGTGTAGTTTTAAAGCTTCGGTCACTTGAATATAAAAGAATGGAATATAGAAAGCTCTTATCTAAGCCTTGTTGAATATTCTTTACATGATTTGTTCTAGCCCTACATTATATTGTTGCATTTTTTTATGTTCTACAAATTAAACACACCCACCCACGCAAACATATCAATGTCAAACTCGAGTTTGAAACTCCATTCAAACGTGGTGGGCAACTTTGCCACTAGGGCAACTTGCCATACACAACCAACATCCGTTAAAATTAAAAAGGCTGCAAAAGAACTAAAATAAAGAAGGTTCAACCCACAGTTTCCAAGAGAATTATTTTTGAATATTACCAATCATTTATTTTTGAGAGTTCAATCTTGAAAAAAGAATGATCAAAATATAGTTCTTTATCCTCTCTTCTCTCTCTCCCATCCCACTTGTGAGTCAATTCAAAAACGTACATATTTTAATAGATAGATCAAATATTTTAAAACAGAAAGTTGGTGGATGGCAAATGAAATTGAAAGCCTTTCAAAAGTTGGAATTGTTGATGTTCGTAGTCAACAAAAGCACTCTACTGTTTACACCATTCACAAAGAGGGAGGAGGGTCCCCTCACAAGGCCATTTCAACAGGACAACAAGGCGATTTTTGAAAATCCTTAGGGTGGCAGTTGATTTAAGTTTCATTATATCTTATTTTATAATTAATATATGTATATTGATAATTAAATAGATAAAAGCATGTAGAAGTGGGTTTTCCAGTTCGTGGTATGACTGCAAAAGGCATTTTGTTTAATTTATCCATAATTTCTCTCCTTAAAATGAAAATTAAGCAATATAATAATAAAGCAAGTGTGTCTATGGACTCCTTTTTTTCCATTCAATGCAAAATATCCATTGAATCCTGAGATTTGTGGAAACCGTAGAGGCTAGAACATCCTTTGACCGGAGGAATGAATATTCAAATTTAATTTTCATGATCGCCCACTTGGTAAACTAATCTCTAAATCTTTTTTTTCTAAAAAAAAAAAAAATATATAGTAGGAGAAATCTTGTTATTAAATTTTGATGTATTTATTATGTAATGGATAATGATGATGATGATAGAAAGTTAGAAACGTGAAAAGAATCTTTTAGTACTTATTATTCTTAATATGATTTACCAACCAACTACCAGTCTTCAATTGTATCCTGCTTTGCTTCAGAGCTCCCAAAGATATATGGAATTGAGAAGAAAAAGAGGATAAGAAGACATTTAGCCCATATTAGCCCCCGGCCTGCCAAAGATGAACTTGACTGATGGATTATTTTGACTTGTGGATTAACCCAAGTTGTCTCCGGTGTTGAGTTTTTCTCAAGGTTATCCAGCCTAGACCGGACTGATCGTTTTGATTCAAAAACTGGCCGCCTATACGGTCCAGTCCGGCCATAACTCGGGTCAGTATTTTTTATTTTTTAAAAAAATAATCCATTTTATTCAAAATTTCATGTTAACAATCCTAAAATCTTTATTTTTTCACTATATAGCCCTATATTAACTCTAGTTTGATTTTAATATGACCCATTGACCTTTAACCCACTATCCCCACTGGTTTAGAGGCCAATCCGGGCTTAATGACTTGATTTTTCTTTCTACTTATTGTTCTAAGTTAAATCTTCTTATAAACTTCTTTGTATTGGTGCAGGGACATAGCTAAGAGCATTTTTTGTAAACGAAAATGTGGGAAAGGAAAGGAATATGAGCAAGTTCTCTCTAAGTTTAATCTTCTTATAAACTTCTTTGTATTGATGTTTGATACACTTTTGGCTGCCAAATATTCCTGGAACTCAAGTTCCCACCTACTCCAAAGTTCTCTTAAACATGACAAAATCAATCCCTGCTGAAATTGATAGTAACTCATCTTCTCTCATAGGCAGGAAAATGCAAAATACAAATTTACCTTTGAAGAATGTAAATTAAAGTGTCACAATTGAACCACAATTCTAATCAAAGCTTAAAGATAATTAATTGAAGCATATGAATGAGAACTCACTTGGGTCCCAAACATTGGCATTGACAATGTAACCACGAAGAAGAAGAAACTTGATGAGTCACAAAGCATTGTAGCCAAAAACACCAATGACGCACACCACTGTTCTAGTTCCAGCGTTGTTAATCATTCTTTTTACTTCTTCTTCAATTTGATCACTGCTTCATCTTTGCTCTATGCCAGAGCTCATTTGATGCTTTTAAATCCTACGAGTGATTATTGGCTTCATAGTTTGTCATTACACCCTTGCTAGTAGCTATATTAATCTTTATTACTTTTTTTTTTTTAGAATTGAGAATTCTTCTCAATAAGCATTTGAGAACAACGATTCTGTTATTCCAAAAAAAAAAAAATCTTCTCCAATAAATGGATTCTTTTGCTAAAAAACCAAACAAATGAGTACAAAGAAGATAAAAACTTAGGATGCGAGTGTTGCCTCGGAATCTTCTATTTCAACAACAATAAAACAAGGGCAAACAAAATTTTGCTCTGTTTCAACAAGTGGGCGAAAAAAAATTGATTCTCAAATTCCAATTTATTTAGCAAATTCAAATTTCGTTAATAAATTTATTGATGAAATTTGAATTTCATTTCGTAAAATTTCCAATTTAAGGGGTATTCTAGGAATTTTACATTTTCTTCTTACAGTCACAACTTCATTTTCTTCCTATCAAACATCTTATTTTTCTTCAACCTTTGTTTTGTTCTCATATCTACCAAACAGCACACCCCTTTAAGTTTTCTCCCAATTTTTCCTTTCTTTCCATTCACTCCCTTTTCTTTCATTTCCCTTCTCAAACTTTCCACATATCAATCGGACACTTAAGGATCTAGAAATTTACTAGCACAAAGGTTTCTTAAAAATAGACGGTCTTTTTTTTTAACAACATTTAAAAGCAAGGGTAAAGGTGTAAAAGTGCACATGTCCTTTGCCTTCAGAAGCGCTCAACACCAAGTGTTTTTTTTAGATACAAAAATATCATCGTGCTTACAAATTAGGTGCAAAAGTTACATATGTCTGTTAACGTTAGATAAATGCCGTTACTTTTAAAAAATGTTACCAGCTGGTCTCCACGTGTTATTCTTCCTTTGAAATTGTGGATGCAAATTGGCATTACTGGTTACTAGTCATAGGACGATATCTTTGAGGTTTAGCGAACACAATGGTGCTCCAATGGTAAAGTTGGAGTTTCGAGAATCAATGGTTTTCGCAGTTCTTATTTCGATCATGGGTTAGTGCTTTCCAGATCTATTCCAAAGATCAGTTTTGATCTCAGGTTACGCGATGGTTCTTGGTGACTCTGTTTTTTCTTTCTTCCGAAAAATTCTCCTGTTACTGCAGAGCCGACAAATCCCTCAATCTTGCCTCTCACCCATCGCTCACGAATTCCAAATATCATGAGATCGACCTCGCTTCTTCCAACATCTTTGACGGAGCATGGGTTCTTGACCACCACACACGATCATTGTGGCGCTCCTTGTAGCATGTGCATCATTTATTATTATTGGTGGTCTCCTATTTTACAATTTCAGAAAACGGAGTGGTCAAAACAAGACATTAGAGCAGTGCTTCTAGGATGCCTGGGCGTGTCTCATTTCATCATCAACTCATATAGGACAACCAACACGTATTGAGCGTGCTCTTGGATTTATTCTTGCATATGGGGTGTATTGTTTTACACTCGCCTTCTAAGCACAATGACTGAAGAATTTAGGAATAATATGCAAAGACCAAGGTAGCTCCCCTCTCCGAACTGCCACATCCCATCAATTTCAAAGGAAGAATAACACGTGGAGACCAGCTGGTATCATTTTTCAAAAGTAACAGCAATTATCTAACGTTAACAGACATATGTGACTTTTGCACCTAATAGTAAGCACATGTGTATTTTTACACCTAAAAAAAAGCATTTGGTGTTGGGTACTTTTAAAGGCAAAGCACATATACATTTTTACACTTTTATCCTTTAAACAAAGACTCGACTGTCTGCCACCCAGAAGTGACTGGGCCTATGGTTATTGGAAGGTCAGGGGGCAAAGATGGGGGAGACGGGCCCAATTTATATTTCGTTATATATCATTTTTTTAATAAGATATTTCTTTATAGATCATACACACAGATTTTTTTTCCATAAAATTAAATGTCTCTAATTAATTAGAGAAAGTTGCACTATTTATAAACTGTAAATTCTTCAAGCTATGCAAAGCCCCACCTTGCTAACTTTAAGTTCAATATAATATAAAGTTTATAGCAATTCAAAATATTTGCCACAGGCTTGCCCATGCATGACTGTAGAATTTTGATGCAACTCAGATAATATTTATTAATGAATATTGATTATTATATGATAAATAAATAAAAAGAAGAAGAAGAAAATGTATGTTAGCTACGTAACTTAATTTTAGACTTGCGTTATGAAGAAATTGAAGATGAATACTTTAACTAGAATTATGTATCATGTGGTTACATATAATACAGAGTTTTTCATTCATTGATTTTTTTTCTGTTTGATTTAATAAAATATAAAAGAAAGTCATAACTCACTAACTGATCACATGATAATATAGAAACATTTTTTTCATTCATCTGCTTTCAAAAATACAAAATTAAAAAAAAAAAAAAAATCGCTGACCTAACTGGACAGTGGTATTTGTGAGGGAAAACAAACAAACATCCTACCGAAAGCTCTGTTGCACTCTATTTTCAATTTAATTTTTTATCTCATTTTTCTGTTGAAGTGTAAAATCAAGCTCAATATTATATCAATTTTTAGACCATCATACTCAACACACATACTTGTGTGCAGAGGCGGAGCCAGGAATGAAAATTAGGGAGGGGCGAAAATTACAGAATAAAACCTAGTGGAATCAGCATTTGAAATTAGGGGGCGAAAATTATAGAATTGGACCCAAAATTTTAGGAAATTATGATTTGACCTATAAATATTTCAATATTTTCATTTTAGTCCCTTTATGACACTTTTAAATAGGGATTAAAATGAAAAGATTGAAGTTTTAAGTGGCTAAAGCATAATTTTCAAATCTTTTTGGTCCAATTATGTAATTTTAGGGGGGCGGGGGCCACCCCTAGCCCCTCCCTAAATCCGCCCCTGCTTGTGTGTTGTTTAGTCGCTCAAACTTTAGAAATAAATCAATAATCGATCCGGCCTTTTTTTTATTTTTTATTTTTACTTTTGTCAGGATTATTCCTCTTAATTAGGAATGAGCAAAAAAAACCGGTGGTCTAGGTAGTCTAACCTCGATCCAGTCCTGTGAAAAGACAAATGGCTCGAAACAATATGGGCAAACCAAATCAAACTAGTCTTCTAGGGTCGGACCGGACTTCAGGCTAAGGCCTCAGACCTCTTGGTCTGGTCCAATTTGGCCAGAATATTTTTTTTATTTTAATTGACAAAGTAAACAAACAATATACACCATGGATAGTATATTGTAGCAATTTGTTTTCAACAAGTACAAATGAATGACCATGGATGCTCAACAAAAAGAAATCAATCATTTGTTTTCCACCTGTGTGTAATGTGATGGCTTGTTGTTACTTGTTAGGTTTAATGTGTTTTATTGATTGTTATGGATTGTATTAAAGTAATTTGAATGTTGTTGCTTTTTATTGTTGTTTAATGTTGTTGGAGATCATTATTATGGATTTATGATTGGATTTTAATGTTTTGTGATGTATTTTATATAATTATAGATATTCTTACGGTCTTAATAGATTCAAATATTGTCGGTCAAAGAAGGCCCAAAAAGAAATAATCAAATAGGTCTTAGACTGCCTAAACTGATCCAGGCAAACCACTGGATCGGCCTGGTACAACCCGAGCTCAGGCTAGAACTAGACTAGACCGGTCCTCATGTTGTCTTGTATAGTCCGAGGTACTATCTAGATCAAATCTCGAATTGAAGCCACCCAATCTAGTATGGTCTAGTCCATGATCAACCCTACTCTTAACTGCGGGTTTTGACAATAAATGAGAAATTCAAAGATTAATAATTCAACAATGTTAAAATTCAATCCAGAGGAGTATTTCCTCTTTTTCATTCATTCATTCATTCATAATTTTCCTCTTGAATGAGGTAAATTTATACAAGCAGAGTTTAACAACCTGAGCATAATAATAGGTAACAACCTTTCAAATATTCTCCTTTTCTAGATAACCTATTCTAATCTAATAACAATAATTCAAATTCAAATAGCAACAATAATTCAAATAACAACAATAATTCAAATTCAAATTCAAATAATCCAAATAATAATTCAAATTCAATTCATATCTTCAACACTCCCCTCAAGTTGGTGCATGAATGTCGTTCATGTCCAACTTGCCAATCACTTCTTCAAATACTTTTCCTGAGAAGATGTTGGAACTAGAGGCATAGAGACAGACAACTAGAGTTCTTCTTCTCCAAAGGTCTTGAGTAATGAGATCCAAAGCATTCGAGTACATTCATCAACGAATGATACATATTCAAGTACATTCATCATATATGGAGTGGAATAATAAGAATTAGAGAAAGAAGGGACTTTAGTCAGGCCCCAAACATCAGAGTAAATAACTTGAAAGGGAATGCAACTTTTATTCAAATCAGGATAAAAAGGGATTCGAGATTCGGTGGCTTTTAGCCATTTCACAAGTAGAAGGGATTCAGGATTCGATGGCTTTTAGCCATTTCACAAGTAGAAGGGATTTGAGATTCAATGGTTTTTAGCCATTTCACAAGAAAAAGGGATTCGAGTTTCGGTGGCTTTTAGCCATTTCACAAGAAAAAGGGAGTTGAGTTTTGGTGGCTCATGGATTCGATAAGCCTGCTTTTCATTCGTTTGTGCTTCTTCGTTGCACCAGTCAGGTACCTAGATTATTTTCTGAGCACCGATATGCATGTCCATTAACTAGGACCAAAGGGGATATTTCGAGTCATCAAGGATAACGGTGAGGGGAAAGGAGGAATTATCTTGCTGGATGATGATGATATTGGAAGGTGGACCAAAGGCGGAGGACAATGGAGAGGTGAAATTGATAGTAAAGTCGGGATTCTCCATAGGAAATTTAGGAAATTAGGGATTTGGTCGGGTAACAAGAAAAAGAATATAGGACTTTAGGTTTCTTGGTTCGAAACGCTTTAATACCATGTTAAAATTCAATTCAGATGAGTATTTCCTCTTTTTCATTCATTCATTCATAATTTTTCTCTTGAATGAGGTAAATTTATACAAGCAGGGTTTAACAACCTGAGTACAATAATAGGTAAACCTTTCAAATATTCTCATTTTCTAGATAACATATTCTAATCTAATAACAATAATTCAAATAGCAACAATAATTCAAATTCAAATAATCCAAATAATAATTCAAATTCAATTCATATCTTCAACAAGCAACATAACTAGTCAATCTCGATTGGCCAGGAAAAAAAAAAAAAAACAACAAGCCAAGCTATAAAAACCAACAAGCCAAGCTATTGAACTTGTAAAAATCAAAAGGAGATGAGAACAATAATGAAATAAAATAAGTCTGGCCGGATTAAATTAAGCAACACCATCTCAGTGTCAGTATTAAATTTTGAATTCAAATTCGAATTAATAATATAATTTATGGTGGTGGCATTTCCATACTATCTGTATTATCATTATTAAAAACTTTGAAGACTAAACTTGTTATTATATTCTAGCCCACGCGACCACTAACTCTAGTCCACAGTTTAAGCACGACAATATATATACATATGGTTCTCTGCCCTGCCCATAACTAAAATATATTTTCAAACGCGCGTTTCAGGCGTTTTAATATTTTAGTTCTTTTGTATAAATATATTTTTAAGCATAATGGATAATACTTTGACAAATTCCACACGTTCACCCAGCACCTCATTCTATGTACTATTATAATTTTATTCCTGAAAAATTTTATATTTATTATTCAACATCTTTAATTTGTCTAATTTTTAAAATGATTATTTTTTTTTTGGGGTAAAAATGAGCCCTTATTTTCAAACAGTTGGTCTCGTCCTGTTCTGTAAGAATATATTGTCCTGGTCAAGTTAGTTAATGTGTGTGTGTGTGTATTAAGCATCGGTTTGGTCTAATCATTGTGGAAAAGATTATTTATCCCTTATCATTAAAAAAAAAAAAAAAACCAGAGAGATGGGTTTTTCAGTCAAAACAATTTTTACCTTTATTTAGCATAATTTTATAATCAATATATTTAAATTCAAACTTTGTTTATATAAGTTCATTGTAGTCCATGAAATACCTTTGAGAATTATTATAGCACCATATAAAAATTGCTTGTTTGACTTAAAGAAAAAAGAAAAATGACATCAAGGTCACAATTAAAAAAATATTTAAAAAAAAAAATCTTATAGCTCGTTAATGATAAATGAAAGAGCAACTATTGATAAGTAAAAAAGCTATCACATTGACAAATTATAAAATTTTTCTGATATTATTTTTCTTTGATTGTGACTTTGGTGTTATTTTTCCTAAAAAAAAAATTGGCCATCATTTAATCAGACTTATGTGAAATAATATATAAAATATATTAGGAAATAAATAAATAATGTAATTATTTATCTCATTTGTGCAAGGCCTGTACAAAGGACAAACTAATTAAAGAAAGGAGGGGAGCCGCCCGTTTGGTTTAAAGAATTTGGGAGAGGGAATGGGAACTTAATAGAGTTCCCTCTTGAAAACGTGTTTGGTTCACCAAGTGCCCAGGAACCTAAGTTCCCGGGCCCACCACTCTTCCCTCATTTGTGGGAACTTGAGTTCCCACCAAAATTGGTGGGATCTCAAGTTCTCACGTCACTATTCACATTTTTTGACAAATTTACCCCTGAAATTTAAACTTGGCGGGAAGTTCGAACTTGGCGGGAAAGTTCGAGTTTGGCGAAAATTTTTTTACACAAGTTCGAACTTAACAAGAATATATTTTTTTAAAATATATTTTAGCAAAAAAAAAATATTTTTCTTTTTTATTTTGAATTAATTTCTTTAGAGAGTAAAATAGACTTTTTCTAATTCTTTACCAACTACCACCCCTTCATTTTCTTCCAACCAAACAATTCAAACCATCTTCCCTCATCTTTCAAATCTTCATTTCCCTTCCTTTAAGTTCATTTCCCTCCTCTAAGTTACTTTCCCTCCTTAAAAGTTCTTTGAACCAAACGGGCCCTCAGAATTTAAGGTGGTGGGACCACAAAGGTTTTCCTTTCTATTAAATTTTTTTCCTCCCCTTCCCTCAAACCATACAAAACCTAAAAACTTGAGAAAAACTTGAGAGAGGTAAAAGTCCTAATGTTCTTGACAAGTTGACGAGGTAAAGGAAAGTATGAAACATGGAAACTCTATTCTTTCTTGGTGTGAGAGAAACACTACTATATATGTGAGGTCATGAAAAATGAGGGAAACGTAGTAAAAATTTGTTTCTTAAAAAATGTAGGTTGAAAAATACTTAGATTTAGAGAATTTCAAAGACTCGAGGTACTTATAAAGTTATAAACTTTAATACATTTATTATCATGTTTTAAAAAACTACTATGATTGAAAGTTTTAATTAACTTTTCATGGTCAAAAAAATTACAAGTAACTTCCTCAAAGACCAAAGGAGAAAGTAGTTTGAGTAATTTTTATTCTTAATGCATGTATTTTTTTAATATTATTATTCGATAATCGATTTAGGGTTCATAACTGTCTTTCTTAATATAATTGAATTGGGAAAAAGAATACAAATATTATCCACCATGAGTTATATGGCCTCTTAATTAAGTCTAAAACAACTAAAGTAATTTATAAAATAAGCTAACATATAACTAATTACAAAGGCAATGAGTTACAATACATGCAAAGACGTAATTCAACATACAAATGTAGTCCAATATATTATTCACCATGCCTTCATTTGATTCCCACCCAACAACGTAACATGCATCCTCTTTTATAACATGCCCCTTTGAAACGGATCCCCGCCACAAAACAAAACAAGAACAAATTCATATTCAATGATGACATTGTTTAATTAAGAACATAGACAAGATATAATAATTGTTAAAACCTTAAAGTTTTCTAAGAATACTGCATATGAATATTAATTACCTTATGAATTGACACTTTTATAAAGTGATATCCTCCCATATCCCTTCTTGATGATCATTTCTTATGCCGGGTTCATTATCCGCTTCATCTTCTTCGCTCATGTCCTAGACCCCTTGTAAAAGGAGTACTCTCAGAAGATCACCATAATTTGAATGACTTTCCTCATCAATATCAATGACCCTCTTTCCTTGGAGAGCTACTGGACCACATTTTATTTTCTTGATCGGTGATATAGAACACTTGTTTTGCATGATCTCGCCATAATAAAAGGTTCATCTCCAAAACTTCTACTATTGACATCGACTAAAGTGAATCCTAGTCGATCGATCCGAACACCATTATTGACATTAACCCACTTGCATTTGAAGATGGGAAATCTAACTTTGACATAGTCCACCTCCCAAATCTCTTCAATAACCCCATAATATGGCATGACCGCCAATTTAGGCCTCTTGTCTTTCGAACTGGAGAAGTGCATAGATTCAGCCTCTAACATTACACCACCGTTCGACTGTGCTCCTATCATCTAGGGACTTCGTGTAAAGGACCACGTGCTAACCATTTCATTGTCTCATAAATACATTCAGATCCCTCGACCTTTGTTTGAACCAATTTGCAAAAGTTCTCGTTATGCTCCCTAATCAACCTTTGTTCGGTCATTCGATGGTTCTCTTTCCTTACTGCCTCTTTATGTGCGTATATGCCGGCTTGAACTTCATCAACATTATTCAAGATGTATAAGTGGACTTGTGACAATTCATCACGATCCACACTTTACCGAAGCCCCACGTCTACCCCCTTCAAGATGCCGACGTTTTGGAAGCCCAATATGTCTTACTTTGGACAAATAATTTTGACAAAATTCCATGGCCTCTTCAAACATATTTCGAACAATTGATGCTTCGCCGGTGACGCGTTCTTCACATACCCTTTTAGGAATTTCATAGATCTTTCAATAGGGTACATCCACCGTAAATGGATAGGGCCGCACAACTTTATCTCCTCACTAGATGAACAATGAGATGAACCATGATGTCAAAAATGAAGGAACAAAAAGCTTTTCAAGGTGGCACAAGATAAGATATCCTTCATTCTCCAATTCATCCAACTTTTCAATCTTGAAAACTTTACTACAAACCGCATTGAAGAAGAAACAAAGTCTAGTCAAAACGACCGAAGATCATATTCGCGATCCTCGAATAGCTACGGGAGTAGTGTTGCATCAAGACATGACAGTCATGAGACTTTTGGCCTACTAATCTCAAGTCCTTCATCGAGACAAGCCTCTTAAAATTTGAAGAATACCCCGAGGGAACTTTTGTGCCATGTAAACACTCACAAAGCTTTGTTTCTCATCCTTAGACAAAGTATGAGAAGCCTGGGATAATAAGTTCTCTTCCCATATGGCCTTGGATGCAAGTCTTCGCGTATTCCCATTGCTTGCAAATCCAATCTTGCCTTCACACCATCCTTCGAACTACCTTGTATGTTGAGAAGCGTGCCCACAATACTATCACATACGTTCTTCTCCACATGCATGACATCAATACAAGTTGTCTCACATCAAGATTGCGCCAATAGGGAAGATCAAAGAATACAGATCTCTTCTTCCATATATTTGTTTCTTTTCTACTCTTTCCATGCTTACCGAAGATGACACCGATATTTTTAACCTTTTCATACACTTGCTCCCTACCAATGCCACCGAGCTTCTTCATACTCTTGGCCACCAAAAAAGGCCTTCTTTAATCGACGATATGGGTGGCCCCGTCTAAGAAATCTCCTATGTCCAAGATACACCGTCTTTCTTCCATGTTGAAGTTGATGGTAGCATGTGCCTTCTTCACAAACCGACATGCTTTATGGCCTTTTACACTATACTCGACAAGTTCCCATATCTTTGGGAAGTCGTTTATAGTACAAAATATCATGGCTCTCATTCTAAAGACCTCCTTCTTGAAAGAGTCAAAAACATCGACACCTTCTTCCCACAACTCCTTCAAGTCTTCGATCAAGGGCTCTAGGTAAACATCTATGTCATTTCCGGTTGTTTTGGTCCCGAAATCAACATAGACAAGATGATGTACTTTCGTTTCATGCATAACATAGGAGATAAGTTGTAAACAATCGTGACTACGGGCCATGAGCTATGTATGCCGCTAAGGCTTCCATAGGGATTCATTCCATCCGTGCTAAGGGCAAGCCCGAGGTTCCTAGGTTCTTCGCCGAAGTTCGAAATAATTGATCGATCTTCTTCCATTGAGAAGAATCGGCCGGATGTCGAAGCCGCCCATCCGAAATCCTCTCATCTCGCATGCCACCTCAGATTTTTACATCATTTTCATTCGCAAACAACCGCTTGAACCTTGGTATGATTGGAAGATACCACAACACTTTTGCAGCCCCTTATCCGACTTGTACCGTGGGGTTTCACACATCGGACAACTCGCTTCTCTTCAAACTCTTTTCTATATAATACACAATCATTCGGGCATGCATGGATCTTTTTGTACTCCATCCCCAAAGTGGACAAAGTATCTTCTTAGCATCATAGTAGCGATGCGGCAACACGTTATCATCCGGAAGCATGTCCTTCAAAGCCTCAAGCAATTCGAAAAACTCTTGTCGCTCCATCCATGACGTGCCTTCAAGCTTACCAATTTCAATACGGCGTTCAACAATTGGTATTTTTACACCCACGGTATAGCGGTGTCTCGCATCACTGCACATATTACCATATGCATGTGATCGCTCAAAAGCCTCTTCTCCTACATCACGGATAATGTCCTCTATGCGATCATCCATATCCGTGTCATTATCATCAAAGGCCACTTCCCCATGTTGTTTCCCACTTGATGGCACTTGTTCACCATGCCATACCCATACCGTATAAGTCTTACAAAATCCGTGACAAATTAAATGTGTGCGTATAACTTCGTGACATAGTCGACACTCATTCAAACATTTCACACAAGGGCAATAATACTTCCCCATCATCATGGGCATTTTTTTAGCAAATTCTATAAATTCCCTAACCCCATTCTCGATATTCAATACTCGTCGTAAAGCATCTATCCAACCGTGATCCATAGTAGAATTCCTATATATTATTTAGACGAATTAAGAATTACATTTGGTCATAAATGCATCACAAGTTGAATCGAATAACCAAAATAAATGCAAGACGAGGAAATTAAATGCAGGGATGAAGGTCTTGTGGACTAACCTCGTAGCATATGCGTTTGCCGAGTCGTCTTACTTCTCCGCTCACGAACGTTGATGTTGCATAAGACAAGACAGCAAGAGTAACCGAAAAACACTTGTTGGTCAGTTGGGTAGGTCTAAAGTGTAAATATAATCTTCAAAAACAATATTCGTTAACAAAGAGAATACCCATAACAACATTACACCGATTTCGTTAAACCCATGAAAACCAATAACGATAAGTCGGAAAGTAATAAAGTTTTAACCGAAACATCTCTTACAGCCTTCGTCTATAGACGTTTAGCTAAGGAACCAGAGAGTGATTGTCGAGAAAGGTACGCGAAGGCGACGAAGCCGAGAGGGAAATTTCGAGTCGGAACTCCGAGTATTCACTTTCGGCGCGACAAGAGTTCGAGAGGGAAATTTAATTTTTCCGCGCGACAAAGATACCTTATTTAGCTTTTTGGATTTTATTAATACCGGTTATTAATTAAATGTCCGGTCCTAAAGATACAACTAACATTTTAAGACCGGAGTATTAAAATTATCCGGTCCTAAAATTTTATTAGATTTTTAATTTTTAAGACCGGATGTTTTTAAAACATCCGGTCCTAAAATTCAAATTATCTTTAGATCCGTTACTTATAAAATAAAATGTCCTATCTTAATGGCCTTCGTGATTGGTATATTAAATCAATAAAATAAATGATATTTTTGGACAAAAATAAAGCAAAATTGGAGAATAAGTTTCTTTAATGAATTATCGGAGAAGAGCCAAAAATTCATACAGTGTTCTTAATGTTTCTTACATTACTTCGTAATATATACACAACAACAAAAACACAAATGAAAAACAAGCTGAATATTATCATCCACAAGAATCGATCGAACAACCTCGGCGATTTCGGCGTGAAGAGCATTAATTTCCACCGAGATCGCAAGTTGTTGTCTTATTCTCTCCACCCGCAATATGAATGGATCATTACAGAGAGCGGAGAGGGGTCGAGGTAGGCGCGCCGGGGCCAACACAGTTGGAGAGGGGGATTACGAACATCCGCATGGCCACTTCAAGATGACGGTTGAACTCAGCAAGAATAGGATCGGCAGAAGGATCGAGGGGGGTGCGGCATGAGCAATCTCTTCATCATCCGAAGAAATAACAATGGGTCCAACGACCCGAGAGTCTTCTAAACAATACGACGACCGTCGCCGGAGGAGGCGCACCATATAATGATCTAGCCATGGCACGAGAGCGAGGCGTGTATGCACCCCTACGAGCGCTTTGCTTGTATCTAACCATGGTTTGAGGATTTTGAGAAGTTGGGGCAGAGAGCTAGGAAGTGAGGAGTTAACAAGGACAAAGAGGAGGTAGTGTGTGGAGTATATAAAGACAGATGGCGGGAGAGATAAACGTCGATGATGAATTCGTCAAATTACTTTTATACAAACTTTTAAGACCGGACTTTTATCTTATATCCGGTCCTAATTTTAATTCAATTACTTTTAAGACCGTCCTTTTATCAAATATCCGGTCCTAAAACTCATTTAAGACCGATATATTACTTGGTATCCGGTCCTAAAACTAATTTTTAATTCAATTACTTTTAAGACCGTCCTTTTATCAAATATCCGGTCCTAAAACTCATTGTTGAAATGAAAGTTCATTCTTTTCAAGAGTCCCTTCCCCATTGTTGAAATGAATTCACGTTTCACATTCTTCGTGATGGGTTCTCTATTTAAACCCGTTGTTACTTTCTTAACATTCATCTCCATCTCCTCCTAGAACCTCCACCGTAATGGCTTCTCCACCACGACGAGGTCCTCCTTCTGGGCGAAATCCTGAGGCACCTCCATATCCTCCTCCGTTGCCTCCGAAACCGAACTCCGGCGCATGCCGGAGCACTGATAGCCCGCGTCGATCATATAGACCGAAGCTTGGGCAACCTGCTTTCAGGTCTATCACGCCGTCAACAACAAGCTGAAAGCGGTACTCGACGCCAATGACGTTGAGTACCATACCTCTGATGACGACGTCTCCGACCATTCCCTCCCCTCCGACAACGATGGGGAGGATCAGAATAAAGTTAACAGTTGCGACCATACAAAACAAAACAAAAAAACATTATTTACCTTTTTTCGAATAAAAACAAACAGAGTGACGACTATTCTCAAGTTTGGACCATCGTTGTCTTCCCATCTACTTTTCCAGATGTGATGAAAATTTTCGTGTCGTTTTGTTATCTTCTTTCTTTTCCGACAAAAAGAAAAGGGACAGAAAAGTAGAAACGAGAACAACGAAGCACAAAACTTGAGAAGAACGCCAGAAACATGGTTGCCTTGAACCCTAACGATATGTCTGAAAATCGAGTCACCAACTCTATTTAAATGAAGAATATTAGGACCGGACGTATAAAATTCCTCAGTCCTAAAAATTAAGCTTTATTTTAAAATTTAAAGTTAGGAGCGGACAACTAACAAATATACGGTCCTAAAGGTTTCGGCAATCTTTTAAATAAAATGAAGACTTTTAAGACCTGACTACTAACAAATAAACGGTCCTAATAATTTAGCCGTATATTTTCTATACTTTTAGGATCGTACTTTTAACAAATATAAGGTCCTAAAAGTCTCTACCCAAATTTTTAGAATTAGACGAAGACTTTTAGGACCGGATATTTGTTAAATATACGGTCTTAAAATGGACGAACCTTTAGGACCGTATTTTTAACAAATATACGGTCCTAAAAGTCTCTACCCAAATTTTTTAGAATTAGACGAAGACTTTTAGGACCGGATATTTGTTAAATATACGGTCTTAAAATGGACGAAGACCTTTAGGACCGCACTTTTAAAAATATACGGTCCTAAAAGTCGCGAATACTTTTGAGCCTCATCGGCTCATTTTCAACATCCGCCTGTACCTCAAATTTCAAGCACTAAATAGCTTTATCCACCATCCCATTCATTCAGAAACCCAAAATGGACACACACAAATTGTTCGAAAAAATAAACAAATTTATTATTGAATTACATTGCTATATTTACAAATGAATTAATTAGCTAGTCGAAAAAATAAACATATGTACAGAAGGCTATTGTTGCTACAAAGATCATATATTATTTACAAATGAATTAATTTAGGACATTAATTATTGTCTTGACTTGGATTTTCTAAGACTAGTTTATACAGATATTCACAAAAACCTCGCGTATGTGCTCGATTTCATCATCATCAAATGGCTCTTCACAGGCAAACCTCTCGTAACATCAAAGACGAAACAGAATTAACATATTATGTGCATATTTCATATGTAACATTAAGCCATCATGATCGAATTCAGCCATAACATCTTACCCTTAAAGTGACTTTAGTGTTTCCCTTCGTCACAATATCATATAAGTGTTTCATGACGTACGGCCACATAAGTTCGATCGTTCGTTGCCGACGGGTCTAAAAATAACAATAAATATATATAAGAGCATATATAGCTTATCGACCAACTTCGAAGGCAATTATGTCATGTCCAATTATGTACTAACCTTAATTTTGTGCCATTTAGGATCCGTGAGCCGAGCACCACGCTTTTTTTTACATCAACACTAAGGTCTTCATGGCACTATCATCAAAATCGAAATTTATCAAGAATGTTCACCGAAAATTCACAACAGAGATTTCGACAAGACGATCAAAATGACATTCTTACTTGTTGATCATCACCGCAACGTAGTCGATGGATCGCCGTGAGTGGAGCATAAGAAGATAACATAATGCAACTCCATGTTCATGATGACCAACTCGCCGCTGGTTGCTGAAAATTCACAAAAAGAAAGTACTCAGTGATATATATATATGTAGCATAATTATATTAAGTGAATTGCGCATAAGTATATATGTATACCCGAGCCAGTGTGGAAACAAGTACACCTTTCTTTGCACTTTACACAACCTATTTGATATGTACTCTGTCTCAATTCCAGAGGTAGTGTTGTGCTTGCATACACCGGGCACAAGAATCCAAAATCCGAAATTCCGCCTCTTGAACCAGTTTCTCGTGCATGCACCTACAAGAATGACATCGATGAGGGAATTAGTATATATGTATATATGTGTGTCTAAACGGTGCATTTCAATTATGTAATCAAGGAAGAAGATACTTACTTCATAAATAGTTGAACACATGCACTAGTAACCTCACTCCAGAAGCAAGATGGACTCTACATCTTCATTATCAACTAAAAGCGGTTGAGGATGAGGAGGCCTACTACTTCATTGACAGCCACGATTTATCTTTAAACCAATTTTTGGCTACCAAATCTTTTATTTTTTCCTTGGCCGTCAAGTTAGCAAGTAGGGGATGGAACTTGAGGAGGGGTGGAGCTTGAGGAGGGGGTGGAGCTTGAGGAGGGGGGAGCTTGAGGAGGAGTAGAGACATCTACAAGCTTCACCGGCCAAGAGATGAAGGTTCCCTTGACATCACTCACAACCTTCACTCATCGGTTGGGAGAGGGACAGTGCATCAAAGATCACCTCTTCAACCGACACTCGACTTCATCATCGCCATTTGTTCGTGGTGTACGTTGATCCCAAGTTGTGGACAGTCCCTTTAGCAACCAATTGTCTATGACCATCACGATCCTCCACATACGATGACAAGGTTGCTCGACTCGATCGTCCAACAATGCAGCTCCTCTAGTGCTCTGCGCCGCATAGGTTCACCAAGGTGTCAAGGGATCCACACTGGTCTCTCGGCCGAGAGCTCGGGAGGAACTTCATTTTCTCCATCTCCTCCTTCATCTTGCTCATCTCGATTGAAACATCCTCAATGTAGCATCTTTCGCCGCCGATTCCTCACTTAATTTGGCCAGCCTCGATCCATCTCCTCCCGGTAACCATACTTTGTCTGTGGCGTTTGGATTTACCAAAGTATTGCTTTAGGCCTACCCGTCCTCCAATCCCCTTACACGCCCGCGTGATCTCGGGTTTCCGGCCGCAGCGGTCGAACATCATTCCTCCCGTCCGACGCAAAGATCCTCCGCCTCTTTCTTTTTAAGATCTTCCCTGTAAGATACAGATAACGAGAAGCTTAGTGATGAAACATGTTTAGTAAGTAAAAATAACAATATCGATACTTACAATTCGTTCAAAGAACTACACGAGTTTTTCACTCGTGTAGGCGCCGCTTGGCTTTTGCCGAATATACAACCAGAGCTCCTCGCGACGTATTGGAGATGGCGGGTGGTCAACTACCAGTAGAAGGATTGGATTCAGCTTCATCTTCCAATCTCTTCCGTTTGGCTGCCATCAAATCTTTTTCGGCCTTTTCATATCCGCCGCGAGAAGCCTGTGTGGGCAATCATTCTTTCTCCCAATATCCTGATATTTTTCCCTTATTTTCTGTGAATCAGTATTGAAAACAACTATATATCAATTATGAATTCCAGCCATGTCACTAACAGAAATTAGAGAACTTCGCTTGATATGAACGTCAAACATTAGTCAAATTCACTTCATCAAGTTTCAACATTTTACTTAAGGAAGATATAGCATTGTAGAAGAAATTGGGAAAACCAAAGGAAAGGGAGTTGCGTAAATGCCGCCAACTCGGTCAATTCATTCATTCATCATAAATGGTTCCTACACATATTAGAATAACTAACTAACTAACAAAGAACGCCTAACCATGACCATTACACAGTTTACATATCAAACTTGCATGGAACTAGGACATGCTCCTCTCATGCAGACAAAGGCAGCAAATGTATACTTCTATTCACACACCAAACCATTTAACTAACAGATTAGATGTACACAATAACATTCACATATCCTCAAAGTTAATAAGCAAACAAAAGTGCAAACAAAACTAAATATAACTCACCGAGCTTCAGAGTGGTCCGCTTCGAACAAATTGTTGCCAAGTTTGTTCATCAATAAATTTGTACTTGTCCTGGGTTGATGGTCGCTTCTCCTCGGCAAAAATATAAGTGTTAGCCGAGAAAGGTCTTAAACTTCTGAACCGCTCAAAGACAATAAGACAATGTTGAGTCTTTGAACTTCTCAGACTCAAGGACGGTGAATGTAAGCCGGATAGTGTCCCACATAGGATCCTTTATTATTTTTTGGTCCACATTTTTCCACTCATCACCAAAATGCTAACCTTGCTGCGTACTAGAGCGCCGACAAAACTAGTATATGTGCTTTTATTAGGACCGAAAGGTTGCAAATTTTCATCAAAATGAATCTCGAGCTTCGTCCCAGTATTCCGACTAAGGGATACTTCCATCATTCGTGTGCCGCTTCTACCACGGCGTGCACGGCGCTGAGGAGGCTCAATGTGAGATGAAGAGGGTTCGTTTGTCCGACCCTCCCACTCAAACCAGTATCTGGAGTTTCAAGAACACGAGTGGAATCGTTTTCACCGTTCATTTTCAAGACAGTAAGAGAGGAATGCCCGAGAAAATGAGGGAGTAACAGAGGCTAACGGACGCGGGCGAGGAAGAGAGGTAATGGAACAGAAGGGTTTCGCAACGTGAACAGGGGTTCTTCGGTGAGAGTATGAGAGTGACAATGTGAGAGTGACAAAAGCTTCCGCGTGAAGTTAACGTTTGGCGCTTTATTTTTAAGACCAGGACAAATACACATATACGGTCTTAAAAGATAACCTTTAAGACCGATCTCTATATATGTCAGGTCTTAAAATTAATTAATTTTTTATTCAAACTTTAGTACTGGCCAAATTTTTGGTCCGTTCTTAAAAGTCTAACTTTTAAGACCGGTCATTCAGAACTATGGTCTTAACATTTATTACTTTTTTATTTAAACTTTAGTACCGGACAAATTTTAAGTTCGGTCTTAAAAATCAAAGTTTTAAGACCGGCTTTTATATATGTTCGGTCTTAAAACTTTAATACCTTTATATTTATATTTTTCCGTATTATTTTGGAGTGTAGAAAATATAAGTCTCGCTTTTGATGAGATTTCTACATAAAAGTATTTGATATTTCAATTTTTTTATTAACATTTTTAAGGCCGGTTGTTATTTTAACAGTCCGGATAAGATCTATGAAAAATTGATCGAATAAGAAGTTCTTTATATTTACAAATATGCCTTAGGTCACATATTTAGGACCAGGTCGATAATTAGTCCTATTTTAATGAGGCGTCCTTCATTGTGTAAGAAGTTCTTTTTATTTACAAACTCGCCACCGGCCACACCATTAAGACCAGGTGCTTCGTTTATCCGCTCTAAATGAGGCGGTCTTATAGCCCTTCATTGTTTAAGAAGTTCTTTTTATTTACAAAACTGCCACCGGTCACACCTTTAAGACCGGTGCGTCGATTATCCGCTCCAAATGAGGCAATCTTAAAGCCCTTTTTTGCACTAGTGAATTAAGGGTCTCTTCTGGGACTTAAACTCGAGACTTCGAGAAAATGCATGTATTTCCTTTTTTTGAAAATACAATTTTACTATATCTTGTAAATCCATGTACTATCTCCCATCCTTTTTACATTATCTTAATTTTTGAATTGGTCCAATCCCTTTTATAAGATTCATTTTGAATTTGCTTATAAATGTGTTTTTACCCCTTTCATTCTAAATTAATATACTACTCTCTTTTATCCTTTTTATAAGTACTTTTCTCTCTCTTCGAGTTGATCCTTAATATAAATAATTTATTATATGTCTCAAAATTTAAATTACCTTTTCCATTTTCTACTCCCTTTAAATACATATCTTTATATTAATAAACAACTAATTCTCTTTCGTTCAATTATTTATTACCAATTCTCTTTCATATTTTATACTTATTTTCTCAAATTTTCACTTGTTCTCTTTCGTATGCTCTTTTTATAAATAGGAGCATATTAGGAAAGACATATTATTTTTGACACATTTATTATTGTTAACTAATCTTAACCTGGAATTCGTTTTGCGCAATCAGAAGAAAAAAAATTGCTTATAAAAACGATGAGAAGTAGTATCTCTCATTGTCTTTTTTTTTTCATGCATTCTCTTCCATTTTTAGTTCTCACTAATTTTTTAAGAGTTAATAAGATTTAAATTTTTTTATTGATTGTAGTGAAACACGTTGGATTATTGTTGTCAAATTCATGAGTTGATTCTCCGAGTACAAAATCGTCCTGAGTCGCGTTATTAATCCCCAGCTTATTGTAAACCTGGATAAACTCACAAGTTCACACACTGAGTTTATTATTTTTACGTTTCTAAATTACAAAATCTTGTTAATCCACTCTTAAACGCGTGGTAATTTTTATGTTTTGATCCTGCTAAGCATTGGCTTTATATATGAATTTCATATAAATTTTTTATGTTGAGCATGATAAATTATGAATGTTGATGGATTTAGTTTCAATTATTTAGATTTAAAATATATATAAATCTAATTATTTGTCATTTTTGTATTTTAATTTTTTAAATATACACTATTAACACATAGAGTATTTATTAATAAAGATAAATTTTTACGAATTTATAATTTGACTTCACCATACAAATTTACATCACGGTGACGGATTTGTTTAAACCTGAGAATTTGACAACTTTAATTGAAAGTGTTTTATAAATAGAAAGAAGCACGGATATATACAAGTGACCAAAAAAGGTAATAAAAAAATAAGAAGATATTATATATAACGTAAATTTATTGTTGAGAGATAATAGGTGATATATATTTAATGAGGGTAAAAATTAAAAAAAACAATTTAAAATTTCAGATAAAAGAGATTTGTTTCTTATATTAAGAACTATCCCTATAAAAAAAGAGTGTTTCTTATAAAAAAATCTGAAGGGAGTATTTATTAATAAAAGCAAATTTTTACGAGTTTATAATTTGAACTCAGGATATGATGAATTTATATCTATGTCATAAGTTAAACTCATGAATTTAATAACCTTAATTGTGAATTATACTTTATAAATAGGAAAGAGGGTAAAACTTAAGGGACAAAAAAGGTAATAAAAAATAAGAAAATATTATCAGGCCCCATCAAAATCAAACTTAATTAATTAGTGGATTTTCGCTTCAAGCATATGAATTAGTCCCCACTCCCCGGTATACAATCTTATCTTCGTCAGTGGATTATAAAAAGGTTCTTGATTTTAAAGGAAACAATTACTCCTCTGAATTATAGAATCATGGCGAACAAGAAGGTTAACAAACAAAAGAAACTGGGTTGGTACATGAAAGCTCCGATCCGATTACTCTCCAAGGCTAGGGATGCCTACGTCAATGGCATGAACCGCCTCAATCCTCACGTCTCCTCCATGGACGCCTCCTTCGGCTTCCGTCCCGTCCTCCCTCGCAGCTTTAGCGTCAGCTCGGCGGTATCGTCGTCCGCTTCTGATGATTTTAGGGAGCTCGTGAGGGTTAGTTCTGTGCCTCACCGCCGTAGTGGTGGGCTTGATCATTCAGTATCTCAGAAACAGATCGGGCCGCCGTCTCAGCAGCGGGCTAAGGTGTCTGAGATGGCAGTGCCTCGTGTCGGAGTCGGAATGCCGTCACAGGCGCCGCCGGCTGAGGTGTGTGAGATGGAAGTGCCTCGCAGTCGAAGCGTCGGAGTTGTCGGCGGAATCCGAATGGCAAGGATCAATGAAGAGGAGTCGTGTGAATTTGACGACGACTTGAAGACGATGCCTTTGGTTCAAGCAAGAAGCAGAAGCTACTCCGTTGGCAGGTCAACGGCAGTTAATTATTCCAAAAGTAACGTAAGGACCTGAGAATTGTTAAATTTTGATTTTTTTTGTTCGAAGGTTAAATTCTAGTTTGGATATCTGTGTTTTTGTGAGAATTATTATATCATCATTAGCTTCTTCATTCTGCTTTAATTTTAGGGTCTCACAGTCGTATCTGTGCCAGGGATTGAAATTGTTGATAGTGTGTCAGTGTGTGTGTGTGTGTGTGTGAGATATATTTGTAGTGTCGTGATTGGTGAAAATTTTAACCAAATTGAATTGATGAGTTTAGATTCGTCTGAGTTTGGCTGTCATGGACACAGCTTGAAAACTTGTATTGAAGAATTCATTATGGCTATTGATTCTATTCCTTTGATTTTTTATCCCTACTCCGAATGCCGTATGCAATAAATGCAGGAAAAGAAAATAGGGAAAATTGCACCTAGTCCAAATAAGGGAAAATACGAACAAATAGTCCATTAAAATTTAAAAATTGCAATAAAGTCTTGTGAAACTTTTTTACCGTATTTTACAAATGTGAAAAGACACAAATACCCCATGAAGGTTCATGAACTTATCAATGCAGACACATAGACTTGTCAAAATTGAACTTGTTCATTTGTCATATGTTAAAAGACACAAATACCCCCATGTACCTGTGTTGACTAGTCCATAAGCATGTTTTGATAGGTGATCCTGAGCAAGGAAATTTACAATAAAATGGTCTTTTAAAATATCAAAATTACAGTGAAGTTCAGTAGGACTTTTTTACAATATTTTTCCAATTAGTTACTTGTACGTCTTAAAAACTGGATTAGGATTATTCCCACAGCGCGGCTAGCTCCGTTGATCCTATACTTAAGATAAGATTCAGTTATCTTTTTTTAAGAAATTATGAAAGCTAAATAAATTACCTTAAAATATTTCTTTTTTATGTCAAACCAATTTATCTAATTTATAAACTGATATATATATAATCAAATGATGCATTACATGTGCTAAGATTAATGATAACTAACTTATTTATTAGCTTCCTTGATACAATCACTTTAAAAAAAAGTCAGTTGGGTCATATCTATATTAAAGACAGGAGGTAATATTAATTAAGTGAGATCAAGACGCACATTTATTATATATAACATAAATATTAAAATAAATAAATTATCGACATTTAGTTAATTATCTTATAAAAATTCCATGTCTAAATTAAATTAATTATTCATAAAAAGTAATCAACGCATGGAAAAGGAGCAGCTATGCGTGGGTGTGGCCGGCTATATATACCAATATAATCCAATATAGTTATACAGACACACACACACATTATATTAAGAATGTATCTTTGATTTTAAATTATATCAGAATTTATATATATAGGGGAACCATATGTCGCATGCTGCAGTTTTGGTGGGTTTTCAATGATAAAAGAAACAAGCACTTGTACTATAACTCATACCAAGTCAAAAGTCCACCTTCAAGCCCCGACTTGTGGGATGGAAGTGTTTGATTAGGCTTTAATTATTAAATTAACTAAAAAAATGAAAAACTAAGAGTTTGTGTGTGTCCAGCAATATGATATGCAGCTGATACTCAATTAGTCATAATGATGATTCATATATATTTATATATCTCTTTATCATATTACGTTGCTTCTTGAGGGAAGCCGCTAACTTGGCTGACTTCCTTTGTTGTAGACTTGCTGATATATATACTTTCAAGTTTCCACTTGGAATACAAATCCTTACTCATCAGATATCTTTTTCCTCCTTGATCTTACCAAAATGTGTGTATTGCATATTGACCAAGATAATTGTAATGGATAAGAACAACGTCACAGTGATTTCATTATTACTTTATCACCCTTCTTCATTTTCGTTCAAAGCTCATTTTGTTGAACAGAGATGGATGATATATTTCATAAGTTAACCTCAGCCCTGAATTCTCTATATTTTTTTTTTAAAAAAACGTGCAAAATGATAGAAAGAAGTCAGAGGGAAGGATTTTTTTTTTTTTAAAATAACTATTCGATATTTTATACTACCTCTGGTCTTAATTATAAAAATATTTTTACTGTGTAATTTGCACTACAAAACTATTCCTATAATTAGGATCGAAGGGAGTATTACTGTTCCTTTTAAAAAACTTTGGATTTATCCGTCGATATTTATTTGAATATTTGACGCTACTAACAACTTACTAATCTAGTTTACTGAATTATTGACTCTACAATGAGAAAACCTCCTTACGTTCAAGTAATTATCACGACTGCATATATAGAACTTGAATGTGAGACCACTGCTAGTTAAATGAGGTAAATTATATTTTCACAAATTAATATCACACAATTCACTTTTTTTAATTAAATAAGAATTTACATATTTATTTTTATTTAGAAAATTAAAATATCTAGAAGCTATAGCTAGTATTTAAGTCTTAGATCAAAATTTCATTTTTATATCAATCCAAAAGGGTTGAGCTTAATTAGTTTACAGTCTACAATTGTTGACGAGCAAGGATTTACATTTTCTTCAAGAGTTATATATATACAATTCTAAACGCCCGCCATATCAAACCCATTTCTTCTGGTTTTCTGAAAATATAATGCTTTGACTTCAACTGAATTGTTTTAATTTTCAACTTTGAAGTTTGAACGTAGAAATATAATCTTTCACAACTCAGATTTTGACTATACAACATACATTTTTTTACATTTTTTTAAACAAATGAGCATGAGATTCAGTCCTTAATAAATCTAATATTTTTTTAAAAAAATATCTATATCGAAAATATTAAAATCACCAGGGTTTGTATCTCTCCTGTGTTTAGTGTGTTTTTACTTCTACAAATGGTTGGCTATCGTATGATCTTTCTTAATTAAAGATCATGACTGATCAAGAAACGTGGAATTCAAGCTACCTCTCGATTGAGTTGTACGGATAATAATAAACGACACCACGACAAGGTGCCTATAGGACTTAAGGAAGTACTCGGTTGATTACAATTAATAGGCGGGTTAAGGGATAATTGTATTCTGGAAATTGTCACTGAGAGCAATTTTGTCTTAAAAGTGTCAAAAATAAAGAAATTTTGCCCTGATCTTTATCCCATTCTTTTGGCATCTCTTTTTTTAATTGGCATGTCTAAAATAGACCTTTCTAATTGGGACACTTAAGAACCACTTTATGGATCCCAATTCTAAATAGAGATGTCTAATATATCCCTTTTGAGAAAAAGGAAGTTTTTTAGGAAAATATAATTTATTTATTATAGTAGTATTTAGAATAAATACTCTTTCTGATCCCTAACAAAAACACGAACCTCATTTTGGTCCCTTACAAAAAAATCGACCATTATTCGTCCTTTTTAGGGACTAAAAAGGACCTTTTATGTAACATCCCAATTTCAGAGCCAAATTTTTTTTTAAAACATCAGAGTAGAGCATCGGCGGAATAAAAACATTGAGTAACTGATTATAACAATAATGGTGGCGTATCTGCCTGTTCATAAAGATTAATACATTATCTGTTTAGGTACTAGACGTAATCGATCCGGTCTCCACGCGGTCTTCAACTTCATATGTGATGTCCGCTCTGCTTACTCTTATCCTCCGTCCTTGGTCTCTCTCTCCAGACCTTGATGTGATGCTATAGTAAGAGCTGAGATCCAACGTTCATCGGATCTCAGGTAACGGTTAACCTCATGCTTATATAACACTTTATGTTCAACAGATATTTCTATGATTACAAAGAATGATACATGATCATTTAATAACAACCGCCCTACAAGCAAAGTTATTTGTCCGCACTTTAATTGTGTGCCACGATGTACGGTCGTGTCCGTAGCGCTAGGAAAACTATGACGGTATTATATTTACTATAACCCGTAAAGTCGTAAGTGATTATCTAAGTGTAACATCCTTAATCATTTGTGCATGGCCCGCAACGTAGTTCCACCCATGGCTTATGAAACTATCCGTACCATATATAAGCGGACTATAAGCATCGAGTTAGTATTACAAGATGCCGCGAACGTACCTTCGTTTGATGGTACTTCGGTATTTTTGACTGAAATGGCACGTTTACTTAAAACGGCGAAACGTCCAACAATGCTCGTCGGACAACATAACGGCAGCAAACTAGGATTTCGACGTCCTATAACAGTAATATCACCTCTATTAGTGATTTGACAACATAACTGGCATTTTAGGTAAAAATTACCATTTTGCCCCTATACCCCTAATTGGCGGAATTTCGCCAAAGACTTCGTTACTCTAGCAAATTTTCTTCCCGAAATTTCGCTGTAACTTCGACGCAATTATGATTCTTGAAAATAATGACTAAAATAGCCCTCCCTTCTAATATCAAAACATAAAAATAAAGACTACTCTAGCATTACTAACTATTGAACTAAAGACTAAAACCAAAGACCGAAAGACTTACCCGTTGAAGACTTCTTGAACTTCCCCGAGCTTCTCTCTCTACTTCTTCCTCTCTCTAATTTTCGGCCAAAGGGCAAGAAAATGGTGTGAAATTTCAAGACCCCTCATGCCTTTATATAGGAAAAGATTGGGTCCTAAGGTGTAATTTTCCTTCTCAATTTTGGGTCCAAAGTTGTAATTTCCCTTTTTCACTTTGAAGACTTCTCCAACAAGTATTTCTCTCTCCCTTGGTCGACATGCTTGGCTGATTTGGCAGCAATTGATTGGTTCCAAGTGATAAATCAAAGTTGCTTTATGCCAAGATCGATAGAATTTCCCGATCGTACCCGATTCGCGTGTTTTCGGAGAATTCCCAAAATTCTGGATTTACAACTTTGAAGACATGTTCTCACTTAGTAGAAATGTCCAAGTTAACCTAAATTTTGATCCCATATAGGGTTCCAACTGTCCAGCTTGAAGTTTTCTCGAAAACGTGTCCAAACGCGTTCGGTTTCGAATGCATTTCGAAAACATCAACTTCTTCGAAAAATTCACCGATTCCAAATTTGTTCATATAAATTCAAACTCATTCCTAGATGTTGAGTTATAATTTATTTTCCTTATATCCAAAAATATACCTATATGCATTTTTCCCTATTTTGTTTTATTAGGAAATGCACAAACGACTTCGTAATTTTCTCCCTAAGAGTATAACGGAAGACAAAATTCCACTGATCATTATTTTTCCCTGACTTTGGAAATCCCATTCCTAGATCTCTAGATAGGATCCGCTTCCTAATTTCTAATTTACTATTCACCAAGTTTCACTTTAATTAATTATAATATAAAATATTTGCAAGTTGTACATAAAATTTTTGGATATTATTTTGCTCAAACTTAACCCTTAAGGTTCCTATATTTCGGTCAACAAACTCTGGCCCTTTTTAATTTATTTTATTTTTAATTTATTTATTTACTTAATTAGTTATTTATTTTAATTTTTCCAAAAATCCCACAAAATTACCTAATTGGTCCATTCTTGTATTTAGGCTTAAAAATACCTAAACTTAACTATTTTTCTCCAAAATTTCCAATTAATTAGTAAATATATTTTTACTAATTTTAAGCCAATTACCACTAATTTTTGAGTTTTACATAATTATTTCATAATTTCTTTTGCTCAGACTTAAGTAATTAGCTAGAAATTACTTAATCACTTTATTATCATTAGTTGATAATTTTCTTAATTAGAATGTCACATTACCTCATAATTATAATACTGACATTTCTGTTTCCATGTGTTCTGCAGTATTTTAGAATTTGTGAGGGCATTAAAGTCATTACAATACTTTTTGAATATCTTTATTCAGTTTCTCCAAGTTTGTAATTTATTAAATTACCCTAATTAGAGATAACATACTCTCATTATTCAAATAATTATTTCACTGACTTTTAGGACTTTTCACAATTTTCCTAAATATTTATGTCCCTTAGGGGCATTTTGGTCATTTGGCACTTTGGCCCTTAATTTCTCTAATTTCCAAGAGATTTTTCCTTAGAAAATAAGATAATTATATCTTATTATTTGATATCCCATATTCACCTACTTTTTATAGGTATAATCTTACCAAATTATGATACATATTTTTTTGGGGTATTACATTTTAGAAATTTGTGGGGATCAAAATGTCAACTAATCGACTATTATTCGTCTTTTTTATGGACTAAAAAGGACCCCTTTTTTATAAGGGACCAAAATGGGGTCCGTATTTTTTGTCAAGGACCAGAAAGGGTATTTACTAATAGGGCAACCTATCTAAACAATACCGAAAATTTAAATTACTTATTCTAATAAGAAAATTGATGATGAAAGGGTTCTCTGGCGGTCTGGATTATTGTTCTTCAACTAGCATCAACGACTCCGCTGCAGTTGCATGAAAATTATATGGAAATTTACATTTTTTATAAAATGCCAAAAACAACGCTATATGTGATTAAAATTTGGTTCACTGTATTCTTCATATTTTTCTTGATTAATTAGCGTTTGTAGTTTAGAACATTATATTTGATGATAAAATCTAGGGAACTGATAGAAAAAAAAAAACTTACTTATTGTAAAATCCTAAATCAGATATTTTTCATGAAATGAGTTGTAAATTTCTTGTCTTCATTTTAATCCATTATTATGTGCCAATGAATAGTTAGGTAATTAAATATCTCTTAAATTAAATTGATAAAATTTTCTAAATTTAACCATATTAAATTCTCTCTCTGTTTATATTTACAAATCATTCTCATTTATCTTTCATATTTCTCTTTTACCAATGATAATTAAACAAGGTGAAATTGAAAAACAATCATTATTCACTTATAAATAGAAGATATTTAGAACGATTTTTTTTTTTTTTTTTAAGTGTGCTTATAATAAGATACATTATGTTCATGATGCATTATATTTTTCATCTTTCGTTTTTTCCCCCTCTTTGTACATAAACAATAATTACTCTGTGGGGATTAAATCACATATACTTTGTACCAAAGCCATTTCTTCTGGTTTTCTGAAAATATAATGCTTTGAATTCAACTGAATTGTTTTAGTTTTCAACTTTGAACGTAGAAATCTTGTACATATCAGATTTAGACTATACATTTATTTACATATTTTTAAAAAATGAGCATAAGATTCAGTCCTTAATAAATATAATATTTTTTTAAAAAAAGTATGTTTATAGAAAATATTAAAATCATCAGCGTCTTATATCTGTCCATTTTTGCGTGTTTTGAAAATTACAAATGGCCGGCTATTGTATGATTCCTAATTTTATCTTTCTTAATTAAAGATACTAATGATCGGCAAAAGAAAAACAAAGATATTAATGGATCATGACTGATCAAGAAACGTGGAATTTAAAGCAACACATCCCTTGAATTGTACGGATAATACTCCCTCCCTTCCTTTTTAGAAGAAACTATTGTTACACATGCCTTGTAACATCCTTCACTTTAAAGAATAATAATTAATTAATGGTTTGATTAAATCATCCATCAAAATATTTTTATGCACATAGTTGAGTTTTGGAATTTAATAGACTTAAACTTTTTAACTGATTATTGCTTCTAGCTTTATCAAAATATCCAAAATATATCATAGTATGTAAAATGAGCTCTAATGTGACAATATACAATAATCCAACATGTACAAAAAAGATGGAAGCACTACTGTTAGCCAAAGTAGTTTAAGCTTCCAAAATCTTCTCTGATAGACCCACACGAGAACTATCACCTGAAAAATATTAGTAATCATCAATTCAATTCATTACAAATGCTAATATGTGCTCGTGAGGTGTCAGGTGAGACATTTTATATAACAAAGTATTAGAAATATAATTCATATATATAACATGTCAAGCAAAATATTGATGCACCATCCATCCTTGTTACCCCAAACCACCCTTATAACCGCTGACTAAAGCCAAAGCTAACAAATGATTCGTTCATTTAACTAGGTTACACATGATTTCAAATCATAAGGCGTCACCTAGCTAGAGTCTCTAGCTCATCATGATTGGACTAACGCTCCCCTCCTCTTGATGAAATCAAGGTGTCACCATTCCTTGATTTTACCTTTAACCCAGCCAAAGGAAAAAAGAGCTAGATACCAAGGCCCCTGAGTGTCAAAGTCATTCACTGTGCATCAAGTGGTGACATATCATGTGATATATTACTCACACGTAGGGGTGGAAACAAGCCAAGTCAGGTCAGGCCTCACCCTTAACAGGTCAGGCCTGTTATGCAAGGAAGTGGCCTGTTACAAGCTAAAATTTTGGCCTGAGCCTGGTCTGTTAAAGGTCTGGCCTGGCCTGTGGCCTGTTAAAAGGCCTGTATTTTTTACAGGCCAAATGCAAACAGGCCTACAATATACAGGCCGACAACAGGCCTAATGTAAACAGGCCGGAAACAGGCCTACAGTATGCAGACCGACAACAGGCCTAATGTAAACAAGTCGAAAACAGGCCTAATGTAAGCAGACCGGAGAGATATTAATTAATTTTTTTTATCAAAAAAAATAATTATTCTTAACATGCCTATTTGGAGGCCTAGGTCTGGCCTGTTAAGACAAAACAGGCCTTTTAGCCTGACAGGCCAGGCTTGACCAGGCTTTTAACAGGCCAGGCCAGAGGTTCTTGGCCTATTTCCACCCCTACTCACACGAAATCTCTCATCACAACTCCACAATCATCCCTCCCCTCTTGTATCAATACTCAAGAGATAAAATGGCAATAAATTATCACACACCACTATCAATTTACAATTTATCAAGAGAATCTTTCCAATATCATAAATCAATAATATAATATCACTGGTCATTTTCCCAAATAAATTCCACAAGACAATTTTATTATGATTAACAGAGTTTCATAGATTTATATAATTAAAAATCACTCACAAACATTATACAAGCATGCACAATAAGAGGAAAGTAGTTACCTTTCGTCAAAACTAATTATTATCACACTACTCCTAATCCAAGAACTCAGACACACGTCAAAATCATCCAATCACAATTAATTTACTAACTATTAATAACTCTTCAAAAATCCACATAATCAAAATTATAACTTGTAAATTTCATATAATTAAAAATATACAAATTTTAATAATAATATACTATTATCATAAAATTGAAAATAACAATTTCGGGTTTAAATTCTAAAAATGACCATTTAGTCTTACCAATTTCAGAAATGACAATTTAGTCCTACAAATTCAAAAAAATGACAGTTTAGACTTACAAATTTCAGAAATTACAACTTAGACCGACAAATTTAAGAAATAACAGTTTCGTCCTTCAATTTTAAAACTAAACCGATTAAAATTTTAATAATATCTTTATTAACCTAAATAAATTATTTAACCCACATTTAATCGGTAAAAACATCCTTTAGGACATAAATCCTTAACTTTTTAAATAGAAAATTAGTTTTAAATTCTTATAACAACCAATTAACAAATTTGAACCAACTAAAATTAACTATTAATCGTCCTCTACATATATACAGTAATCTATTATCCAAACTCAAAATTGTCCCAAAATCCTAACCCCAAAATTTTCATTAATCAGCACAATATTACCCCATTAGAAAGAGAAAAATCTATGAAATAACTTTCATGAAGGAAGTTTATTGAAAATAAGTTAGTTTAATTATTTAAATGACTTACCTTGAAAAACCTAAATAGTCTCCTTCTCTTCTAATTTTCCACTTATTTTTTCACACTCTCGCTCTCACTCTCTATCAATCTCGCCCACCTCACCGCCAGACACTCGTATATATAGTCGGAAAATCGGGTCGAGTCCGTTTAAGCCCTCGCCCTTTAAGAGCCGAGCTTAAAAATTAGATGAGCTAAATGAAATTGGCCTTGTAGTGCCAGCCATGTAGGGTTTCAGGCTTAAAAGGGCCGGCCCGAGGATTAGGCCCTTTTAATTTTTTTTTGAAAAAAATACCTAGGCTGCCTAAACTTGAGAGTTGAGAAGTGAGAACCCTAAAAATTTCAATCTTGGTCTCCCTTTCCTTTTTTTTCTTCGAAAATCTCACCCACACTTACAAAGTTGAAGCACAATCTAATGTCTTTGAAATTGATGATAGTGGCGAAGAAGATGACAATGATAGTCATTGTACTAATGTTGCTTAGTGGAACGCATATAAAGTGTGTGGTCAGTAGTCGGACGAGAGATAAATATATCGAGAGAAAGGGATTTCCAACACAATGTCATGGCTATATGTGATTGAGATATGTGCTTTACGTTCGTGTTGGCGGGATGGGAAGGTAGTGCGCATGATGCTCGTGTGTTTCAAGTTGCTACCTCAAATCCATCTATGAAGTTCCCTCATCCACCTTAAGGTATCTTTTCGTATACTTCAACTAAATAACTATGTCTGCATTTCATATTTGAATTTATCTCACACCTTCAAAATGTTTTCACTACTTATTAGGCAGATATTATTTGATTGATTCTGGATATGGAACACCTGTTGGGTATTTTGGTCCCTACAGAGGTCAGCGTTATCACCTAGTAGAATTCAAGCGTCAATATGGATTTGGAAATGAAAAAGAGGCCTTCAATTTTTATCACTCAAGTTTGTGGTCTACTATAAAAAGGACTTTTGGGGTGTGGAAGAATAGCTTTGAAATCTTACAAAATACACGAATATAGGTACCAAACACAAATTTATATAGTTTGTGCAACAATAGCGACATAATTTTATTATGAGAAATTCTCAATCAGATACTACTTTCAATGAAGCTAAAAATAGAAATATTAATGTAGATGAAGAGTCTTTCTCGATTGATTTTGCTAAAGAATGTTTAACCCAAATGAATCAACCCTCTTGTTCAACCCAAATATAATAATACCTGCACACAAATTGACTTGTTCTAGCTTCGGCTTTTATACTCTTTTTGTTTTTGTTGGGTACAGATGATGGACTTGGCCTAGAATTACAAATTCAAACTAAGCCACCAAAATGGAACCCATATTAAAAGTAAGCCGAATTGATCCATTAGGCCTATGGACCAATCCAGTTAACTCTTTTTTTATTTATTCATATTTTTGTTTAAACTTTCACTATCTTGCCATTCACCACCCTGATTCTCAATATAAACCAGTGTGTAATTCATTCTCATATCCCAAGCCATACATTAAATTAATAGATTTTTAAAATTTATTTTTATTAAATTTTTTTCTTTATCTGCATTTATAAATCATTCTCACCTCTATCTCTTTCTAATAAAAATTAAAATTTAAAAACAATTATTAATTACATCATAAGTGACTTATATTTATAATTAAATTTCTTACACATGTGGTTTATAATAAAGATTATAGTTATACGAACCTCTAGCCACTTTTACAAGGGCATAAAATTCAAATTGCTTTGTTCTTTTTTATAATTGCTCAACGAGAGTTGTTTGAATATTTAATTATCTTTTTGTTTTCTATTTTTACCCCTTATTAATTATATATATTACATTATTAAAAGGATGGTAATACTTATATTCAGTTTATTTATTTCTCTCTTTTATTTTCCCCTCATAATTAAAGGCATACTAGAAAAAAAGTTTATTTTAAGCATACTTATTATTTGTAACTAATTTTAACTATTTTATTAAACTATATAATTCAATTATTGGACTTTTATAAATAAAAGGGGAGGGAGTATCTTTTTAATGCAAACATTGACATTTATGGAGAGTTTATCCACTTTATATTTTCAGATAGAAGAAAATCGAGAGTATTTATAGATTTAATTTCTTTTGTGTGTTCGTTATCTGACCCCTATTGTTAGTTTCTTAATCCTAATGTTCGTGTAACTTTTAGTCCTTGCAATTTGCCAAAACTTTAATTTTCTTCCTATTTATAGTTTTAAATATAAAAATGTAAACCTAATTATTTTTTAAGAGATCAAAACTAAAATGCAAAAATATTGGTAGGACAAAAGATTCTCCACCGTCTATACATGATACTCATAATGCCTTCGATCTCGATTGATTTCACGAAGTTCGATTCAGTCTGAGGTTCACTGCTTCATTTCAGTTAACAAAACAAAAAAGACCCAAAAGGCCTTTTATTTTATTTTTTTTGAAAATAAGGCAAGCCGAAGCTTGAGAAGTAGGAGATGGAGCATTATGACCCTCCTTGGCCATATAGTCAGCACAAGAGATGTTATCCCTCGGGGTATATCGGAGCGTCACGTCCCAGTCCTGGTAGAGAAGGTCTCTAGTCTCCCTAATAAGGTCGCGCAATGGATGGTCAGCATAACAGCAATCTCTCATGAGGGTGTTGATCGCATCCAATGAATCAGAATAAAGGAGGATCTTTTGAAATCCCATATGAAGTCCCAAATTCAATCCCAGCTTGATGGCATAGAGCTCTGCTTCAATAACAGTATGCACTACTAGAAAAATTCTATTTTGCGACGGAAAATTGCGACGGAAAGTTATCCGTCGCAAAATCCATAGAATTTGCGACGGATCCGTTTTCCGTCGCAATTTGCGACGGAAAACGGATCCGTCGCAAATTATGCGACGGATACGTGATCCGTCGCACATGTTGCGACGGATCAAGGATCCGTCGCAAATGTGTGCGACGGATCCGATCCGTCGCAAGATGCGACGGACCTGGCGGTCCGTCGCACAAAGGGCTGACATGTCGCCCTTTTGCGACGGACCGGGATCCGTCGCAAAAGCTGAGTTTGCCTTTTTTGCGACGGACCGCGTCCGTCGCGAAGATTCGCTGACCGACGGAGCGTCGCCGCAAAGCTTCGGCGATTTGCGACGGCCCGTCGATCCGTCGCCGCTTTTGCGACGGACCGGACCGTCCGTCGCAATGGGCGACGGACCGGACCGGCCCGCCGCAAATCGGTGAACGCAAGCGCTTTGCGACGGACGGACCGGTCCGTCGCAAAATGCGACAGGCCGGACCGTCCTGCCGCATTTTTTAAACGGACGGTCGTCCGTCGCAAAACGCATGCGACGGACCGGACCGTCCGTCGCATTTTTGCGACGGATCGGGTCCGTCGCAAAATTGCTATATATCGGCCCCCGCGTTTTCATTTCTCTCACTCTCCTCACTGCAAACTCCGGCGACCCCCTCCCCCCTCTGCATATTTCCGGCCCCGACCTCATTTCCGGCCCCCTCACCGCAAACTCCGCCCACCCTCCCCTAGTCATTTGGCCTCTCTCTTTTCATCCTCTTCTCTCGTACTTTGGTCCGGTGGGTGTTTCTTTGAAGAGGTGGTGGTTCTTCCAACGGTCTACCCTTACTCATTCTCTCCTTGCTTGTTGGTGCAGGTGGTGGTTCTTCCAAAATTCTTCCCTTGTTCGTTGGTGCCAGTTCTTCTTCACTTCCCTTTGCTCACGGTATAGGTATGTTTAAATGTTTAATGTTGAGATTATTATATATAGATTAAAATGTTGGGAATATGAAAATTGATTTGTGTATGTAGATTAAATTGTTGGGAATATGAAAATTGATTTGTGTATGTAGATTAAAATGTTGGGAATATGAACATTGATTTGTGTATGTAGATTAAAATGTTTGATATAGGTTTTTGTAGTGAATAATGTATGATAATAATCTGTGTTAATTCTTTCTTGTTGATTAAATTATATATGATTAATTCTTCATTGTTTATAGTGAGAATATTAATGTTGTATTATTTATTTATATTGTGTTTTGTATGGTTGGAAATTTTTGTGTTAAAATTATGTTTTTTATTAGTGGGTAATGATACATAAGTCTATAAAGAGTAAGATTTTGAATTATATATAAATTAAATTGTAGTTAATATGGATATAGATTAGTGTATGTACATTAAAATGTAGATAGTATTCATAACATTTAAATGTGAAAAATAATTTGTAAAAAGTGAAATTGATAGATAAGAGAATTAATTAATTAATATAATTTGTATGGAATATGTATGTTAGTAGAAAATTATAAGTTACATGATTTTAAGGGTAACATATTCCCAAAAGTATAGGATATTAATTTATCTAGCACTTTTTAGGAATTTGGAAATTTCAATTCGATTTTGGTGTGATAAATTTATAATTTTGTATTAATTGTTAATAATATATAAATCTTCATAAAAATGACTATTAATAATTTTTATATTTTTGTGGCATGTTGAGATTTTAATTAACTTAGTAACTAAATTACTTAGGAAGTATGGAAGGCAACCACGATAGAAGTTGGATGTACAATCGTCTAACTAATAGAAGATAACTAACACAAGTATTCTTGGCGGGTTTGGAAAACTTCATCCAATTTGCTTTGGCGAATTCAAATAATTCAAGTAGTGAGATCGGTGTCCGTGTGCTAAATGTAGGTGTTTAAGATTTAGGGGTACGGACAATGTCAAAATTCATTTGTGTCAAAAGGGATTCATGAAAGATTATGAATGTTGGGAATGTCATGGCGAAGTCCGACGGACACCGAGTGGTTATTACGGGACGGTAGTCATCGAGAAAACCTTAATCAATATGAGCAATTGGTTATGGATGCCGCGGGACCGTCGATCGGCCAATATTTTGATCTCGTTACTCATGCTGAGTCGTCATACATGGGAGAGGAGACCAGGTACACATACCCAACCATCATACATGGGTGAGGATCCTCATCCGAAGCCGCTAGGTTCTACAAAATGCTTCAAGAAGCCCAACGTCCGTTATGGGAAGGTTGCGAACACTTTGATAGTAGTGAATATTCATCGCTATCGGCTACCCTGGCAACACTAAGCTTGAAGACTGATCACCATATGAGTGAGAGGAATTACAACGAAATGATGCAGATCATGAGTAAGGTTGTTCCTAAAGACAATAATTTGCCGAAGGATTTTATCAAGCAAAAAAAAGGTTAAGGAGCTTGGCCTTGGATGTGAAAAAATCCATTGCTGCCCTGAGAGGATGTATGTTGTATTACAAGGAAGATCTTTGAACCGACCAATTGTAAATTCAGTGGAGATGACAGATATAAAGTTGTGGGAAAAAAGAAGATAGATGTGTACCTCAGACCTTTGATAGACGAGTTGAATATGTTGTGGAGTGAAGGGGTTCTTACGTATGATATATCATTAAGTCAGAATTTCACCATGCGGGCTGCCTTAATGTGGACCATAAATGATTTCCCTGCATATGGGATGTTGAGTGGTCGGCAAACGTCGGGAAGCTTGCATGCCCGGTATGTCTTGAACAGAACATGGGTTTTAGCTTGAAACACGTCGCAAGGTCGGTTGGTTTGATAGGCATCGGCGATTCCTACCCCGATCATCCGTGGAGGAGAAATAGAAAAGACTTCACGCGGAATGTTGTCGAACGAGCGAGCAACCCCGTCGTTTAAGTGGCCAAGAAATATGGGACGAGTCAAGTACATTCAAAGTGTCGAAGAGGGGGCTGCTTGTGGAACTCGAGGGATACGGCGTTGATCATCATTGGAACAAACGCAGCATCTTCTCGGGAACTACCATATTGGAAAGATCAATTGTTAAGACACAACCTCGATGTCATGCATATTGAGAGGAATGTGTTTTGCAACATTTCGTACACCGTGATGGACACCAAGGGCAAGACGAAGGACACATCAACGCAAGACGGGACATAGAAGCGATATGCGAAGGCCCGCTTTACATTTGGTGGGGAGTGGCACGGGACGGACATCCAAACCTAGAGCGCCGTACACATTCAACAAACAACGAAATTTGGAACTGTTGCAATGGGTTAAAGAAGCGAAAGCGCGAGACGGTTATGCGTCAAACATGAAAAGATGTGTCGACATGCACGAGGCGAAGTTATTCGGCATGAAGAGTCATGATTGTCATGTTTTCTTCCGAGATTGTTGCCTTGGGCCTTCAAAGCACTTCCGAAGCATATATTGTCTATTCTGACGGAATTTTCCATGTTCTTTAGAGAAATTTGTGCTTCTGAGCTTAATGTTGAAAAATTACGGCACCTGGAGGCGAGCATGCCCATAACTCTATGCAAGTTAGAGATGATATTTCCTCCTACCTTGTTTGACTCAATGGAACATTTGCCCGTTCACTTGGCCTACGAAGCAAAGGTAGGAGGCCCGCAACAATATAGATGGATGTATCCTTTTGAGAGGTAATATATATATTTCTATCGCGCTGTTATTAATTGACCGACACGGTACTTTAGTTTATAAATATCCTCTGATATTCCATTGTAGGTTTTTACGCACACTTAAGAACAAGATCAAAAATCCAAGGTACGTTGAAGGATCTATCACTGAGGCATACCTTGTCGAAGAGGCCGCAAAATTTGCTTCATACTATTATCCCCCTGAAATGATGTCAAGATGGAGAGGGTACCGCAACGATGATGCGGTGATACGAGGGATCAAAATCAATATTTAATTTTCCAGGGCGAGTCGTGGGAAAACGTTTTAGGTCAACTCTTGACGGAAGAGATAAGCGAGTAGCGGAGTGGTACATTCTAAACAACTGTGAAGAGACCGCCCAGTATTTAAAGTAAGATTCCTTTTCTTTTTGTTGTTACGCTAAGAATTCCAGTATTAAGAGCATTTTTTCTTCTTACAGTTACTTCTCTAATTCGGTCCGATCGGGAAATCCTTCAATGGCGGAATCCGAAGTTGACCAATTCACGATGTCTGAGTTCCCAAAATGGCTTCGATCCTACTTCGTGGAAAATCCATCAGATCCCAATGAAGTTGCGTGGAGTTTGTCCTATGGAGCTGCAATTAGTGTTACCCGGTGCAAGAAATACATAATCAATGGGTATCGGTTTTCAACTGTCGAGGCGAATGCAGGTACACTATGTTGTAATTATGGTGTATGTTGTCGAGGTGACAAAGTTGATGGGGTGGAGATTGACTACTACGGGAAGTTAGTTGACATAATTCAACTGAGTTACCCGTGGGACAAGGTAGTGACCCTTTTCAAATGTGAGTGGCTTGATAACAGTCCGCGTGGGACCAAAATGGACAAACATGGAAATATTGAGATCCACTGGACAAGGAGATATACGGTTGGTTATGACCCATTCATCCTTGCTCAACAGGCGGAACAAGTTTACTATACATCATACCCCACATCCCGCCAAGGTTGGAGGGGTTATTAAAACCAAAGCACGAAATATTATACCAAAGTCGAAAGAGCCGAATCAAATGACGGTATGGCTGAACCGTTCCAAGCCGATGTGGAACATGTACTCCCATAAACATCTTCGATGACGAAGTACCAAGCAATCTATTTGATTCTGCTGCGGGGTTAGAATTAATTCCTATACAAATTGACGATGAGGAATCGACGATGAGGAAGAAGTGATTTACTCGATAGTGAATCGGAGTTCGACGACTATGAGACCTCCTCGAGGAAGACGTGCAAGCAAATGTTGATGTTGATGAACAAGAATCGTCCGATTGATTTCTCGTTAGTTCTTTGTTTGTGATGATTTGTTATACTACATACTTTGTTAATGCGCTACTTATTGTTATATATTTTTTGACATTATGTCTATGAGTGTTTAGAGATGGAGCATCTAGGAGGACGTTCAGGTAGTGGACGGGGTAGTGGTCGAGCCCAACCCCGTCCTATCGGAGGGTAGGGCGACGTCATCTCGCTCCTTATGGAGGTAGAGGGTCCAGCGCTTCCCGGATATGCCATCCTTTGATATGTCATCTTCACCGTCTACATATATGTCGTCATCACCGTCATTGTATATGTCGTCATCACCGTCTACCCCCCACCGATCCACAAAGCAAGGGGATCACGGAGTTTACAATATAATTTCGATTGATTTACATAAGTTTAGTTACATATGATTTACATATGTTTATCTTCAATACTTCACATTCCTTCCTTAGCACAATGCGTCGCCTCATAGCCACGTTGGGGAAGAAGGTAGTTCCTCCGATCCACCAACGGGGCTCCAGAGATCCTTCGACACGAAGCTTTGGATCCGTCCCGACGGCGTCGGGTAAGTCATGCCAAGTTACCGTAATGTTACAATTTTCTCTATGTAAATGGTTTGTATGGTAATATTTGCATGATGTCATCTCTCATCGATTTGAGCCTCATAATGAGGTAAGGGACTTCATCTCGGCCCAATTATTCCGCAATTACAACCATCCTTGGGCCAAGTGGACGAAATTCCTAGCACTACTCGAGATGTTTGGTTCGATGAGTTCTTGGTAAGTTTTTGTTTTATGGTTATTTAATTAAGTACTTTAAAAATTTGGAGCACTAATGGTTCGTTATTGATTTTCAGCGCCAGCATATGACGTTGCCTGAACATCGTGCAGAACTGAAAGCAAATTATAATCATAATGGAGGCAAATTTTTGCGTCAAAAGCTTTACGGCTTGAGAAATAAAAGAGGCAAGAAAGACTGGATTCCCCAGGACACTGTAGACGAATTATTGCAGAATTGGGCCACAAATGAAAAGTTTCAAAACATGAGCACGAAAAATAAGCAAAACAGAGCCAAAATGGAAGGACCGTCATATCTTGGCGTTTGCATTCCTATTAGTGAGCATCGACGGAAAATTGTAAGTACACTCTATTTTCTATTTAGGTATTTGATATTTTATACTTTGAAGTAATTAATTAAGGTTCTCATCCGCGTTTGCGTGTAGAGTCTGGGAAGTCCTGAAGGATCAATTGAGTGGGCTACCTTTGAGCGGACCCATTCCGTGATCGAAGGGAGTGAGAGACAATGGATTAACCAAAAGGCGCCGCAAGTAGCGATTAGACATTTATTGCCTTTATTACTTGTTTTATGCACCACCATATTTATTTTATTTTACATGTCTAATAAGCTATGTATTTTTGTGCTTGTAGGAAACCTTTCGAAGGCGTCGCGCAGAGAGGGGTCGCGGCTTGGGTCGACCCCGCATCCTCTCGGTCCGACAATGAGAGTCTCTTCTTTGAGGCCGCAGCGGATTTAACAAGAAAGGGAGAGTCTTTGGATACGGTGCCTCTGCTGGCCGATCAAGCAATCAAAGCGCTCCTCATCCAAGGTGAAGGTGTTTCTCCGTGTACACGTAATACATTTCATATTGATAATTTCCATTCTCTTGTCTATTCAAATGAAGTACAAATAATAAATGTACTTCATAATGTATTTGCAGATGAGTCAAGAAGATGAAAGCGTTGGTGGAGCGGCAAGCAACACGGATGAGTCAACAACGAGGACATCATGAGGCAGGAGATGCTTCAGAACGGGAGAGGATGGAGCAGGCAATGAATCGAGAACGGAGAGGATGGCGCTTGCGATGCAACAGAACGGGAGAGTATGCGACAGCAGATGGATCGATGCAAGCGGAGATGATGAGACAGATGCAGAATCAACTCCTGTCTCTAATGACACAAAAGGGTTCGGGGTCGGCTCCCGTGATGATGACCATGCGGGTGATGATGATGATGATCACAATCTTGATGTTTAGACTACTTTTTAGTATTTGTTCCTTACAACATTATTATATATATTTTGTTTTCTCTGTTTAAACTCTTTTTATTATATTCATGATACTTTTGCATTCAATTTTCAAGAAAAAAAATTAAAATTTAAAAAGATTCAAAAATTAAAAAAAAAAAAATTTCAATAATTTTGCTACGGATTTAAAATTCCGTAGCAATTTGCTACGGAATTTTATCCGTAGCAAATTGCTACTGATTTCATTCCGTAGCAAATTGCTCTGAATTCAATCCGTAGCAATTTGCTACGGATTGAGAATCCGTAGCAATTTGCTACTGATTGCAATCCGTAGCAAATTGCTACGGAATGCAATCCGTAGCAAATTGCTACGGAATGCAATCCGTAGCAAATTGCTACGGATTGTAATTCCGTAGCAAATTGCTACGGAATTTTCAATCCGTAGCAATTTGCTACGGAATTTTCAATCCGTAGCAATTTGCTACGGATTTTGAAAATCCGTAGCAAATTGCTACGGATTTTGAAAATCCGTAGCAAATTGCTACTGGGTTTTTGCTACGGAAAAATCCGTAGCAAATTCCGTAGCAAATCGATTTTGCTACGGAATTTTGGCATTTTTCCGTAGCAAAATCGATTTGCTACGGATTTTTTCCGTAGCAAAAATCAATTTTTTTTTTAGTGATGGAGACCAAGGGATTTGCAAAACCCCATCAGCCAGTGCCCTTCAGAATTCCTGATTACTCCTCCGCAAGCTGCTTGAAAGTTGTGGCGAACTGATCCGTCTACATCAATTCGGACTGCATCTTCTGGAGGGGGGTCCAAGATCTCTCCTCATACCTATCAAGTTGAAAAATTTGATGAGATAAGTTGTGATTAACATGATTTTCCATAAGAAGATAGTTAAGCAACTCAAAAGGCCTTTTTATTGAATCCAAATTAGCAACACCACTGTCTGAAGTTTTCAATTTTTGTCGTTCGTTAGTTTCAATTTCATGAACAGGGAAGAGAAAAAACGCAAGTTCAATGACGCCATCGTTAACATGCTCTTTCCACCTCCTCCTTCCCCAGTACTATTTTTCTACCACTCCCCCTCTTCTTTTCTTTTCTTTTTAAATTTTCCGCATTCGTTTTTATGGTAAATTCAATAATTTCATCATTTTAGCCCGAAGAAGAGTCCAGACCTGTGCAGGCTTCCATCACAGGGTTTGATTCTGATGCTATTCCAGGTTCTAATCCATATATAATTTTGTTTCAATAGAAACTAGCATTATATTCTCAAACAATCACCTAACTTTTCTTTCTATCGAATTATATAACCTGTAGATACTTTGGATGGCTATGGGAGGAATGCATCTACAAGCTCCGAGGAAGAACAGGAATCTGACTCGCAAAAGCTAACCAGGGCTCAACGGAAGAGAATCCGTAAAAAGAAGCTAAAGGAAGAAGCCATCCGTCGTGGAAAAATAATCGGGCCGTTGTTACCCGCCGGCGGGAACTTAGGTTCCGATCAAGATGCGAATCACCCTCCACCTGTTCGATCAAATGCCTCTGAGAGTCAGGAAAATTGTGGAACAGAGGAGACAGGTCAAAATCCTTTGGGCACTTATTGTTGTGTGTTCTTGATCTATGAAGTTAACGTTTCCATAGTGTTTTGACGATTATTGTCACGTAACTTGGTTTAGGTCCTCAAACCTCGAAGAAAGTGAATCAGCGAAGGAAAGCAAAACGAATGGCGAAGGTGAAGCAAAAGTCCTCTGACGCTGAAAATCTCAATCAACACTCTGCTTCAGATCCTTCTGTTGACCTGAAAGAAGACCATTAGCTTCTGATTTGGAACGATGATGACTCTTCTGTTGAATTTTTCTGTTGTTAACGATAAGTACCTGACCCTTGTAGTAAATGTATGAAACACAGGAGCAGTTTGTGATTGTTTGACACAACAGATACAACTACAGTTTGTCAGAAAACATCAATTTATTTTATTTGTCTTCTATGAGTGTGGACTGCGGGAATGCTTATAGTTACTGTTTTAGTTTTTTTTTTTTTTGGGTGAAGTAAAAATTAATTATTGTAAGATATATAAAACATTTGAATATAAGAAGATCATAGAAGCATGACATTATATTGCTATACATCCAACATGCACAGAGAGAGCCATTTCAAGCAGTCAGTACAGAGAAGGGAAAGACATAACAGTCTCTCTTTTGCTTTCTGGGGTTCACTTGGCAAAAAGGTACAATATGATTAACTAAAAGCAAACCTAACAAGGAAGCAATCCGGGACTGTTGACATGCATAATCCGCCACAATATTACTTGTTTCCCATGCCCTTCTAATGCCTGTACCTTGATATGTGCCTCCTCCTGTAATCTGTTGACCCAAATCAAAACCACATGAGACACACATTGGCCCCAAAATGGTACAACTATAAGGGAAATTTAAGCTTTTGGTCTTATAATTTTTACTCAGTGTCTATACTTTGACTCAATACAACTCAGTCTTCATATTTTTGACTTAGTTGTAACTTATAATTCAATTTCTAAACTTTGACTCACTCTAACTCTTTTTTTCTTTGGCCATATGACTTGCTTTAACTTAGTCTCAACCGTTTTAATTATTTTATAATTTTGTCCCTAATATTTATTATATATATGATTTTATTTTCTAAAACATAAGGACTAAAATATAAAATGGTTAAAATTATTGAAATAAAGTTATAATGAGTCAAAATTTAGTGATTGAGTTATAGTCGAATTAAAACTACATGAATTGAGTTGCATTGAGTCAAATTGTAGGGATTGAATTACAATCAAGTAAAAACTATAGGGCAAAAGGTTAATCCTCCATAGGAAAAAACTTCTTCCAAACTAAAATATAAGAGTCAATTGATTTTTATTTTTTTATTTTTTGAAAAGTTGAAGGAATTAAAATAAGTTACATTAAAGTTAGGGAAAATTCCAAATAAATACCGTATGAAATTGTAAAACCCCCAGAAGTCTTCCGAATTTGTAAAAAGACTGAGAGGTACAAAGGACATATGAGGGATATGCAAATTCGGGTGAAATTACCCTTTTACCCTTAGTTTTAAATAAATAAATAAAAAAATACCCTCCACCCCGCTGCTGGCACCCACCACCGCCATCCGGCCACCAGCCATCCCACTGGTGGCGTCCGGCTGTTGGTGGCCGGCGGCCGGCCGGTGGTGGTGGTTGTCGGCAGCGGGGGTGGAGGGTATTTTTTTATTATTATTTATTTAAAACTAAGGGCAAAAGGGTAATTTTACCCGAATTTGCATATCCCTTATAGGTCCTTTGTACCTCTCAGTCTTTTTACAAATTCGGAAGACTTATGAGGGTTTTACAATTTCAAACGGTATTTATTTAGAATTTTCCCTTAAAGTTATTATATTAATCGTTTTCCGCCAAACTAATTTATTTAACCTATAATCTATTATATAATTTAATGATACAGTATATATATAATAATTACTCATTTTGCTTCATTAATCTTTAAAAAACAAAAAAACCAATCGGTGCTATTATTAAAAACAGAAAGCAGCAATAAATAAATACCTCATGATGAAATCAGGCAGGGTAGTCGAAAGGAATAGGAGAAACGGAGTTATCGACTAGATTCGGGTGTACGTAACCATAATTACGCAGAACCTGATTATCAGCAAAATTAAGAGCCTTCTCCATCCCATTCCAACAATCGTCGCCGGAATACTTGGGATTATGATTTCCATTACAAGGTTGACACCCGGTGAAGTGAGTTATAAACGGCCTCCTCCAACTCTTCTTCACATACTTCTCTCTCATCTCACTGTAACTCTCACTCACCATCTCTGCATGCCTCCTCCTTAACCTCTTCTCTCCTCTCTCCACTTCACTGTACCTCTCCGTTACGTTCTCATACGTTTCCACTAGATTCTTCCAATACCCCGAGAACTCATACTCTGTTTCTAAGTAAATTTTGTCTCCCCATTTTGCCTTCTCCTCCGAGATCAAGTAAGCCAGCCCCGCCTGGTCGTCGGACTCCAAGAAATTCTTGTCCTTGAATAGTTTTTTCTGTATTTGGCCCCACCTTTTGTAGTCCGGTGACTGTGGGCCCATGCTTGCCCACTTGTCCATGAAGTCCAACGACCACTGGCAGTTCCTGATGAGGAACACGCCGGCGTTTAGAGCCATTGAACTTTTCCCTTCTTCTACCAGGCGACGCCACCCGTGAACCATGAGGTTGTGGTTGTTGTAACGATGCAGTGGGAGCTTGAAATCCATGTCTGTGAACATGGCGTCCGAGTCAATCCACCAGATCCACTCGGCCTCCGGGTGGGCCATCATCGCTGCCTTTACCATCGGGTACTTGGACCAGTATGTGTCCATTTTTGGATGAAGCAGCACGTTGTTGTAGAAGATGTTGTAGCCGTGGATACGGCAGTAATCCACTTTGTTCTTGAAGAACCTTAAAAGCAGGTGATCGCCGATAGGATTCTGACAAGGATCCGGTTGAGATCCCGTCACGATGAGAATCCGATTTTCCGCTCCGGGGATGAATGGCGGGTGACGTAACAGCCACTCTTTGCGCTTGTCGTCCCAGTTGTTCATCGGTATACTTAGTGTGTACCCCATTTCGGGGTCATCGTAAAAGGTCTTCTCTGGAGAGTCGTGTCGGAGATCAGGACCATTCGTACGGGAGGCGCAGATCAGAGCGCCGTCGGGACGTTTTAGGGATTCAAGTTTATTGGTGACGGACTGAAAGTTGGGGTTTTTGGTAGGAAATGGGGCTATGAAGGACCAGAAACCCCAAACCACAAAAACAGCAGCGAGAACACCGCCGAACAAGACACAACCATCGGAAAACCATACGGAGGAATTGTTTCTAGAATTGAACCTGACCATGATAATAAGCTCAATGTAGAACAGGAAGGCTTCGGAGATACTATATATTTTATACAAGACAAGATCACGGCGGTGTGGTTGGCGTGTCCGGTATATAGACGTGTAGCGTCTTGTTATGGAAATGGTTCAGGTTGCGTGAACTATATATGTGCAAGTGTGTTCGCTAAAGTGTAAATTAGCAGAGGTCGTCAATGGTGGAAAGAGACCAGAAAATTTCAAATCAACACCCTGAAATTAAGAACAAAGGGTTGGACTCAAACGCGTAGGAGCGGGAGACGAAAGCTATTTATATGATATGCATTGTCGTCTATAACACTAAAGAGAGGTAACTGATAAAGTGTTTTGCATGGTTTCTGACTTTCTGCGCTTGTTTACGTGTATATAGTATCGAAATATATTTCATATCAGTATAGACAAGTGGTATGTAAGCTAGTAAACGACAGTTCGCACCGCCATATATTTTCCCTTTCTTTCCAATTCATCTAAATTATTTAGTTTACATTACACCACAGAAACGAGATGAGACAGTGCCAAAATAAAAGGGTGAGGAAATGGAATCGGGTTTGTCGAAACTTGTAAAATTGGAACCAGTTAATAGGATCTGGATTGTTCATACCTGATGTGAACAGTCTAAATTTAAGTTATTTTAAAATGATGGTTTTTTAAATAAAAAAGTCATTTTAAAATAATAATAATTAATTGTTAGAAAAAATCTCATATAAATACGGTTGAAATTGAAAAATCTTATATAAAGCTGGTAAACTTAACAAATCTTAAATTAGGTCAATAACCGAATCTAGGATATTTAAATGTTAGTTATTTTTTAATAATACCCCTAATCTATGGTCTAAAGAAAAGAGGAAAGGCAGAAGTTGGATGTGAGCGTGAACTATATATAAGAAGCCACTGCTTTCGCCGCCGTTTTCCCCGTCAGGAACCCTGTTTGTGACAATGAACCAGAAGAAGATATATGGCTGAATCGGTTACGGTAGGGGTTCCACTCAATTGGAAATAGTTCCATTCTTGCGGGCGCGAGCATTTTATTTCCTAAATCAGAGAAGGTAGGTGCTTTTATTGTTGGAATATTTAATTTAGTAATCAATATTCCGTTATTTTTATTAATGGCCCACATTATTGCCGGTTTTGTAACCGTCCATTAATACTGTAACGGCCCAATTAATACGCAATAAATGCGTATTGAATGTGTTTCCCTTTTTAGCTCTGTGACGGCCAGAGGGGAAACACACAGTGTAATTCTTTCTGGTCCCCTGAACCTGCTCTGACCTTGAGACAAGCACACCATCTGCAGATTCAGAGAGAAGGATCAGAAGGACTGAGACTCGGAGTTCGTCCCTGCTTGCTTCTGGAGACAAATCAATGGCGGGAGGTATTTGTGATCTCTACTTCATTTTTCCGCATTGATCTAAATGTTAATCTGTGTTTAACATGTTTAGATCGCTTAGTTTTCTAACATTTGGTATCAGAGCCATATATTCCTCTGCCTTGATTTTTGTTCGATGAAATTGTATGCATATATTAAAATCTGGGTTTCATTCGAATATATGTATGTTTAATTTCATCAAGAAATCAGATATATGGATTTTTGCATGAACATATGGGTTTTCAGATATATGTATGTTTGTTTCTCATATGCTCATAATATTTATTCATGGACGATTTTCGAGAGCCTTGTATCAAGTATCAACCGAGTGCAAAATTGGGTTAATATCTCTGCGAATTTTTTAAATCTTTATGATCAATGTATCAAAATCATTTTCTCCAGAGATTTTGTTTCGGATTTATGTTCTGATGCATGTCTTTCATTTTTCCATTGAAATTTGTATCGAATACATGCTGTTCATCATTTCGAATTTGTTTTCTCGATCTGGGTTTTCACGTTTTAATGCTTTTTTGATCTGGGTATCGTTTTGCTAATGAATCGGTGAAAACGAACAGAAAAACGCGTTTTCCTTTTGGTCTCAAAACCAAAATTTTTGGTCTTGATTTTCCTGGGGATCTTTGTTAGATTGTTCGAAATCTGTGTTTGAATCGTTTTTCCATGATTTCCGCCGTTAAAAAATGTCGGATTTCGAGCCCCACCGTCGCCTAAAATCACTGTCGGAAATCGCGGGTCGCGTCCGGGTCTCGGGTCGAGTAGGGTTTTGAAACCGGGTAAGGAAGAAGACGCGAAACGACGTCATTTGGCCCTCCGTGAAGCGCACCGTTTTACTTATGAAGCAGATGGGCCAGGCGGGTTTTGGGCCGGTTTCGTGCGTTTGGGCCGAGCACGTCTCGGAAGCGTCCCGGTAGGATTCGAACAGGGTACCTGAAGGCGCGTGAGCGCCTTAACTCCTGGCGCGTTGCCATCTGCGCTACGCGTTTCGTTGTGACTTCTTATCAATAGTTATTTAATTTAAATGAATGTTTTCTTTGATAAATTAAAATGTTGAAAGTGTCATAAACTGGATTCGAACCCGCACTCCTTCGGTCCAGAGTCTTAAGAGCAACCTCTGGACCATCCGGCTAAGGTGACACTTGTGTCATTTTGATAGATTTTATATTTACATATAATTATTTTTGTATTTAAATATAATAATCTGAAATTTAATTAAAATTGGGATTTCATGTGATTGTTATATATGCATTATATATTCTGTTATTTGCATGAATTAATTATTATTTAATTATACATGCAATATTAAGTTGAATAATATGCAAAACATGAATATCCAGTTTTATTTTAGTATTGCTTATAGTTTATTGCAATATTAAATATTAATGTTGAGTGATCTATATATTTTAATTAATTAGAGAATAGCCACAGCATCTTTAATTGATCAAAATTATATATTGAATTGCATGATCACATAATGACATTAGTTGTAATTAATCATATGTAATATAATAAATCTTATCCCACAGGAATTTTTATTATATGTTTTTATATTATTAATTAGGGTGGAATATCCAATTAAATTCTTAATTTACCCACAGGAATTAAGAATAAAGAAATAATTTGGTAGTTCTATCATAGAGTTGTGAATCCAATTGAATTAGAACTTTAGCCCACAGGCAAGTTGTATGTCAGTAGATTCACTATTTTCAGCATGATTTACATTGGTGAAACATAATATAGTTTATTAGTCTCAAATCTTAATTTTTTAAGCATGTATTTTTCTTAATTATGCAGTACAACAACCTGCGATTTTCTCTGATATGAAAAATGATATTCCCGAACTGAGGGGTGATAACTATAAGGTGTGGAGAGAGAGAATTCTTCTCCAATTGGGGTGGATGGATATAGATTATGCTATTAGGAAAGACGAACCACCCTCCATTACTGCAACCAGCTCTCCAGATCAGGTTGATCTTTATGAAAAATGGGAGCGATCTAATCGTCTCTCAGTAATGTTCATAAAGACTCATATCTCTGCTGGTATTCGTGGTTCTGTCGAACAGCATGACAAAACTAGGCCACTTCTGAAGGCGGTCGATGATCAATTTCAGACTTCAGGAAAGGCACTACCCAGCACCCTAATTATGAAGTTTTCATCCCAAAGACTTACTACAGTGAAAGGTGTGCGTGAGCACATCATGCAAATGAGGGACGTTGCAGCTCAACTAAAGCAGCTTGAGGTTGACATGTCTGACTCCTTTCTCGTACACTACATTCTGAACACCCTTCCACAGCCATATGGACCTTTTAAGATATCCTACAACACATAAGGATAAATGGTCAATTAATGAACTGTTGACCATGTGTGTTCAGGAGGAGGCAATGGCTTGAGAAGAAAGGTATGTCAGTCTCACTCGTCTGTTATGAGTCTAATATGGTTGATGACATTAATGGCACTTGGTGGGTTGACTCTGGTTCTACAATCCATATTTCGAATACATTGCAGGGTATGCAAAACCTAAGGAAGCCATTGGGAAGTGAACAATTCATCTACTCTGGTGGAAGGATTCGTTCGCATGTGGAGGCTGTAGGGACTTGCAGTTTAGTTCTAAGTAGTGGCTATGTTTTAAATTTGAAAAAGACTTTTTATGTTCCAAGTTTCACTAGGAACTTAATTTCTGTTTCAAGACTTGTACGTTTGGATTATTCCTTTATGTTTTATGAGACATCTTTGGATCTGTTTTATAAATCAAATAAAGTTGGGAATGGTACATTGTCTAACGGTCTTTTTCTTATTTACTTACAACATGATACTACTTATGATGCCATGCATGTTTCTGTTGGTTTGAAACGTAGTGTTATGAATGAGGATTCCTCTATGTTGTGGCACAGGAGACTGGGACATATCTCCATTAAGAGAATTGAGAGATTGGTGAAGGAAGGGGTACTTAGTACTCTGGACTTTACTGATTTTGAGACTTGTGTAGACGCATAAAGGGAAAGCGGACTAACAAGTTAAAGAAAGGTGCTAAGAGAGTCTTGAATTGTTAGAAATCATACATACGAGACATTTGTAGTCCCGAAATGGACGCGTATGGTCAGAAATACTTCATCTCCTTTATTGATGATTACTCACGATACATGTATCTCTACATGCTTCATAACAAGCACGAAGCATTGGATGCCTTTAAGGTATTCAAATCTGAGGTAGAGAAACAATGTGGTAAACAAATTAAGATCATGAGATCAGATAGAGGTGGTGAATATTATGGTAGATACACTGAAGATGGACAAGCACCTGGTCCATTTGCGAAGTTTCTTCAAGAACATGGGATTGTTGCCCAATACACCATGCCTGGTTCTCCAGACCAGAATGGCGTAGTAGAAAGAGGAAACCGAACATTATTGGACATGGTGAGAAGTATGCTTAGTAGCTCTAAGATACCTAAGTCCTTGTGGATTGATGCACTTAAGACGACAGTATACATATTAAACCGGGTTCCAACCAAGGCTGTCTCCAAGACGCCATTTGAGTCATTCAAGGGTTGGAAACCGAGTTTGCGACATGTACGCGTTTGGGGATGCCCGTCTGAAGTCAGAATTTATAACCCACAAGAAAAGAAGCTGGACCCAAGGACCATTAGGGGATATTTCATTGGATATGCCGAAAGGTCTAAGGGGTACAGGTTTTACTGTCCATCTCATACCACTAGGTTTGTGGAATCAAAGAATGCCAAATTTCTTGAGAATGACTTGATTAGTGGGAGCGATCGATTCAGAAACCTAGTTTCTGAAGAAGATAATCTAGATAGCCAACCTTCTACTTCAGGTCTTTCATTGGATGTCAACTATGCTCCTTCAGTTCAACGGAGTGTTGTACAACCAGTCATACAAGATCCACAACCGGCTGATATTGATCTAGTAGATGAAGTTGTTGATGAGGAACAACCAGAAATTGTTGAACATCAAGTTCCTCAAGAAGATGTTGAAACAACATTGAGGAGATCTACTAGACCAAGAAGATCAGTGATACCTAGTGAGTCTGACTATAATGTAGGAGCTAAAAATGATCCTGGAACGTTTTCACAAGCCATGAATAGTAGAGATTCAGTATCATGGCATGATGCTATGAAGGATGAGATGAATTCTATGGCATCCAATAGAGTCTGGGATCTTGTTGAGTTGCCTGATGGGGCGAAGGCCATTGGATGTAAATGGGTCTTCAAAACAAACAGAGATTCATTAGGCAACCTTGACAGACATAAAGCAAGACTCGTAGCCAAAGGATTCACTCAAAGAGAAGGAATCGATTACAAGGAGACATTTTCTCCTGTATCTAAGAAAGATTATCTTCGCATCATTCTAGCATTAGTTGCACATTTTGATTTGGAGTTGCAGCAAATGGATGTGAAAACGGCCTTTCTCAATGGAGAACTAGAGGAAGAGGTTTACATGAAACAACCAGAAGGATTCTCCTCTAGTGATGGTGAGCATTTGGTATGCAAGCTCAGAAAATCCATATGTTAAATGAAACAAGCTTCCCGGCAATGGTATTTAAAGTTTCATGACGTTATCTCTTCTTTCGGTTTTGTGGAGAACGTTATGGATGAATGTATATACCAGAAGGTCAGTGGGAGCAAGATTTGTTTTCTGATTCTGTATGTGGATGATATTCTGCTTGCAACCAATGACAATGACTTATTGCATGAAGTGAAACAATTCCTCTCTAAAAGCTTTGAAATGAAGGATATGAGAATTGCATCTTATGTTATTGGCATTAAGATACAAAGAGACAGATGTAGAGGTGTTCTAGGTCTGTCTCAAGAGACCTATATTAACAAAGTTTTGGAAAGATTTTGGATGAGGCATTGTGCACAAAGCGTAGCTCCCATTGTGAAAGGTGACAGGTTCAATTTGAACCAGTGCCCAAAGAATGATTTTGAGAGGGAACAAATGAAAAACATCCCTTATGCTTCAGCTGTAGGAAGCCTTATGTATGCTCAGGTCTACACCAGACCTGATATTGCATTTGCTGTTGGAATGTTAGGAAGATATCAGAATAATCCAGGTATGGACCACTGGAAGGCTGTGAAGAAGGTGTTGAGATACCTTCAAGGAACTAAGGATTACGTGCTTAAATACGAACGAACAGACAATCTAGGAGTGACTGGTTACTCAGATTCAGATTTTGCTGGCTGCATTGACTCAAGAAAATCCACTTCTGGATACATTTTTATGCTAGCCGGTGGAGTTGTGTCTTGGAGTAGCAAGAAGCAATCTTTGATTGCTACTTCTACGATGGAAGTTGAGTTCGTGTCATGTTTTGAGGCTACTTCACATGGTGTATGGATGAAGGGGTTCATCCGTGGGCTTAGAATCATGGGTTCAATTGCTAGGCTAATGAAGATATATTGTGACAATTCGACTGCTGTGTTTATGGCTAAGAACAAAAAAGTGGTAGTCGAAGCAAACACATCGACATTAAGTATCTAGCCATAAGAGAACGTGTTAAGCATCAAGTAGTGGTTGTTGAACACATTAGCACTGAGTTGATGATTGCAGATCCTTTAACTAAAGGCATGCCACCGATGAGGTTTATGGATCATGTAGAAAGAATGGGAATTAGTGCCCTTCTTTGAATTTCATTTTGAATGATTTTCTTTCGTTGTAAGAACGTTGTTATTTTATGGAACCCCATTTGTGATGTTTTTTCTCATTTTAGTTGCGCACACATTTATTTGTTTAAATTTGAGGAACATCATTGAGTTTGGACCTAGAATAAACGTAGGGTTTATTCATTAAGTTACTTGGGCTTGGGAAACATAATGCACTGTGATACATGGAAGATATTGTTGGGATCCGTACACGCAGCGGAAGGAATCTCATCCATTTAAAATTTTACGAATCCCAAAGAGGATCTATCAACGGTGTTTAGATCAATGTTCGTTAGAGAAACCGTACCTATACGAGCTGGTATGCGTCCTTTCTCGAACACGTGGGCTAACACCTTCTTGTTCGACCTTTGCAAACACGTGGGCTAACACCTTCTTGTTCGACCTTTACAAACACGTGGGCTAACATCTTCTTGTTCGATCAATCTCTAGGAGCCGACTCTACGAATCCACTCCCTCTACCGGTATCCACACCGAACAGCTCTCCAACACGTATGGCAGCGTGCTAGCACCTTCTTAATTTGTGTCTCTCGTTTTTCTCTCTAGGACTTCTTTTGAGGCTTGTTAGTTCATCCTTCTAATACGACTTAGATCAATATCTATTTATAGAGTTTCTAAAACCCTAATTGGGCCGTATTAAAATATTCAAGACTAATATCAATTAGTCCTTGAATTTCAATTTGGATTAAATAATTTAATTAAATCATGTCCAGAGATCTAATCTAATCTATTTAATTAACCATATTAAAAGCTCTTTGATTTAATTTATTTCTATAAATCAAATCGAGATATGATATATATCTATTTAATTAAATCTGAGATACTATATCTCAACTCAATTAAATATGAGATACCACATCTTTATTCGAAAATCAAATCTGAGATATGATATATATCTATTTAATTAAATCTGATATACTATATCTCAACTCAATTAAATATGAGATACCACATCTTTATTCGAAAATCAAATCTGAGATATGATATATATCTATTTAATTAAATTTGAGATACTATATCTCAACTCAATTAAATATGAGATATACCACATCTTTATTCGAAAATCAAATCTGAGATACAATATCTCTATTTGTTTTAAATACTTAATTTATCAAATAAATTAAATATAAAACAAATATTATATAATAATATCATTATTAAATAATATTATTATTATTTAATTTCGAAATTATGTATATATATATATATATATACACATGTATACATATATCCATCCTAGATTAAATGTTGTATTCATTAAATCTTAGACATATCTAAGATTCAATGAATTTGGACACTACTGCTCGTGTTGGACTATTCTTGTGTGTGACCCTGTAGGCCCACATGAGATTGGCAGTGGACCAATATTGTACCAGCCCACAAGTCACAAGCGGCCTCTAGCAAGACATTGCGACTACCCAATTCATATGGGGATCGATGATACGATACAACCTATCATACAACCATGTCACGTCCCTTTTGTCACGCGATAACTTGGTCAAGGATGAGGCATGGATAATGTCAACTTCATGTTCTTGACCATTACTTTCTCGATTCTTGAGTAGTCTAACAATTGAAATGGAAACTCCTTTCCATCGTAGTATGGCCATACATTTCTCGGACTCACTCATCGAGGAGCCCAATATTATCTCTCTACAAATGTGAGGGACAAATTCCATCTTGACCATTCACATTCCTCTGCATGAAAACCATTGATCCCAATCCAAGCCTTTATCATCACCCGATCAAAGGTGACTTTTGACTAGGTCAAAGATCAGCGACTCTCATGTAGGAATCCATGATGATCTCAGGTCAAAGGGCGTTATGACGCGGTTATACATGAGATAAGCTTATGACTAAATCCATGCAGCTTTCTCATAGTGGGTCAATCCAGCACCTTGTACTCTTACAAGTGCCTATGACTTTGATTCGTATCTCCATACTCATCAAAGTCATACCAGTCTTATTTCATCTTTGCTCCCGCATAGATGACCGACCAGAGACATTTAGGACAATCTATATGATATGTCCAAGGATACAGTTATCATAACAAACATGCAAATAATATGATAACAAAAGGAGAAATACTTTAAATATTGATAACGTTTAAAGTACAATGATCTGCCCCTAAGGCATAATTTCCAACAGACTCCCACTTGCACTAGGTGCAATCATTAATTACTCTAATTCCCATTGTCCTAACATGACGCTCATGGTTTACTTGTGCAAGCGGCTTAGTAAGAGGATTAGCAACATTGTCTTCTCCTGGTACTTTGCATATTTTTATATCACCTCTATCATTGATTTCTCTGATAAGATGAAATCGCCTGAGTATGTGTTTGGTCCTTTAATGTGACCTAGGCTCCTTGGTGTGTGCAATAGCGCCGCTATTGTTCACAAAGAAAGTCTATTGGATTTGAGATGGTAGGAACCATCCCTAGTTCAGTAATGAACTTTCTGATCCAAACGGCCTTAGCTGCATCAAATGCTACTATATACCCAGCTTTTATTGTAGAATCAGCTACAATGCTATGCTCAGAACACTTCCAGCTTACCGCACCACCATTCAAAATGAACACATATCCAGATTGCGATTTCTGATCATCTTGGTCAACGCGAGCTCATCTTCCAATCCACCATATACCAAGAATAAGTCCTTAGTCCTTCTTAAGTACTTTAGGATATTCTTGACAGCGATCCAGTGATTCTCACCGGGATCTTGTTGATATCTACTGGTCATGCTTAAGGAAAATGAGACATCCTGTCGAGTACATAACATGGCATACATGATAGATCCAATAGTGGAGGCATATGGAATCTTACTCATGCGGTCTCTTTGATCAGGTGTACGAGGACACTGGTCCTTACTGAGATGGGTGACATGAGACATGGGCATGTAACCCTTTTAGAATCCTGCATACTGAACCTATGCAGTATCTTGTCTATGTATGTACTCTGACTTAGGCCTATCAGCCTCTTGGATCTATCTCTATAGATCCTGATCCTTAAGATGTAAGTGGCTTCGCCTAAATCTTTCATTGAGAAAGACTTTCCTAACCAAGACTTGACACTCTGCAAGGTAGGAATGTCATTCCCTCTAAGTAGGATGTCATCTACATAAAGCACTAGAAATACAACTATGCTCCCACTAACCTTCTTGTAAACACAAGGTTCATCAATGTTTTGAATGAATTCAAACTCTTTGACTAGTTCATCAAAACGATGATTCCAACTCCGAGATGCTTGCTTCAATCCATAAATGGACCTTTGAAGCTTGCATACTTTACCAGAGTCCTCTGGATGCACAAAACCCTTAGGTTGTGTCATGTACACATCCTCAAGGAGCTTTCCGTTAAGGAAGGCTGTTTCGACGTCCATCTGCCATATTTCATAGTCATAATATGATGCAATGGCAAGAAGGATTCGGATTGATTTGGCCATTACAACCGGGGAAAAGGTTTCATCATAGTCCACACCATGAGTTTGAGTGAATCCTTTTGCAACCGATCGTGCCTTGAAGATATGTACTTTGCCTTCCATGTTAGTTTTCTCTTTGAAAACCCACTCGCACCCAACGGTTTTTACACCTTCAGGTGCCTCGACTAAGGTCCATACCTTATTGTCGTACATGGATTGCATTTCAAACTTCATGGCAATAAGCTATCTTTCGGAGTTTGGTCCCACCACGGCTTCTCGATGGGTAGTTGGCTCATTCTGCTTAATGAGGAAAACATCACGGCTTCCAGTAATCAGAAATCCATATCTCTGAGGTTGTAGCCGTGTTCCATCGGACCTACGTGGGCCTTGTGTTACTTGAGCAGGCTCAACATCTTGTTGTGAGTCTTCTCCGGTTTCCATCTGTGGTTCTACGTTGTCTTGTGGCTCTCGAACTTCTTCGAGGTACACCTTACTCTCACTGGTTCTCTTAGAGATAAACTCTTTTTCCAAAAAGATACCATTTCGGATAATAAACACTTTATTATCAGTAGGGATATAGACATAGTATCCTTTAGTTTCCTTAGGATACCCCCACGAAAAGGCATTTTGAGGATCTGGATGATAATTTATCAGAGGCTTGCGTTTAACGTAAACCTCACATCCCCAAATTTTAAGAAATGACAAACTAGGTTTTCGCCAGTCCATATCTCATATGGTGTCTTTTCAACTGCCTTTGACGGAACACGATTTAGTGTGAACGCAGCTGTTTCTAGGGCATAGCCCCAAAAGGAAGGTGGAAGATCTGTTTGACTCATCATGGATCGAACCATATCTAATAAAGTTCGATTCCTCCGTTCAGAAACATCATTCCATTGTGGTGTTCCAGGAGGAGTCAGTTGTGAGATGATCCCACAACTCCTAAGATGGTCAATGAACTCTTGGCTCAAATATTCGCCGCCCCGATCAGATCGAAGTGCTTTAATTGTTTTACCAAGTTGGTTTTGCACTTCATTCTAGAATGTTATGAACATTTCAAAAGATTCAGACTTATGTTTCATTAGATAGATATATCCATATCTACTAAAATCATCTATAAATGTAATGAAGTACATATAACCTCCTTTGGCAGATGTATTCATTGGTCCACACACATCAGTATGTATGAGGCCCAATAAATTAGTGGCCCTCTCACTATGCCCAGTAAAAGGTGTCTTTGTCATCTTTCCCAATAAGCAAGACTCACATGTATCAAATGATTCAAAATCAAATGAGTTAAGAAATCCATCTTGATGGAGTTTCGAAATGTGTTTCTCATTTATATGGCCTAGACGACAATGCCATAGGTAGGTCGGATTCAAATCATTTGACTTGATCCTTTTAGCAATTTTTGTCATAGATATGTCCATTCAATTTTCAACTGTCCTTGAGATCCTGCACATTTATACAAATGTGAGGAGCACATGCAATATCTAATACCCATGTTGAGGAAGTAGAAAAGTGAATATCTATGACATAGATACGTGAAGTGATAGCCCCGCTATCCTTCTTGTTCTTTTCGATCTTCGATGTAGAGTTTGCAATTCCTCTTCCAATGACCAAGTTCATTGTAGAAGAAGCAGACCCCATCCTTCAGAGGTTTTGCCTTCTTGGCTTTCGGTTTTATACCCCTTCCTTTCTGAACCAACAAAACAGTGATGGGCTTCTTCTTAATGTTGTGCTCAACTGTTTTGAGCATCCCATGCAATTCAGAAATTGATTCCTCCATGTTGTTCATGTTGTAATCCATGACAAAGTTATCATAACTTCCTGGGAGTGAGTTCAAGATCACATCTGTAGCTAACTCCTGGGACATGGGGAATCTAAGCCTCTTGCCTTGCCTCGTTTTGGAACATTTCCATAGGATGAAAAATCATCTCGAGGTTTCCACAAGTTCTAGATCTCTATGTAGATATGGAACCATAGTGGCAGGCATCCTACATCCATAGAGTCATCGTGATGCTTCAAGTAAGCATCTTTGTGAACTCTTGGAGCATTGGCTGCAGGCTCGTAAGGAATGGGTTGATTTATGAGATACTCCTTTCTTTCGTGTTTAGGATCAACGCTTAAGTTCCCAAACATGTCAAGAAAGTTTGTCTCATTGAGTTCGTCCTTCTTAAGGATTACTAGACGATATGATTCTACAACTAAAAGATATGCAAAGTTGATTAATAATCTCCCACCGAATTAACAACTCTCATTATAATTAGTGGGCTAAGATCCATATTTGGCTTAAATTTAAGTCCGCTTTGGCAGGACGCTTAAAAATCAAGTTATTTAGGTAGGCAACCTCTTTGCCAATTACATCACATGTAACTCTTAGATCTTTATGGGATTCTATCATCATATGACCCGGCACGTTTAATCCCATCTAATGCCTTGAGATCCAAAACCGTTTTGATAATCTCAATTAAGTCAAGACAATAATGAATGTTGAGTATCACCATTACCTACGGTTGTCTCACCAAGATAACTCAAGTGCATCCACTTTGGTGGAACATACAAATGGGTGATCTAGGTTTTGACAAGTATTCATTAATTGGCGGCATTACGACTTAAGATTTTATTTAGAGGGTATATTTGATATAATCTAATTAATCCTATTAATTCTACTTATATGAATGCAATAACGATTGTATATCATATAAACTCTAAATTAATCATGCAATGATCTAATCAAAACATAATTAAAATGTGACACAACATGGCTCATCTAACCTATAATCCTCTCAAGCCAATGAGGGGACTTCTCTAAATAATAAAAGGAGAAATACATCAAGAGAAACCTCATTTAACATTGAGGGAGTGAGATGAGAAGAGAATGTACATCAAGAATATTTAGAGAGAGGCATGGCTCGCAGCCATATTTAAATAATACAACACTTGTAAATTCTAGAGCCATGTTGTTCACCATACCCAAACAACTTTGAATAATTAATCACAACAAATATTAATTCATACAATATGAAAGAAAATATCATGATTAAATTATCGAGTTAATTAAATTCACATCTTAATTGATTAATTGAATTTAATATCATGAATCATATTCTTATCTTGATTGATTGATTGAATTTAATATGATGAATCAAATTCATATCTTGATTGATTGGAATTGACTACTTCTCAACCAAGTTATATTAAATTCACATCTTAATTGATTGATCGCATTTAAAATGATGAATCATATTCATATCTTGATTGATTGATTGAATTTTAATATGATGAATCATATTCATATCTTGATTGATTGGAGTTGACTACTTCTCAACCAAGTTATATTAAATTCACATCTACGAACAATCAGCCGGGGTCCTACGGCGGTCCCGCTAGTCGGTTAGCGGGCGGGGTCAAGGAAAAAAAACGTGATTTTTTGAAAATAATTTCTAAAATTTCAAACCCCAAAGATCCTGAACGATTCAGAACGTCCGACCTTAGTGTGATCCTGAACGATTCAGAACCACGCGTACCCGTAGGGAGAATACGTTTTAAATCATACATGATTCGGTAAACATATATCAATTTAAACGCATCAACAGATCGGTTTTAAACATATATCGATCTCAACGCATATAGGATTCGGTTATTGCATATATATCACATATATTCGCACATAGAAAACCCAATCTAAACGCACGGTCAACCTGGCTCTGATACCACTATTGGGATCCGTACAAGCAGTGGAAGGAATCTCATCCATTTAAAATTTTACGAATCCCAAAGAGGATCTATCAACGGCGTTTAGATCAATGTTCGTTAGAGAAACCGTACCTATACGAGCTAGTATGCGTCCTTTCACGAACACGTGGGCTAACACCTTCTTGTTCGACCTTTGCAAACACGTGGGCTAACACCTTCTTGTTCGACCTTTGCAAACACGTGGGCTAACACCTTCTTGTTCCATCAATCTCTAGGAGCCGACTCTACGAATCCACTCCCACTACCGGTATCCACACCGAACAGCTCTCCAACACGTATGGCAGCGTGCTAGCACCTTCTTACTTTGTGTCTCTCGTTTTTCTCTCTAGGACTTCTTTTGAGGCTTGTTAGTTCATCCTTCTAATACGACTTAGATCAATATCTATTTATAGAGTTTCTAAAACCCTAATTGGGCCGTATTAAAATATTCAAGACTAATATCAATTAGTCCTTGAATTTCGAATTTGGATTAAATAATTTAATTAAATCTGTCCAAGAGATCTAATCTAATCTATTTAATTAACCATATTAAAAGCCTGCTGATTTAATTTATTTCTATAAATCAAATCTGAGATATGATATATATCTATTTAATTAAATCTGAGATGCTATATCTCAACTCAATTAAATATGAGATACCACATCTTTATTCGAAAATCAAATCTGAGATATGATATATATCTATTTAATTAAATCTGATATACTATATCTCAACTCAATTAAATATGAGATACCACATCTTTATTCGAAAATCAAATCTGAGATATGATATATATCTATTTAATTAAATTTGAGATACTATATCTCAACTCAATTAAATATGAGATATACCACATCTTTATTCGAAAATCAAATCTGAGATACAATATCTCTATTTGTTTTAAATACTTAATTTATCAAATAAATTAAATATAAAACAAATATTATATAATAATATCATCAGTGGACCAATATTGTACCAGCCCACAAGTCACAAGCGGCCTCTAGCAAGACATTGCGACTACCCAATTCATATGGGGATCGATGATACGATACAACCTATCATACAACCATGTCACGTCCCTTTTGTCACGCGATAACTTGGTCAAGGATGAGGCATGGATAATGTCAACTTCCTGTTCTTGACCATTACTTTCTCGATTCTTGAGTAGTCTAACAATTGAAATGGAAACTCCTTTCCATCGTAGTATGGCCATACATTTCTCAGACTCACTCATCGAGGGGCCCAGTATTATCTCTCTACAAATGTGAGGGACAAATTCCATCTTGACCATTCACATTCCTCTCGCATGAAAACCATTGATCCCAATCCAAGCCTTTATCATCACCCGATCAAAGGTGACTTTTGACTAGGTCAAAGATCAGCGACTCTCATGTAGGAATCCATGATGATCTCAGGTCAAAGGGCGTTATGACGCGGTTATACATGAGATAAGCTTATGACTAAATCCATGCAGCTTTCTCATAGTGGGTCAATCCAACACCTTGTACTCTTACAAGTGCCTATGACTTTGATTCGTATCTCCATACTCATCAAAGTCATACCAGTCTTATTTCATCTTTGCTCCCGCATAGATGACCGAGGCAGATGACATTTAGGACAATCTATATGATTTGTCCAAGGATACAGTTATCATAACAAACATGCAAATAATATGATAACAAAAGGAGAAATACTTTAAATATTGATAACGTTTAAAGTACAATGATCTGCCCCTAGGGCATAATTTCCAACAGATATTACTCGCTTTAAGAGGACCTATCGCTATGATCCATGCATTTTGTTTCTCAGAGGTATATACTGAAGTATGTGGACCAAGTGGGAGAATGTTGGAATATTTAATTTAGTAATCAATATTCCGTTATTTCTATTAATGGCCCACATTATTGCCGGTTTTGTAACCGTCCATTAATACTGTAACGGCCCAATTAATACGCAATAAATGCGTATTGAATGTGTTTCCCTTTTTAGCTCTGTGACGGCCAGAGGGGAAACACACGGTGTAATTCTTTCTGGTCCCCTGAACCTGCTCTGACCTTGAGACAAGCACACCATCTGCAGATTCAGAGAGAAGGATCAGAAGGACTGAGACTCGGAGTTCGTCCCTGCGTGGATTCATTCCTGCTTGCTTACTCGGAGTTCGTCCCTGCTTGCTTCTGGAGACAAATCAATGGCGGGAGGTATTTGTGATCTCTGCTTCATTTTTCCGCATTAATCTAAATGTTAATCTGTGTTTAACATGTTTAGATCGCTTAGTTTTCTAACATTTATTTCCTAACACTAGTGCAAAAAAGAGCTTTAAGACCGCCTCATTTAGACCGGATTATAGAGAATCCGGTCTAAAAAGTATGACCGGTGGCAGTTTCGTAAATATAAAGAACTTTTTGGACCTGATTATAAAGGATCCGGTCTTAAAAGTATGACCGGAGACAATTTCGTAAATATATAGAACACTTTTAAGACCGGTTGTTTCAAACAACCGGTCTTAAAAGTGTAAAATATGACCGGTGGCAATTTCGTAAATAAATATAACACTTTTAAGACCGTCTGTTTCAAACAGACGGTCTTAAAAGTGTGTGTGTGTGTGTGTGTGTGTGTGTGTGTATATATATATATATACATACATATATATATATATATATGACCGGTGGCAATTTTGTAAATATATAGAACACTTTTAAGACCGGTTGTTTCAAACAGACGGTCTTAAAAGTATACTTTTAAGACCGTCTGTTTGAAACAACCGGTCTTAAAAGTGTTCTATATATTTTTGAAATTGCCACCAGTCATATATATTTTTTTTTACACTTTTAAGACCGGTTGTTTCAAAAAACCGGTCTTAAAAGTGTAAAAAAAAAAAACTAAATTCGCTAAATCTGTAAAATCCGTGAGTCTGTTTTGTCTTCTTGGTGATATAACATTTGCTTAGTTATAGATTCAACGAGTGTCCCAAGAGCCTCACATGTCAAATCCTTAGCAAGAATGTCATTCTCTTCCTCTAACCTACTCGCAATCTTTGTAAGTCATCCCAAGAGCCACACAATCAAATTCTTAGCAACGTTGGCGATGAGATACTTCGAGGGTTTTGTGATGGCGTCAACTCCAATCCTCAGCAACGGCGAAAGCGTACTACTTTGAGGATTCTGGACGACGACGGCTCCTTCCTCTTCGATCTATGGCTCCTTCCACGCCGCCTTCGCACAGATCCGGTTTGAAATCAAACCCGATCTCTTCTTGCTTAAGTCTGTTTATTCCTACCTTGACCGCCTCTCAGATCTGGACTTCGATTTTGGTTGCTTGAAGCTTTGCTAGCACCGACAAAAGGATGCTGCTCAGATTTGGTTGCTTTAAGCTTGTGATTTTTTTGTAGATCTGGACTTCAAATTCGATTTCCATGGTAAATGATTTCTGTTTCTTGTTATTTTTTCTTATTTCTGGACTTTGTAATCATCTTTTTGTTTTTCTTATTGTTGTTGCTTCCAATCTTCTCTTGGTTCTTCGTCGTTGATAACGAAGGGACATTCAAAATGTTGCTAGATCTGGTGATTAGGGACCAGTTGTTTCATTCGGTTTTTTTATTATTATTCTGGAACACTTTTAAGACCGGATATTTCAAAAGTTCGGTCTAAAAACGATTTTTTTTAAGACCGGTCATTCATCCGGTCTTAACAAGTAACATATTTTTAATACCGCCTGGAACAAGACCGGTTCCAGATCCGGTCTTACGAGGCGTTTTTTGTCCGGTCTTAAAAGGGTTTTTTCCACCCGTGTAAATGGGAGAAGCATTTGGAAGAAATAGTTCCATTGTAGGGAGAGGGGCTTTTTTATTTCTTTCCTAAATCAGCGAAGAATTTCTTCAGTGTTTGCCCCTTCGAACTTGTAAGTTACAGGTGAGAGCAATGTGCTCTGACTAGCAAATCCCAAGTCAAATGGCCGCGAAGCATTTCTTCACTACTTCAATTGAGTTCCAATTGATAGAACATTCTTGTTTCCCGTTTCATTTGCTAGAAACCGTCATGACTATTTTGTGCACTCTTATCGTGCAATGCCAGGAACATTTCTTCTCTTCCTTTTCTTATTTTGGGTGTTCCTTTGTTCATTATTGGCCTTCGTCAATATTTCGTGACATGCTATGTACAGGATGAGTTTCTTCTAAGATTTTGTTTCTTTTAGAAGCCTTTTAGAGAATGAGTTGTATGATATATTGACTTTTGATAATAATATAAGTCTGCCAAGAATTTCACTACTACAGAATATGGATATTACTACTCTAAAAGATGTTCATTTTTTTAAAAATGAAGTAAAAAGTGAAGGCGGTGGCATTGTCGTAATTATTTACTTGACTTTGAGACTTTAGACAACCCAAATATTAATTTAGGACGCCTAAAAATTTTTGTGACGTCCTAAATATATTTTAGGACGCCTAAAGTGTAATATTTGGCGCCATTTAGGATTTTTTTGAGACTTTAGACAACCCAAATATTAATTTAGGACATCTAAAAGTTTTTTTGATGTTCTAAATATATTTGAGGACACCTAAAATGTAATATTTGGCACCATTTAGGATTTTTTTTTAGACTTTAGACAACCCAAATGTTAATTTAGGATGTCTAAAAGTTTTTTTGATGTCCTAAATATATTTTAGGACGCCTAAACTGTAATATTTGGCGCCATTTAGGATTTTTTTGGCACAGGAAAATTCTTGAAAATTGATTAATGTTGTAAATTGCTTGACTTTGAGACTTTAGACAACCCAAATTATAATTTAGGACGTCTAAAAGTAGATTTTAGGCGTCCTTAAACATAATCAGAACGCCTAAATTAAAATTTTAAACGTCCTAAAATAAAAATCAGGACGCCTAATTTCAGTTTCAATTTTTGGCGCAATTTACAAAATTTGGGAATAAATTTTGCGCCAGAAATTTTCTTTGTCGTCCGGAATTAACATTCAGGATGCCAAAAGAAATATTTTTGGTGTCCGGAATTAATAACCAGGACACCAAAAAGCTGATAGATCAGCAACGTCATCTTCAGGTTGAAATTAAATGAGACTTTATGCCTCTTTCCACGTGCTCCACCTCCTCATTTTATTGCCCAAAAAAAACTTCACCTTTCTCTAGCGTGTGCATCTCCCTTCATTGTCCGCATGATCTGCTCCTTGTCCGCGTCTCCCGTTCTCGTTCGTGTGCTCCAGCATCCGACACCTGAGGTGCAGCAACGGCGACGGCAAGCCCTAGCAACGACGACGGCCTCGACCCCCTCTGTATTCCTTACGACGGCCCACCAGCGATCTTCAGGTACGTCGATCTCTTCCTCCGGCCACAGCTCGTGGGTGCCGACGGCAAAACACAACCAGATTCAAGGACGTCGGTCTCTGGGTTGTAGATCAACAGATCTGGGTTGCAGATCGACGTCGATCTCTTATTCCGATGGAGGTTCAAATGAATCTGAAATTTGAATTGATTATGAATCTAGATCTCTTTTTTTTTTGTTGAATCTGCTAATGACATTTGGAATGTGCTATCAACAGATGTATTGTCTTGTAAAATTTGATTTTGAATATATGATTGTAGATCTTTTTTGTTTGGTTGGAACTGTTAATGAATTTTGAATATGCTATCGACTGATTTGCTTGGTTTTTTCCATGCTTACCACTGTTCCTCTGTCTTCTGAGGTTGCTCCTCCCAAACATGGTGCCGTGTTTGGTTTTTTTTTTCTTTTGTTTAAAAAAAGGATCTATGGCGTCCTGAATTTTATTCAGAACATCTTACGTAAGACGTCCTGAATTTTTGTAGGACGCCAAAAGTCAAAACTTTTAAATCCCTCATCGAGACGTCCTTCTGAAAAAAGACGTTAATTAGGTCTTATTTAGGACGTTGTTTAGGTTTTTTGTAGTAGTGTTTGTATGTTTCTTGAGGAAGAGGAGGGCTAATACACAGATACTTCACTCAGTCTTTAATATAAGATATATTTATTTAATTGGATAAAATTAAGGAAACTAGTTAATATGACATATATTTTTTAAAACACTATAGTTATTTTCCTTAATTCTCTCATTACCTCTTATTCTCAATTATTGATGGGTACTAATAGAGCTAAATTAAGAAAAGACTGATATATATATATATATATATATATATATATATATATATATATATATATATATATATATATATATATAGGGGTTTAAACTTCTCATGTTGCATGAGAAGAAGAAGAATCCTACACATACATGAAATGATGGGACCCACACATATATATAATGAGCATTATATATATATGTGGGTCCTACCATTTCATGTATGTGTTATATGAGAAAACACTTCTCCTATATATATATATATATGGGTTTATCGTTTGTCATGTCACTTGACATAAGATTATGTCAAGTGAGTTCAAAACTACGTCGTTTTGGGAGTTAAAGAAATTAATGAAGGGTGTTCACTTCTCCTATATATATATAGGTTTTAGATAGAAGATCGCAATCAACTTCCCAACATATCTTATATTAAAAACAAGATACAGCATCACTGTTATGTCCCTCCTAATTAATACCAACATATAAAGTCTTCCAAAACAGATGTTAAAAGTGCTTGATTGCTTGCCGTGCTCCTTAATCTTTAATCTCCAGCTTCCTCCAAACTTTTTCTTTGATCTTCGTCCTTTTTTTTTTTTACTTGGTCTGTATAATTTTCTTGACTTTTATTACAAGGAATAATGTATGGGTTTTTACAAAAAAGAAATGAAATTTATAAGAATGAAAAGTGTATTTTTTTTTTAATCTGAGTAGAAAGGGCAATTTTGTCTTTTGATTATTTTTAGCCCTCCCTCTTCCTCACAAAATCTAGGTGTTTAAATATTGTTGTAAATATGATGATTTATGTTGTAAATATGACATTTTCTGTTATAAATGGTTAGATATTTAAATGTTGTTGTAAATATGGCAGTTCCTGTTGTTAATATAAATAATTTCAAAAAAGTCCCTTGAGACTTCAGTGTAATTTACTGATTTTAAAAGATTTTTTTTGTAATTATTTATGGTCCTTGGGACCTACACGTAATTTTCCCTGTAACTCTTGTGCTGACTGCTTGGCTAATCTTAGTTTTGAAATAGAAGAGGGGTTGAGCTTTTTGATGTACTGCTTGGGAGAGAGCGTGAGACATTACTTGGAGAAAGATATGGGCACTAGGGAAGAAAAACTTTAGAAATTGGGTAAAAAGCTAAGTATGAACAATAACCTTTTCATAAATAAAATGTGTGATCTTTTATTACATCGATCGGTTGCTCATAAAACCGGCGAAAAAGTCATTTTCAAAATTGATTAAAAATGACCAACATAGGAAGTGCCTTTTTTCAAAACAGCTTGCGTTCTTCTTCTTACCACCTCAATCAAACAGTTTGTTTGTAAGTTATTGGTAATTTAAGGAGACGTTTTAACATACAATTCAAAGAACTTGGATTATATGTAAATGAAACCAATTGCACAGAAAATATGTTTCCGATTTGAAGTAGCCTACAAACTAGAAAACGGTGAGTCTTGTCGCGCTCGGATTCAAATCGAGAAGTTAGTAATGTATGTTGATGAATGACTTAAACCATATATATATATATATAGATTAAAAGATGTGTATGTACTGGTGGGGAAAAAACGTTTTTTCACAGCAGTCTTGCTATACTGATTTCAGTGGAGACAATGTATAAAGTGTAACTACATACCAATGATATTTCAGTAAATAAGAATCGTGACTTCGCACTTTTTACATCGGTTTCTCATAAAACCAGTCGAAAAAGACTTTCTACATCGGTTAAAAAATAATCGGTGTAGGAAGTAATATGAAACAACGAAATATTATTTAATTTATTGAAAATTAATGACTTTTAAAATTATTTTTATACACTTGGGCCCGTTTGGGATAGCTTTGGTAGAAGTAGTTTTTGTTTCTGATGGACTTTTCTTGATAAACTTATTTTCTGATGGACTTTTTTTAATGTGATTTGTGTTTGGGATAGCGGTGACAGAAGTGATTTTTTTTTCTAATGAGAACTTGTTTGGCATAGCTTTTAAAAAGATAGATGAGATGAAAAATGACAGAAAAAGCATGAATCAAACACACACACACATATATGTTGTATAAAATGTGATAATTTGGGATAAAAATTAAAAATAAATATAAATTTGCCAAATAAAATAGTAACATTACCATTAAAAAAATTTACAACACAATTATCGAACATAAATAAACCTATCCCCACAAATTGGATTATTAGTATTTAATGGTAATATATAAATTTTTACCCATTGCATTATATTGTTTTTAGGTTGGCAAAAAAAAAAAAATTTGTTCACAGAGACTCAATTTAGCAATGAACTCTAACAATATGTAAATTTTGACCCATTAAAAAAATTGTAAAATATGTCATGAACTTAGAATATAATTTTGACCCATTTCACTTACAATTGTGCATTTGCAACAAATTTTACCTGTAAACTAAATCGGATAAAGAAAAAATATAATAGTTACAGTGCATTTGTAACAAACAAAACATTTTCAGAAATTTAATCTCACAACCTTGGGAAGAAATTACAGTGCAAAGAAATTATTGAAGAGGAGAGGAGGGGAGAGAGAAGGCAGGTTGCTTTTTCTTTTTGGGCAAACAGTTTGAAAAAAAAAATGTTGTGGCTTTTGATGAGATAATAAGCTAGGAAATGTGGTTTCATGAGAAAAGCACTTCAAACCATGAAGTCCATTAAACCTTAAAGTCATCCCAAACAGTCATATTTCTTGCTTATGCTTTCAATGGACTTTTAGTGGGCTTATTTTAGCTTTCAAAGCCATGTCAAACAGGCTCTAAATCTAAATACAACCAATATAATGTAGAGAGTGATTTGAAGTGAGATTAAAACCGTCATCTCAATCAGTGTTATTTCACTTGCTAACCATTAAAATCGGCCTCTCACAGTCGTGTTATTTAGTGCGTGTATGAGATTAATAATTGGAAAATAGCTTTTACGATTTATAATGTAAGTATTTAAGAAGAATTTTGTCTCGATTTGTAGAAAAAGACTTCTAAAATTATGGTTTAAACGTTTGCCAAAATACTTGACTAAACCCATATACATGTTGGAGAAGAAGTTTCTCTTCTCCAAATAAAAATGGTGTCATTTTATAAATTTGTAATTTTAGTTATCGAAACTAGCAAGGCAATCTTAAACCGTTGATTCAAATACCAGCATCATTCACCCCCTTTCATCTCGTGGAGGCTTTTGTGATCAATAAATTAACTCGAACGTGAGTTGCAGTCTTCCAGACATGTCAGAGATGATTTTGAATATGAAGAAGATGTTAAGTGTATGTTTGGCTGTCCTGTTTAATGTCTTCACGTGAGAAAACAATGTGGCTGGCCTTGATTTGAAAAATACATTTGGGTAAGGATAAATGTAGCTCATGTGTTTGTGTTTCGTGTGGAGTATAATCCTTTTAACTGTCCAGTCAATGCTATTTAATTATTTTTCCTAACTTATTTAAATATCATTGCACATGCTTTTATTTATCTATCTATATTATTCACATGTTTTTGTTGCGTCTGGGCTGGCACGGTGGCCCATTTATGCCAGGTGAGACCAAGGCTAGGATTTTGGTCAATCATATGCTCATACTCATACCAATGTGAATTTGGCTAGACAGAAGGGATCAGGGACAGCCTCGGGTTGTGGGTTCGATTCCCTCGCCGTCAGGACTCCTTTGGTAGGCGATCTCGTAAGTCTCCGGTAAGCTCTCATAGAGCCCGGGCCGTGCCGCGCCAGTGGGGATCAAAAAAAAAAAAAAAAAAAAAAAATGCTCATACTCATAGTATGATTGGTAATAGCTAATAGCCAATAGTCTAGTGATGCCAATGCTTCCACTTATAATTTTTTTTAAAATTATTTTATTCAAGCTAATAATATTCAAAGACACTATTGCATACTAAGTGTGAACATTTTTTTTAACTGGGATTCGAACATTGGTTCACCAACAAGAAATGACCACCTTCAAATCTATGCGCAGGCATGTTCCCCCTCAAAATATGAGGAAACCCATTTTTTTATTTTATATATTCTTATTTATTTGGAGTAAATTGTATCATTTGCCTTAAAGTATCTTTGGCACTCATTATCTCAAATCAATTAATTTTTAGTATATCCAAAAATATTTTTTCAATAGTGTCTAGTATCTCAAATTACTTTAATTAATTAATTTTTAGTGCATCTACCACCATTGAGTATTTTTTTCAATAGCACTCAACTTAAAAAAAAAAAAAAGCATTCTATGGTGCTGGATGCACTCAAAATTAATTAATTTGAGATACTGGGTGTTACTAAAAAAAAAATGTTGAGGCTGTTAAATATAATTTAATTCAAACAAATGAAAAAAGAAAAACTCACTTGAGGATGAGCATTCCGTAATTTGGATGGACTTGCTGGAGAGTGAAGTATTAGGGTTGAGTTTTTCTCATTGTCCATTTTCTCATAAACTTATATGGGAAAATTCCATATAAAGTTGCTTGAAATAGAGAAATTCTAAATTAGGTTGGTAAATTCAATAAATCCCTAATTAAGTTATCGACCCAATTTAGAATTTCAAAATTTAGATTAAATGACGTTACTGCCCTCTCATAGTCTCCTCTCTCATCTTAAAAGGGTTTCAATGCCTTTTAACTTATTTTTATAATAAGTGTAAATATATAAACATTGATATAAAATATGATTAACTTAGATCAAAGAAATTTTATGTTTTGTGGAAGAATGATCAGGAATAATTAAAAAAAAGTGTTAATCCCAATATTAATTAAATGATTTCTAATTGAACATTGAGAATAAAAAAATTAATTTTTACTTGATTTTTTGCTCACTGAGAAAAAAATGTTAATATAAAAAATAACTTATTTGATATAGCAAACTGCATATCAAAGATTTTCATTAATGATTTTTTAAAAGAAAATATATTTATTAACGTACAAAAAAACCTATATATCACATCAGTAAAATTGCGTGATTAATGAAGATTGATTTTTTATTGACAAAAAACTAATTTGAGTTCTTTCAAAAATAAAATTTTATTCAAAATTTTAATAAAAACGTTTAATTGATAGCGGTGTTATGCGTTCTTTTTACTCAAAACATTCTTAATCATTCTTCCTGAACACAAAACTCATTTGGTTTAAATGAATCATATTTTATTTTATTATATATTAATGTTAATATGTATGCACACTTATTAAAAACTAAATTGAAGAGCAATTAAATTCTTTCAAAAGCAAAGAGGATAGAGAAGATTATGAGAGTGTAATAAAGTAAATTTACCTATATTTTAAAATTCCAAATTGGGTCGATAACTTAATTAGGGATTTATTGGGTTTACCAACCTAATTTAGAATTTTCCTATTTCAAATAGCTTTATATGAGATTTTCCCAACTTATATTAACCTTAGATTAAAACAATATATATAGTTGAAATTTAATCTTTTATAAAATTATTTCTATAAAGATAAATAAGTAAATTTAAACTCTTAAAATCTAATTTATATATACACACAAGTTATAATTGCGATCCATACAAAATAAATAAATTTTAATTAATAAAATATTAACTCTAAATCATATATTTTATGATTTGAGAGAGGAGATAAGATAATGAGAGTGTCCTCCCTTCCTTCCCAAGTATTCGTGAGTTGACAGTGATTTAGGGTCGCAGGGAATGGGCAGAGAAGAAGTGGGTCCTCTGTTCTGAAGCTCCCACGTTTACGAGACACACATATATTGCTCCCCAACCGACAACTCCAACCACGGCCACATGTGGACGAAACAGAGACTCAATAATATGCTAAACTCCTCATGAGTCATGACATTTTCGGTTAGTAGATCCTTGGCTGAAATAAAACAATTATATCATTTGTGACTTTTTTTAATTTTTTGTTTTTTTAATTGAAACCTTGATGCCCATTGAAGCCAATTAAAATAGTTTAATTGACAAGTGTTATTTGAATCCAGTGTTGATGAATAAAGTAAACAGGATACTCAAGTTTTCAATTTTCTTCCTCTTTATTCTCAGGTAATCAACTAATCATACCCGAAGTACCGTCCAGATACTAGTTGTGACCTTGTGGGTTTTCCTCTTTCTTCACAGGAAAACTCGATTCTTCATTAATCACATTCTCTAATCCCATTGGTTTATTACCATTAAAGTCTACTAAAAATGACATTAAAGTCTAAATTAAGAAAAATTATACTACTTTTGGTCCTGGTCCTAAATATAGGACAAAAATTTGCACTATAAACTTTAGGACTGGAAGAAGTATAGAAAAGTCTCTTAACTTGTCAATAATAGCTCTTTTACTTATCAATAGTTGCTCATTTATTTGTCATTGAAAAATTATGAAACTGTTTCAATTTTTTTTTTTTAATTTGGGACCTTAATATTATTTTAAAACACAAAAATAAGAAATAAAAAAATAAAAAAAATAAGGCGATTATGAAATATAGATAATGAGAAAAGTAATTACATAATATTTTGTAAATTAATAATGGGGTGGTGGATACAAAATATTTAATTTAATATATTGATTATTCTCTTAAAAATCTGAGTGATTCTTTCCTACATAACAACACATTAATAAATACCTAACCTCTCATCCGCGTAACGGGGTTAACTAATTTTAGAACAATTTTAAGTTGGCTGCACAGAAAATTCTAACGACAGAGACGTCAAGCAAAGTTACTTGAAATAGAAATTTTTTAAATAAAAAAAAAATTCGCGAAGTGATAAACTTAGTATCAAGTCATTTTCAACTCTCAGGCTTTCACATGATACAGTAAAAAAATATAAATATATAGAAGAATAAAGGTACAAACCACCAAGCCAACATTCTACTACATTTTCTAGGGATCCATCAGAAGCAGAAGAATATGATATACATAATACCCTGCTTCATTATGCATTAATTAAATTAATTAATTAATTACTTCCCCCACCAATAACGCTGCCACATGTACTGTACTATACTAACACGACCCCCTTGCCTAAGGACCTCTAGTCCTCTATCACAAAGACATGTTCCCATAAACATAAAATATAAACAGACAGAGAATCTCAGTATACAATGCGTCATCTCTATAATTGGATCGAATTAAACAAGTAATTAATTTATTATTCATAAACTTACCTAACTCTGCTTCTCTTCTCTCATCTCATGCAGGGGAATCAAAAGGAATTGACGAAACTGAATTATCCAGTAGATCCGGGTGTACATAACCATAGTTACGCATCACCTGATTATCCGCAAAATTCAGCGCTTTTACTATTTTGCCCCAACACAAATCCGCCGTGTACCTATGATTGTAATTTCCACTGCAAGGCTGGCACCCCGTGAAGTGTGTGATAAACGGCCTCCTCCAACTTCCTCTACCGTTCCCTGCCTCCATTAGGTACGGTTCCCTCACCGCCCCGTAACTCTCACTCACCTTCTCTGCGTGCCTCCTTCTTAACCTCTCGTCCTCTCTCTCCTGTTCAATGTATCTCTCCGTGATATTCTCGTACGTCTTTACTATCTCCTCCCAGTAACCTTCGAAGTAATATTCGGCTTCTAAGTAAATCTTGTCCGCCCATTTTTCTTTCTCTTCTGCGATCAAGTAAGCGAGGCCCGTCTGGTCGTCTGACTCTGGAAACTCCTTGTCCTTGAACGTGGCTCTCAGGATTTTGCCCCACTTTTCGTACTCTGGTGTTTGTGGGCCCATGCTGGTCCACGCCTCCATGAAGTCCAATGACCACTGACAGTTTCTGATCAAGAACACGCCGGCGTTGAGTCCCGTCCAGCTCTTCTTTTCGTGAATCAGATGGGTCCACCCGTGAACGATGAGGTTGTGATCCTTGTAACGGTTCAGCGGGAGCTTGAAGTCCATGTCGGTGAACACCGCGTCCGAGTCGACCCACCAGATCCACTCGGCCTCTGGGTGCGCCACCATGGCGGCCTTCACTACAGGATATTTCGCCCAGTATGATTTCATTCTTGGATGAAGCAGCGCCGCGTTGTAGAAGATATCGTAGCCGTGGATACGACTGTAGTCCACTTTGTTCTTGAAGAGTCTCAGAAGTAAGTGGTCGCCGATCGGATTCCGGCAAGGCGAAGGCTGAGATCCCGTAACAATGAGAATCCTCTCCTGCGCTCCGGGGATGAACGACGGATGACGCGACAGCCACTCCTTTCGCTTCTCGTCCCAGTCCTTCATCGGTTTCTCCATCGTGTAGCCCATGTCGGGGTCATCGTAGAAGGTTTTCTCCGGCGAGTCGTCTTGGAGATCGGGCCCATGCGTAGCGGGGGCGCAATTCGTATCACCCGCGACACTTCCCGGAAACTTGAAAGATTTCAGTTTAGAGGCGACGGAATCAAAATTGGGGTTGGAAGAAGTGATTGGGCCTATGAAGGACCCAAAACCCCAAACCAAAAGAAGAGCAGAAAGTGCTCCACCGAGGAAGAGGCAACCATCGGAAAAACAGCTAGAGGATTTGTTTCTTGAACTGAACTTGGCCATGGTAGAGTGATTACTACAGAAATGAGAAGCCTCAGAAGATACCATTATATATCCTGAGAAAACGGAGGAGTATTAAATGTACCATGTTTGACGTCTCTTGTGATGAATCGTCGCGTGATGAGAACTCCTCGCCATGTGCAAGACTAAATTCGACGGATCATAAATGAGCAGAGAGTTTGCGATGGAGAAAATCACAACCAGCCCGAAGCTGAAACTACACAACAGAGTATATAGGGTTTTGGAGGCGGAAGAGAGCGAAGAAGGAGAAGGTTAGAGAGATGAAACGCGGTGTCGTTTATAGGAGAGAGAGCAAACAGGGAAAATGAAAGCCTGGTTTCTTTCTATAGTTACGTTAACGTCGTCGCAGTACCAGAAGATATATAGATTGCAGACAGTGTTAATGCTTATATGGACACGTGGAATGTGACCGACAGTTGGCTCCACCAAAATTCCTTTCATTCCGTTTCAATGTCTAAGCTTTTACTTTTCATGCTAATTAACTATAATTAATTGATAATTGATTTAATGCAGTGAGGGGGTCATAAAAGAATTAATGCCAGCTAAATATTTATCAATTAGAGGTTAATGTTAGTGATTTATATAAATTAAGTACCACGATGGAGTTGGGGTAAAAGAAAAAGAAATGATATAATTAATTTTGGAAACCGTGGCATTATCGGTCTACGATGAACTTTATTGAACATGCAGGTGCTTTTCCACTTTCATGTGCAAATAAATGATGACGGGTTTTCAAAGTAAAGGTGATATATCTAAATTTAATAATATCTTTGAAATTAAACGGAATAATCAAAACTGTTTTAACGCTTTAACCTGTAAATTTCAAAGCATTTGGATATTGGTGAAACAATTTTTAGTGTGCGTTGAGTGTTGAAAATTTTGATACGGTAGGCTCCAAAACTAGGAGGCAATGATTGTTGGGTTGTGGAAGAATTGGAACCTTTTTGAAACGTAACACATTTTTTCTACGCCTCAAATTTCCATGTCTTGAGAAAATAACACTAAATTATTCATCAGAAAAATAGGAAATTAATATTTTTGCGATTGCCGTTCTATCTTAAATATCATTTGGTCTTATTTATAAGTCTATTTTGACCAAATCTCACATACCAATATTATGGAACAAATTTCCAACTTTACCCTCATTTATGAATGAGTATCTTTTAAAATTTATTGTCAAATCTCTCTCATCTTTTTCTCAACTTAGCTAGTCAATCTCTCTCATCATCATTAATATGGGCAAAATTATCACAATCTCATTTATTTGGTCAAAATGAACTTATAAATAGGACCAAATTTTTTGGTCAAACTGGACTTATAAATAGGATCAGAATGATACATGACGTGTAAAGAGTAGCATGCTGCATCCCTTGGCTTTTGTAAAGGCTGAAAATGAAACATATCCTTCAATCATGCACTAATTTATGGCTCAAAACATGAAAAGAAAAGCCAACACATATATATATATATATATATATATATATATATATGAATATGCGCTTTCAAATGCTTAATCAGAGGAAGCATTGAAAGCAAGACCACGCAGAATCCAAATAGAAATAATTGTAGACGGTGATATATATTTTTATTAGCATTTTATCATTTAAAAACTTGATATATAGCATAAGTGCATAACCGCATACAAATGAGAAAAAGAGAACTTGTACGTCCATCAAAGTTTCAAGATGCAGAAAAAATATAAAAGCTACCGCATCATTCGTCTTCCTTTGAAAGCCAAGAATGGCGAATTGAAGTTGATCCTCCATTATTGGCAACAGATGCTGCATCCACCAACAGTACGCTATCATATTTATTATCTCATTCTTCTTCAAGTAAAGCCAAGCCAATTGTCCCCTACGTACGCATATCCTCTTTCTCTCTTCCAAACGATTCATTCTATCATCTTCGCTTTCACTCATTTTGCTTTCTTTTAGTCTTATATACACTCACTAGCGAACGTGGCTTCTTCATTCGTGACGTCCAAGGTTCTATCTCCTTGCCTTCTTCACTTGCTCCCAATGCCATTCCTAAAATATTATCAACCAAAGCTATATCTTATGTTTTATGTTGATTTAAAATTACAAATCATGGACATTCTTCCATATAAAACATATTTATCAAATTTGGTTAGATTAAGGAAGTTGATTAGGTTAGTTTCTTAAATACCTTCCTTAATTCTCTTTTTTCCCTTCCTCCTTGATTATTGTTGATGAAGCATCAATAGATGTAATAAATTAAAAAAATATTGACAAATTTGTTAATACAAATCATACCAGGGATAATCATAGGAGGAGGGACACAGCTGAAGTATGAAGATCCCTATGAATGAAACCATAACTCCGAATGACCTGATTATCCCCAAAGTTCAAAGCTCTCTCCATCTCCTTCCAACACTTTTCCCCGTCGTAACTCGGATTATGTTGTCCGCTACACGGCTGACACCCCGTGAAGTGCGTCACGAACGCCCTCCTCCTCCTCACTCCTCCCTTGGCTTTCATATACTCTTCCCTCACTCCTCCGTACCAAACATTTTGCTTCTCCGCATGCCTCTTCCTCAACAAACTCTCTTCTTCCTCCATCTCCTCGTACTCTTCGCCCGCTTCCTCGTATCCCTCCACCGCTCCCACCCAGTACGCTTCCAAATCATATTCCCACTCCAAATATGTCTTCTCTCCCCATCTCTCTTTCTCTGTAAACAACATATAAATCAGCGATGACTGATCATCTGGTAATGGAAATTCCTTGTCCTTGAACGTTGATTTCAATATCTTCCCCCACGTTTCGTATTCCTCACTTATTGGGCCCATTCTGGCCCATTCGTTTATTAGATTTATCGACCACTGACAGTTCCTGATCAAGAATAAGCCCGTGTTCAGGCCCGTCCAGCTTTTATTCTCTTTATCTCCGTACACCATGTTGGGCCACCCGTGAACCACGAGGTTGTGGTTCTTGTATTTCTCCATAGGAAGCGTGAACTCCATGTCTGTGAATACTGCGTCGGCGTCGACCCACCAGATCCATTCGACTTCCGGGTGGGCCATCATGGAGGCCCGAATTATCGGGAGCTTGGCCCAATAAGAGTCCATCTTGGGGTGAAGATGCGCATTGTTGTACAGAATATCGTAGCCGTGGATTCGGCAGTAGTCCACTTTGTTCTTGAAGGTTCTCAAGAGCAGATGGTCGCCGATGCGATTCTTGCACGGCGACGGCTGCGTCCCGGTCAGCATGAGAATCCGATCCTGTGCTCCGGAGGCGACGGATGGATGGAGTTTCAGCCACTTCCTTCGCTTCTCGTCCCAATTCTTCATCGGCTTCTCGACGGAGTAACTCAAATCCGGGTCGTCGTAGAAGGTTCCTTCGGGCGAGTCGGGAACTCGGTCTGAGATGGTTTTATTGATCGGATCGGTGAAGTATGAATGTAAGAACAGTGTAAGTTGGAGTCTGGTGAAACAGAGAATCCAGAGGAGAAGGAGAACGAAAAGCGTTGCGCTAAGAAGAAGAAGGCCGTCGGAGCAAGGTTTCTTGCGAGGGTTGGGCTTAGCCATTGGGAAGGAAGAAGATTCGATTGGATTTGAAGAACAGTGTGGACTGAGACTTATAGTGAGAACGGTGGGTAATTGTGAATAACATCAGGATCTATGAATTCATTCATTGGGTTGACCGCGAATGAGGCAAGTTCAGGAGTAATAAGGAGAAGAGATTTCAGTTCAGAGCCTTAGGTTTGTGATTAGTGAGGGGAATTTAATGCTATTGATTGATTAGAGGGATGATTAATGCAGATTGTGATTTCGAGTCTTGAAATCGGTAGTGAGGGCCACTGATAAGGAAGTTCATCAAGTTGACCAAAGAAAAAGGAAGTTCATCAAAGCTTGACCAAATCACGATCATATGGGAATAATATCGTACCGTCGGTTCTTCTGAGGCGATTCTGTCGAATATAGAATCAAAATCAATTAATAACCTCTAATAAAAATATATTACACTAAAGCTAAAAGTAGTCAAGAGATCCTCTTATAATTGATTTTCTCATTAGTCTATATGAGCCGTTAAAACGAGTGAAAAATCTAAAAAGTATAATTTAATAATGTGACATTTTAAATTGATTAGATTAATATAATTTAGAGATTATGAAAAATGATGAGAGAAATTTAACCACTCAAATGTGCATTAGAGTACCCATTTTCCCCCTTTTTTTTTTTTTTTTTGCTTAGAGAAAATTTTCCCCCTTTTTTTGCTTAAAGTACCCATTTTCCCCCTTTCAAATGGCATTAGAGAAAATTTAGATGTAAGTTCCATATTTTATTATTAAATTTTTTGAAATAACAAGATAGTAACATTAAAAAGTTCAAAATACCTGCAGACATTGGTGTTAGTGGAATGAACTTTAAATGCTCCACTTCCAATTCACAAGAAGAATGTAAAATACGTCTATGAAAGAGTTATCTCTGATTGGCTAACCTCATTAAATAGTCATATAAAAAATATTTATAATTCTTTATAATTCAATGAATATTCTATAGAGGACCAAACATTATTTATAATTTTACACAATCAAACAACAATGGAATATTTTTGGTTGATACCACATACTGATTTTTACTAATGGGGTTGGGTCTAGCGAAATGAACTAATCTCTCACAACGTAATAAACTAATGTTTAAATTCTCACTGAGAGATATGCTCATATTTAGTGTTTGATAATATCTCAAACATGAGTGCTTGTGCAAGGTAGTTAAAATCGAGATTTTATGTAAAAGCGAAAGAGGGATAAAAAATCGTAAAACGTAAAATCCTAACGTAGTAAAAATGTAAAAAAATCGTAAAAATATAAAAGCTTTTGGAAAATTTGTAAAATCGTTTTAATAAGAAAAAAAAACATAAAATCGCAGTGATAAATCGAGATTTTAACTACCATGTGCTTGTGTCTAGCGCACACACACACAAAACATGCTGGTTTTTCCATTAACTTCCTTCTGGACCAGTCGAGGTCTTACAAACTCTGCTGATGGCATTTAAATATTTAAAATCAGGGAGCAATGTCTTACATTTATCTCAGTAAATATTTCCATAATTCAATAAGAAATATTTAAACATTTATTCAGTTCTAGGTATCTTGCAAAGCTGGTGTTATAAGGAGATTGGAATTTGTGTTCTACTTGTATTCCCTGCGACCGCATCCTTCGTGAGCTGAATACTTACTTATGTACTCACTGTCTCACTCCTGTCTTTTTAATATAAGAGGTGGTTAATTTTTTTTTAAAGAGATTAATAAAAAAAAATTATATAATACATAATTATAAGTCACTTTATAAGTTATATAAACTAGTTTGGAGAAAAATAATAAATATAATTACTTTAATATATATTGATTTTCTTAATCTCTTAAAAAAAGCCAACTAACTCATATATTAAGAACCAGGAGTACTATTTTATTCTAAAGCATTGTTGTTGAGAAAAAAGCTACGAGTATAATTAATTTATTTTGTAAGAACATTTCTACTAAGCAACTTAGTTAAATATTATTTTCTAAAGAAAACATATCAAGTTATCAAAGTTAGATCCCAGTCCCACCGATAATATAAATGCCTCTCAACTGAATTGTAGGATTCTAAAAAATAGCTAAAAGTAATTAAATGTGATAATTATATAAAAAAATTAGTTTCCCCCCAAAAATGTCCCTATTTATAAATGAATGAGAGAGAGTAATATAAAAAAAATGAAAGAGAATATATATATGGTATGATAAGTAATTTAATGCAAAATGAGAAAAAATATAATTTACTATTGAGACAAATTTAAAATGAATCTGACATTTAGGGACAAACCCATTAAAAAAAGGGGGGGATATAGGAGGGAGGGAGTATAAATTAGCGTTAGAATAAACAGGCTTTCATAAAATTAGAGACACAAAAAAGCCACCAAAGTACATGTAGCTCCTCGCTCGGACCAAATAGGCAAATGGACTATATTTATACTGTAAATTTCCATTACCAACTTGTTCATGGGAATACAATGCTTACATAGAATATGCCCGGCCCCGGGATACATATAAAACCCCTCCTACCATGAACATGCCTAGATCATCAATTTACAAACGTTTAAGAGGTAAATTCTCCATTATTATTGACCAAATTGTACCTATCAGCTAACCCCTAACATCATCATATGCATATATATCATCACACTGAATCAACAACCTCGAAGATCACGCCACCTGAGATAAACCAATCCTGCACGATAGTGAGTGTATGCACCAGCCACCACTAATATATGAAATAATTGGTGGCTATGCCCAGCAATGTCAAATTTCCCAGGTTTCCAACGTTCTGGAATCCTAGTAGCATAAACAAGCGCTCCCATACCATAGAGAACGCCCATCAATATCTCATACCCTGTTGTGTAGAACACCTCAGGTTCACCCCAGAACAAATAAAGCTTGTGGAGAATGGGTGCTACACCTGACACACCCATGCCGAAGAAGAGGGATGCTCGGATAGTGCGGAATTCTGGGTTTTGGAAGACTGGAAGGAGAGAAAACAAGATGGTGGCGATGCCCAGTACTGTTATAGAGGCCAAGTAGAGGTTGCAGAAGAAGGGATTGCACATGAAAGAGTAATATACTGGAGGGTAGAAGGAGGTGGATATCAGAGCTGCAATTCCGGCGTAGTCGAGCCTGAGCATGATGTATGCCATGCGTTGAGAGTGACAAGAGAGGAGGTGGCATACACTGCTAGCCAGCAAGCAAAACATGGCACCTCCTAAAAATGCAAAAAATGGCCACCTTGTAATTGGTCTCATCATTAATGGTGCAATTATGTTGGCTAAGTCCTCCTTCACACTATGCTGCATGTAATAAGCAAATAGTTCCTTAAAGCCAGTCAGTCATCTAGATAATCTGATAAAAAATGTAAGTGGAGCACATCATATTCTAATGAGCGTTATATCATATACTTAATACAAATAGGAAGCCTGCACCAGGAAGTTAAGTTTTCATTGACAACCTGCTATTATCATTCACTCTTGATTTCACTTTGAATATGATATCAGAATTTCTTCCAAAGTCTAAATAAACAATTAATAGTAACCCTGATGGTATAACCATCTAATACAAATTGAATCTGTGCATTAATCACTCACCAGTAGTCTGACTAACACACTACCTTGAAAGAAGAAATTATAGGCAAGCAGGTAAAAGTGAAAATTACCCAAATATCAATACGAAACCAAAGTTTATGATACTCCTTCTCTAAAGGAAGAATTAGAAAAACTAGTAGTCTGTTGTAAAGCAATTACCAGGACACAATTATCGGTATGATTGCCACTGGAAAATCGTTCTGGCAGACAGTTATACAGAAGTTCCTTCACATGCCAACTTGGAAGTGATGGAAGCATATCCATTGAGGGCAATGAGGGGAGGCACTTCATAAGTTCTTCTTGCAATTTGTGCAGATCAGCCTTCTTCACAATGCCATGAAAATGCTGAAGAGAATGAAGATCAACCTTTGGAACTTTCATGGCAGTGTATATGGTCAATGCCAGAAATAGGAAGAATCCAATCAAATGCCTGTAGTAACAACAGTTTATGATTAAGAATAAGAAAATTAAATACAAATAAGAATACGTATGTTTCTTTGATCCACATACCAATTAAGATCATTTCAGTGATCAATACTCTTAAAATGAACTAGACTAGACAACAAAAGAGAAGCAAATTAATAAAACAAGATCTTTAGAGCAATGGATTTACATATTTTTTAACAACACTTAAATGGAGGAGAGGAAAAGGAGAAGGAACGCTAAAATAGAAAAGGAAGTCAGAGCAAAGTGTTCACAATATCTTTTCAAAAATTTATCATCCGCAAAGCAAGACAGAGCAAATAGTCTATTTAAAGTACAAGGAATTTAGACCATTGCATGCTTATTCTTTTAAGCCTCCTTTAGTTGAGGTCTTCTGATCCTTGAAGCCACAAGGAACATGATATATTGTAAGTTTAAATTCCAGAGTGGCCATGCCATAAGTTTAAAGTTTCAAGCCACTGCAGCAGAAAGCCGGATTTGAATCAAAATCTGCTGCTTCTGTAATATACGTAATGGAGATAAGCTGTGATGGTACAATCACACAATACATCCCTGGGATATAACGAATGTTAAGAAGCAGTGCATATATGGAACTCAATATGAACAAAAGCCAAGGTCACATCCAATCCAATGATCCAAGTTTTCATTTTCAAATAGGCAACTTCAAACAAGTAACATATTACTCTTTTGCTCCGTAGCTCTACCAAGTAATCCGCAAAACAATTATGTTAAAAGACTAACTCACGGTGCCCGTATACGAGACATAAGAGATCAATCCATATAAGCGATGATAAATTAAATATTTTAAATTCAGCTAACAAATTATAAATATTTTCATTAACTACAGCAAGAAGCACTAAGAATAAGGAGGGAGTAACACTAATTAAATAGTTTCATTGAAGAAGTCTTACGTCCAAATATTCAGTGTTTCATTATGAATGCTAAAGATGCTGAGCAACGCCTGCTTGAGGGGCCATTCTGATCGGTAATGACCTAGAATGTATTCATTGTCTTTCAAATAAGCCGGCAAGGAGTGGTATTCAACCAGCTGGTACTTCACCTTCTTCCACAATCTTTTCCCCTTCCCCTCCCTAGAATAACATGTCCGATGGTTCTCCGTCATTAATCCGCAAGACTCTACCGTATCGTCAGATTTCGCATGATGGCCAGCCATTCTCTACTAGTGAACAAAGTGAATTAAAACGCAAACACGACAATCATGAAAAAATATATTAAGCAGATGTATATTCTGTTGTAGACAAACGTTAGCGTCATCCCATCGACGAAATTTTCGCAAGTTACTAATACGTTCCAAGATAAGAACAGGAAAGAAAACTATTGGGAAAAGAATCAAAGATAATACATGAGTAGGTGAGAAACAATAGATTCTTCACTAAATTTTTTATGTACCCAAACAGAAGCCTACGTGAGAGCACAATAGAATATCGAATTCAAAAGAAAATAGAATCCCAACAGCCTCCAACAGTGATCAAATAAAATTCCAGATAATATGAAAGGAAGTACCTGAAATCGAAGAACCACCAGCTAAGAACGACCCTCAGATGGAGACTCTTAAAACATGCAATTTATTCAGAAATTTGTCCTGGCGAGGAAATTGAGGGGCGAAAGAGGGAAGGGGCCAAGGGGGGAAGAACAAAATATTAAAATACAGAAGGAGGAGAAGAGTATGAAGAAAAAAGAGGCAAAGTGAAGAGGAGAAAATTCAAATTGGCAGTAGATGAAACAAATTTACCAGTTTAGAGATGGAAGAAAAGACGAGATCCTTCGACGAGATGCGGAGTCGTCGATGAACGGAGGGGAAGATTTATATACGAATACATATCATTGTCTCGTTTGATACGTTCGCTAACCTACGATTTTGAAGGCGACTTATTCTGGCTCTTCCAGGTCGGCACCTAGTTGTGCCGTTGTGGGTGTGGCTACCATTTTCGGTGGGAAATATTTTTCCCCCCTTTTTGCCGGGAATTATTTGCATGAAACTTAAAAGCAACTAAAATTATTTTTTCTTTATGGTTAGTTAAGTGATTTTTTTTCCCTCGACCTGAAATATATTTACTCTATAGGTGATTCAGAATATAAAAAAAAAAAAAAGTCTTATAACTAAATTCTGCAGTGGACCTTTGTTGATAATATTATGACTCCAAAAATAGCATGAAGCCATACTATTCTAAGGAAAAGCATCAAAATATTTTTTTTTTAAAAAAATATTTATCAGATTGAAGCACATTTAAAAGTAATTACCAAACTAATGCAATCAAATACGTCATCTAACAGGACGTCATCAGTCGCGTAAGAAAGTCTCACGCCACTGGGTAGTAGCGTAAGACTGTCTCACGCCACTAATAGCGTGAATGTGTTTCACGCCATTAGAGTGGCATGAATTTAATATTCACACCACTCTAGTGGTAGAGTGGTGTGAATAATTCACACCACTGGCGTGAGTCTATCCAGTGGTGTGAGACTTTCTGACGTGACTGGTGGCGTCTTGTCAGATGACGTATTTGATTGCATTAGTTTGATAATTACTTTCAAATGTGCTTCAATCTGGTAAATATTTTTTTAAAATTTTTTTGGTGTTTTTCCCTATTATTCTAACATCACCTCGGATCAGCTCACATACTAAAACTGAGTGTGAATAAAGTTTGAACATATGACAACACACTTTCCATGTTAAGTAGGGTTGAAACAAGCCAGACGGTTTGATAGGGGCCTGGCTTGTTAAGGCCTGACCTGTTAGTAAAAATAATCAAGTCAATGCTTATTTAAATGTCTATTTTGGTTAACAGACAAGACCTAAGCTTACTAAGAAACATATTAAGCCTGTTTGGCCGGCCTGAGCCTATTAATTACTCTATACTAACAAAAAAAAAAAAAGAGTTTATTACTCAATCTAAAAAAAAGGTAATTATCCTATCTAAAAGAAAATGTAATTGTATTTAAGAAAAAAAATATCTTAACAGGCTTGATTTTAACATATCTCTTTAACAACCCTGATCTTAACAAACCTCTTTAACAGGTTTGATTGTCGCTGATATTCAGTACTTAATCTTAACAAGCCTTAAGTTAAAGGCCTGACGTATTTCCACTCCTAACTTCCGTTAAGTCTAAATGAAAGTCTTTGCACACTAAGTCTCAAAATGAAAAATCCATCAATAAATAAATAAAAAATAATCAAGGCTGAATCTCACGTATTTGGCACAAGTCTCACTTAAAAAGGGAGGAGGGGAAGGAAAGAGAAAATAATAAATGCGATTTATTTCATTGGAAAATATCTTGAAAAGTAAGATGTCCCATTGTGAAGTTGAGTAGTAGTTAATGTCCAACGTCCACGTGGCCTAATATTCCAAGGTACTCTCTCTGGTTCTTATTATAAGACACCAACTAACAAGTTTATTTAATCATTTTTATAAGGTACTTGCTTATTCCCAATGAGCATTGATTATTTTTTCCATGCCTACCCCTAATTAATAGGGGTAATGTATGAGAGTAATAATTAATATAAAATTAGAGTTTAGTACAATTAGTAGGGGTAACACTGAAAATTACTTGATTCTAAAATAACTTTATTGACTTTAACTGCTTTTATTGGTTTGTGAGAAAAGTTAGTTGATGCCTTATACTCCCTCTGGTCCTTATTATAAGGCACCAACTAACAATTCTCACAAACCAATAAAAACAGTTAAAGTCAATAAAGTTGTCCTATAATTTAAGTAACTTACAATATTACCTCTACTAATTGTACTAAACTCAAATATCATATTAATTATTACTCTCACACACTACCCTTATTAATTATGGATATAGATGGAAAGAAATGATTAATGCTTTTTGGGAATAAACAAGTACCTTATAAAAAGGATTAAATACATTTGGTAGTTGGTGCTTTATAATAAAAGACAATAGGGAGTAGTATATTACTCGTACCGTACTTGTCCCCATCCTTAGGTCCCGTGAGGCCGTGAGCGTCCCGCAATGTCTTCCTCCCTCTTGATTCTCAGCCACACTATATTTATATTTATGCGAATGCTAACTAAAAATAAAAGTGAATTACAAAAATACGAACATTTAAAATTTTGGCCTCTCAAAAATGTTTGAAGAAAGTTCCGAGCAAAAAAAAAAAAATGTTTGAAGAAAGTGAAAGACTAGATTACATTATTGGGCCACACCAAGCCCCAAAGCCGAATGGGTCACCCTCAGTCCACAGGCGCTCCTTGCCCAAGTTTGTAGAGAATATTAGCTTTTCTTCTATGGAAAGATAATTGAAATGTTATATTTTTTTTTGCTCAAATTGAAATGTTATATTGATAAGCAAAAATAGCATAGGGGAATGGATAGCTGGTTTCACGAGACTGCAATGCATTTCAGCTGAGGAATGGGCTGTGTTTGAAGAGCTAAAATTAGTTTGGGATCTGGGTTTAAAACAGATTGCCTTAGATTCCGATGCACAAGAGTTAATTAATAGGATTTTAGATGAGAGTTTTCACTTTAGAAGCTTACTGTTGGAACAGATTAAGAGATGAAGACTAAAGATTGGCAGCTTTTACTTTGTCATCTCCCAAGAGAAATCAATTGAATTGTTGATTCTTTAGCAAAATTCCATATTATTCTTGTTGTTGCCTATAAGATTATAGCTATTCATTACACTTGAAAAGTGTTAGAATATTGAACCATTGTTAATATCTTATCTTAATAGTTCATATCACTATTAGTGAGAATCTCTTGATTGTGTTAACATGATATCAGAGTCTTAGGTTCAAGATTAGGCCCAAAACCAAAAAACATGCCTAGACCTATCTGGAAAAACAAGACAAGATCTTAGACATGATCCAATATTTCAACAAATCGTAACTGACAACTCCTTTTAGGATAAAATCACTTATTTGAAATTTTAAAGTTCAAATAGTATTTTCTTATTTTTTTCCCATATATATATATAATATAAAGCTTCTAATATGCCATATTTTTTATTTTTGCTAATGAGAAGAATGCCAAAATAAGCTACTACAACTTATACCACTCATTTATTAAACTCTGCATTATTATATGTAAAACCAACACTAAATAACAATGCACATTTCTTATGATATATTTATCTTGCAAATAGCAAACTCAAAGTTATTTTCTCTGTTTAGATGGACTTAAATTCGAAATATCATATTTAAATAACTAAAGCCCCTTTCACTAAGATCAATGTTTAGTGGCAGTTCAACATTTTTCTTGTCTCGATGTGTATCAAAAAGAGTTAAACAAACCAATCATTGAGAGGTCTATAATGCAAAAGGAAGCTTCCTGCCTCTTTCAAGTCATTGCTATGCGTTGATCATATGACTCATAACAAACAGCACCTGTGGAGCTAGAAGTCTCTGATAACACAGCAAATCATTCTCATATTGCTCCTCCTGTCCTTATGTTCACTGTCACACCTATTTGATATTTCCTCCTCCTTTTTTGCATTTTGTCTCTTTCTTACTAAATTTTACTCATTTTGTATGTTTATGTCTCAAGCAAGCTTTCAACATGCAAGTCTATAATCTTCTTAAGCTATATATGGAAATCCCTTTATATTCATCCACTGGAGCCTCTTTATTCTATCCTCCCACGTTGCTTGTCTTGGCCTCTTACTTCAAAAAGCTGTCCATTTTCCTTTTAAATAATGGTCTTATATGTATGGGATTTGTGTTTGGTTTTGATTAAAATGACAAAGTAGAATCTTATTTTAGTGGACAACGCAATCATGAAGTTCCTGTTTAATCCTCTTTAACTGTATATGTGAAAATTTAAAGCTCCGTAAAAAATTATGTCATGGCCTACGCTATTACTCATAATTTAAGAGTTCTTTCATTTTAAAATGGATAAATGACAGTAACTTTGGATAAATTTAGACTGTTCACTTAATTTACGTGGTCGAATTATTTTTATTATTAATAAAAAAAGTTAAGTGGTTAAAATGACTAAACAATAAGAAGTTTTGAAATAATATTTTTAATCTAGATAGAATCTGTTGAGACAATGACTTAGGAGTTAGTCAATGAATCGGTTGAGACAATGACTTAGGAGAATATTTACATCAAAATACTGAAAATTGGATTGGTCAATGAATCGGTTGAGACAGTGACTTAGAAATTAGTGGTTCAAACTAAAGTTTCCTCAAGGACAGATTGGTTATCCAATGTTTTGACTAGACCAGCAAAAAGACTAGTTCACCAATTTATTAGTCTGATCGGTGAATCCGGTTTGAGTTTTAATATCATTTTCGCATCCAATTCGAAGTTGACAAAAATTTTATTTCAGCTTTGTGTGAATGACGTTGAGTTCAATAATACTTCAATTTCAAGCTTCAAAGTCAAGTATTTACTAGTATTAACTAAGATGTGCAGATCTGTCCCTTTAACTTGTTATTGAAGATGAGCCAAATGATAGAATTCATACACAGCGCATGATTTGATGAACATTATGGTCCTCTAAATCTAACAGCACCAAGATTGGTACAAAACAGTCCCTTTTATTACCTCCGAACCTTCTTTTTTATCTCCTTTGTGAATCCATACGAGTATGAAGATTCTGTACAAATATCATCTCCAACAGAAAAAACATCAGCTTGTAGATTTTGTTATGTCACTTATTTTTATTAAGAGGATAAAGTTTGAACCTCATTTTCTTACTGGCTTATATCGTATTATTCCAGGAAGAAAATGAACCCAGTCCAATAAAAAGAAGCACACTGCACACACAATCACACCAACTCACCAGTAGAAAAAGATAAAAAAAGAATCAGGAATGGACAAATTCAAAATGAAAGCAATTTCATGGCACTTGTTGGCCAAGAATCTTATTCTCTTGACGTAATACTTGTCAAGTCAGGGCTTTGTGATCAAGCACACAAGTAGGACTTAGGGGCAAAGAATCTGAATTCGTTGTTGCAAAATGTTCTGTTCTGAAAATAATCCTCTGCTTCATGAGGTTGTAACATTTCTGCACCATCTCCTGTACAAGCAACAACATTAATAATCAAACTGAGAGAATAAAATTTTCTGTAACAACGTTGTTCAAGCTTACTCTGCTTATATTTTCGTGGAAGAAGCTTAGACTCTGTTCATCAACATATTGATTTGTTGTCCAAAGCAGAGCAGCAGATGCTATTACAGATGGAGGATACTCTAAGAAATCGACTACTGCTCAAAAGCACAATAATCGCTTCATCAAATAATTGTTTAAAATATCGATCGGAGTCAAAGAAGATGATTATGGGGAAAAAAAAAACCCTTAAAAATTTGTACCTAAACATGTTCTGATTATAATATCTGAGACACGAGAAAAAATGTGACAGGAGGCAGAGCATGATGACAGCTTCTTATTAGCCTTAGCAATGAAAAGATGAGCAAAATCAAAAGGATTAACAGCACGCAATCTCCACCTAAGAGCCGCCATAACCAAAAGCTCCATTCTTTGAACTGTTTTAGGCTCAAACAAGAACCTAGGCTCTATCATTTGCAAGTCCACTAAAAGTGGCACACTTGTTTCTTCCATTTTCGCCGCCACGGACAGACAAGCAACTGCTACTAGCTGCAAAGGCCATGCCTCATCTTGCTGTATTAGAATACAAGAGTCCCACGTCAACTAAAGGAAATGATCGAAAGTATTTCCTCTTATTCTTAATATAAGGTCTCGTTCGTAGTACTGTAGTAAGATCTTATATAAAGGACTAAAGACAGAATATATAATATCAAGGAAGTCCTATGAAATTGGCTTTGAAAACTATACCGGCAGTGAGTGTGACAAAAGAAAACGGTCAAGATAGTTCACAGATCGACATGCCGTCTCTGGTGTAAAACTGTAATAACCTTGCACCTACATAATCAGGATTTAGAGCAATGTACATATATCTTATGTATAATGTGAAGCTTTAAGTTATGTGAAGGCACCTTTAGCATCCATTTTATGGCTTCTTCTCGAGCAGTTCTGAGCCATGTTTTTTGGTGAAGCAGAGAAAGTGAGAGTTGTCTTTGCTGTATTTGATCAAGTTCTGAGTCCAGTAAGGTCAAGACACAGCCTTCGTCATCAGAATCCCACGAGACACTTGAAGGCGCAGATGATTCGCAGTTACTAACATCGAAATCCGATGAAACCACCTCGCTAGCTGCTTCATTGCAGAACAAGTCAAGAGTTACAAGGTGGTGGTTTGGGGACACAGACATGGCGAATGAGGAGACGGAGAATACCCACATAAAATTATTGCATTTATATGTGATTGTGAACATGTTAGACTGATAATCAAGAAAAAAGTCATAAAGTTAATTTACAAGCTCCCGCAAAGCAAAGTACCAAGCGGGGACCCCGTAGAGTTTCTCATGAAACTTCGCTGAAAGAGAAGCCAAACTTGGTAGGACCGTGCCAAAGAGAACGGATGCTTCATTAGAAGATTGTGTTGACTACAATATCTCTTAATTTATGTACTGAGCTAACACATTGATTGGAGAAATCACTGTGTGGTTGTATATATAGATCAAACACGCCTATATGGATGAACGCTCCTAATTGTTTTTTGTCTTTTGTTTTCTTTAAAGTAAAACTATGATGCTAAGCTGTACAAGAAGAAAACATTGGAGTAGCAAAGAGCTTGTCATGCACATAAAACCGTAAGAAGTTCTTATAATCTAGGGGAGTGAAGTCTGTCATCTTTATATTGGAGGCGTTGATTTGTGTTTTTTTTTCCCAAGTATTTTTTTTTTTGGTTGCCCATCTGATATCCAAAGCTTCACTCTGACTAATCCGAATCCTACCCAGGTCGCGCACCTGGCTATGATGAGTGAGTCTCCCAGTGGGGCTTTTCTACATTCACAAGGCTTGAACTCAAGACCTTAACTTAAGCGACACAAGCTGCTTACTACTTGTGTCAACCCCCGTTGATTCCCTCCAAATATATATATCTTCTTATTAGAGGAAATTCTATTTGAGGCACTATCAGACATTAAATGCAGGCACTTCTCCCATCGGGCATTTAAACCTTAATCCATCACCGATACGAGGGATTAGGCTTAGTCCTTTCTGCTAGACCCGACCCATTGGTAACTTGATCCGTGTTAAATTATCTCCAACAGCCGACAGCCTCTCATTCATATGTATGAGAGACTTGACGTAGGTTACATTTATTTGGGCCTATACATGGGTAGAAGCCCTTTGGGCTTTACAAAAAATTCCAAAGCCCGTTGATGGTATTGGATGATACGAACCCAACATATTTTACGGCTTTGAAACAGGGTAAGTGCTGGGGCCTACAAAGTTCAGATCCAGACATCCAGTTTCCCAATATTTTTCCTTCTCCTGTCTTTTCTCTTTCTCCTGTTACGGTGAATTTTGTTGATTTTGCTTGTAGAAAAAATACAAATCTTTCTTGAATTTTTTCGAAATTATTCATTTTTTATTTTAATAAAATATCTCCTATACTTCTTTTACCTGAATGTTGCCTATACTTTAAACATTGGAAATACATAAAAGCTTAATTAATGGATTTAAGAAAATAAAGGAGTTCAATGTAATCTTGATAAACATTTAAAATAATCTCGAAGATTTATGCAATTTTAGTAAGATTTAAAAATATTATTATTATTTTTAACAGAATGATAAAGACTATAATTACTAATTAGGCAACGACCACAAACATGATAGTGGAATTACTCGTATTATTCAAAAACAAGGGGATGGTCAAGGGAAGTGATATTTTAACAGACACAATTCATCATGTTTGACCTGCAAGCTAATACCACGGCATCGTGGGCTGCTGCTGGCCCTACCTCCTCATTTTTTTTAATTAATTAGTTGATAATTAATTAGTTTTTATGAGTTTTTTTTTTTTTTTAAGGAAAGACAAAATCAGCAGGTGACGAAAGGAAAGGGCCAAGCAAGATTCAAATAATACTACGTGTTCTCAACGTTCGATTGCGCCCTCAATCACATAAATATGAAACGCATTAGATACTTGTCAGCATAGAGAATACGTTAAGTTGATGCCCCATCTTGTCTTATTACCTTTAGTAGAACCCTAGTGATTTTCTGGGAAGGACAGCAATAATATAAAATGAAGAAACATCCATGAATAATGACACAAGTTTATACATGAGCTAATGGGTAATTTTGTTCCGAAAGTTTTTTAGTGGTCATTTTGTCCAATAAGCCTAAATTTTGGAGTAATTTTATCATGACCGTTATTTCAGTTAAGTTTGACCGTTAATTGATTAAATACGTTGAACTGACAATTTACATGTCATTCACGTAATTTTTGTTAAGGTGCAAAATTTGCCTCCAAAGTTCATATCATCTTTTTTATTGTACTTCATTTTTTTTAGGCTAAAGTATACATTTGGTCCTTTATGTTTGCCTCTGGTATCATTTTAGTCCCTTAAGTTTGTAAAGTACACGTTTGGTCCCTGAAAGTTATTAACTTAACGGAAAATACTAACTCAACAATTTTTAGCGATGACTGTGCAATTAAATGCTGACCAAACATGCTTATATGTTAGTATTTTAATAAATTAATATTTTAAATCCTATTAATTAAAAAATATTTAATTTTCACGGACTATTATACGGTTTTCACTGTTTGTAAAGATTAAATACTTTTTTTTTGTCTATGAAGATTAAATATTGTTCAACTAATTGGATTTAAAATATTAATTTATTAAAATATTAACATATAAGCATGTTTAATCAGCATTTAATTGCATAGTTATCGCTAAAAATGGTTGAGTTAGTATTTTCTATTAAAGTAAACTAACTGTGTTAACTTTTAGGGACCAAACGTGTACTTTACAAACTTAAGGGACTAAAATGATACCAGAGACAAACAAAAAGGACCAAACGTATACTTTAGCCTTTTTTTTAAAAGTTAGATTTAAAACTTTTGGGATAAATTTATATCTTAACAAAAATGATATGGATAACATATGGACTGTTAGCTCAACATATTTGATCAACTAAAAGTCAAAATTAACTGGGATAACAACCATGACAAAATTGTTCCCTTTTCTAGACTTTTGAAGCTAAATTATCCTGTGGTGGTAGAAACTTCAACGATAAAATTGTCTCTTAACCATTTATATGTTTAGTATTTTTTTAAAAAAATACTCCCTCCGTCCTTAATTATAGGAGTAAATTTTGGAGTTGGTTTTGGTCCTAATTATAAGAGCAAGTTTTAACTTTTGTCAATTTTTTCCTATAATACCCCTATTTATACTTATTATTAGGAGCATTATATATGTGTGTGTTTACATATATATGTATATTTGTGTTTATGTGTGTTAGATCTATATGTATACACATATATATACACACATATATGTTTATATAGCAAGACCATTATTTCAATTAGAAAGCGTGTGGAAAGAAAATTAGATCTATATGTATACACATGGCTATATAAAAGCAACTAATATACATATATAAACTAATATGTCATGGATATCTAACGTAAGACAAATTAGAAACACTTATAATTAGGGCAACTTGTGCCATTTTAAATTTATATAAGGACATTTTAGGAAAATGAGTAAAATTAACTAATTTAACTTCTCTCTTTAATTCTCTCAAAATCAGTTAAATTGCTCCTATAATTAGGGACGGAGGTAGTAATAAAGAGAATCCTTGGATATGATTTTAGAGTGATATGATGCTGAGAAACGAGAATCTCAAAATGAGACGTCACTGATATTCAAATATTCCAAAACCAGGTATCGATGTGATAATGTCCCGCAATAACCCATGAGTTGGTGACCGGTGGATGAATATCAAACTCGGAAGCCTATTATTATACATTTCAACGTGATTGTTTAGATTAACAGTAAAATTTGTTTTTTTAATGTGATTAATAGTATACGAGGTAAGTATATGAGATGAACTTTGTCTTGACTTATATGAAGCTAGTTAGCACTCCACTCGTCCCTCATCTTAAGTTTAGTTCTAATATATCACCAATAGATTAAGATGAACGAAAATTCTTCACACACAAATCTTCTCCTCTCTTATATTAGTTTACTTGTTATTATTTGGAATGAAATTAAATTCTGATGTTCCTTTCATTATTATTGCGTGTTACGGACATGTGCAAGGTCCAATAGCAGTGAGGCCCAACAGTGGAGATAAGTCATATACGATCCTATCTAATAGGAAGGAGGATCCTAACTCACACGTAATCCAGGAATATCTTCAGATATGATATAGCAGTTAGGGTGCTTGTGCTGGAGATCACGCAAGGCCCAGAATATCCTACCTAAGGTACACTCTATAAATACTGAGGTCAAGTTCTAAGGTACACACGTTCTAATCCCTAAACTCTTTACATTCAGTCACACTGTGCACACACCCCACCCCCTTGGCGAAGAGCCTGATTGTGTACAGTGATCCTATTTGTCCATTGATCCAATATCAAAGCACCAGTTTATCAGGCTGGACATCTGTGTTCTACACTAGAACATTGCGGTCTTATTATTATTATTATTTTTTGGTAAAAACCGGGGCCATTAGCCCATTTCTATTAGTATTTCAATATACAACGTGGGAATGTTACACCCACAGCGTCATTTTCCAGGCATCTGGCTACAAACAAAGGAGGGCTCTCAAACAAGACAAATAACTCCTCCTGATCAAAACTAAATCTAGCTAGGGTGTCAGCATAGTGATTACCTTCCCTATACACATGTGTAAATCTCACAGATTTAAACTTCTGCATTACCTCAGATATTTCATACAACATCCGTGTGTCAAGCAGAACAGCAACCCAGTTTCCTAGAAAAGCCTCCCAGGCACTGTCCATTTTTATTCCTGAATAAGCCACCACATCCTGCCATGTGCTCCTTTCCTCTAGAAGCCCCATCTATGTTCACCTTTATCCACCCCTCGTCAGGAGCCACCCATCCAACATGAGTGTCCACATGTGCACCCACTGCTCTCCCATACTCTATTCTGGCTTGTTGAATTTCTCTTACATGCCACATCACCGTTGAATATAAACATCCAGGCAATTGGAATCCTTCCTCAAATATAGCCTTATTCCTCCATGTCCATAGCATCCAGCAAGCCACTCCAAAGATTAATCCCCACCCATTCCTCTTTTGAGCAATATTCCAACCAAACCAGCTCCTCCCATCTTTATTCTTAAATTCCTCTGCCATTCTTCCATGCCATAACTCCTTCCACAACCGTTGGGCCACAGCACATTCCCTCAACACATGCATCTCATTCTCGCTTTGCTCAGCACATCTATAGCAAAATGGGCTGCCTCCCAACAATCTAGCCCTCCTTTCACTTGTCAAGAGACGATTGTGCATAGCCATCCACAGGAATGATTGAACTCTTCTTGGTCCCCGCCACTGCCACAGAGTGTTCCACTCTCTATCTCCCCTATCCTGCTCCTCAGCTAGCTTGTGGTACATATCAGCTACTACAAACTTACTTTGCAGAGCCGTTCCCCACTTGATAGTATCCCCAATCTCCTGATTTGTTGGTGGTAACATAGCCAACAACATGTTTCTTCCTTCAGTATTCAGTTTTCCCGCTAGCTTATCCATATTCCAATTCCCATCACAGTGCACCATGTCCGCTACTGTTGCAGTATTCTCAGCCTCGGTTAGATCAGCCAGACATATCTCTCTTAGTCTCCTACCTCCTGCTATCCAATTATCATACCAGAAATTTATTTTTTCTCCATTCCCTACCTCCCAACTGATATTATCTACAATCTTTGGCCATAACCTAGCCAAATTCTTCCACAGTTCAGAATCAGATTTCATAGCTGTACAATCTTTTAAGAGGTTATGTTGCCTCCCATATTTACCAGTAAGCACTCTAGAGCACAGGCTATTCGAGTTAGAGAGGATGTTCCAACCAACCTTGCTCAACAACGCATCATTCATCAATTCTAGATTCCTCAGTCCCAGTCCCCCATTTTTCTTCTCCATACATATCATAGACCAGCTCACAACATGAATCTTCCTTGCCCCCTCCCCACTTTGCCATATAAAGTCCCTTTGCATTTTTTCTAACTTGTGCCTAATTCCAGTAGGAATACATGTATGCTGCATATAGAATATAGGCAGCTGATTCGTTACCGCTTGCACCAGTGTGATTCTTCCAGCCAGCGATAGTGTATTCTTCTTCCAGCTATTCAACATTCCTTGCATTTTGTCTAGAAGGTGCTGGAACTTCCTGTTTGAACCTCTTCCTTTTATCATGAAAGATCCCAAGTATCTACCCAAATCCTCCATCTTTTTGAATCCAGAATAGCTACAGATTTCAATCTGCTTTAGTCTATCGACATTTGGTGAGAAGAATATGCTTATTTTTTGAGCATTTACTTTTTGCCCCGAGGCCTCTCCAAATCTATCCAACACATCCATAATAACACTCATATTTTCTAGATCAGCTTCACAGATAAGCAGCAAGTCATCAGCGAAAAGCAAGTGGGAAACTTCAGCTCCATGTCTTCCCAACTTCAATGCCTTCCATTTTCCAGCATTCACTACATCAGTTATCATTTGTGATAGTTTTTCCATGCCCAATACAAACAAGTAGGGTGACAAAGGGTCACCTTGCCTCAATCCCCTAATAGGCATAAACTCTTCTTTCTTATTGCCATTCCATAATATTGACATCTTTGTAGACTTGATGCATCCTAAAACAACCCTCCTAAAGCTTTCATCAAAATCAAGCTCTTCAAGTACCTTCTCTATAAAATCCCATGACATTCTATCGTAAGCCTTTTCCAAATCTATCTTCACCACCATAAATCCCTTCCTTCCTTGCAGTCTACCCATTGAATGTACTACTTCCTTGGCAATGATTATATTATCTTGCGGTCTTATTTATTCATTCAGAAACTTTATTTTATAAAATTGTGATCGTTTTAATATAATCAATTGCGCTGTGTATATTCTATTAAAGATAATCATTATCTAAAATCGTTTATCGAAGTGGTTTTACACTCTTAATATAAATGAATGAGAGGGCCCCACAATCTTTCCTATTTAGAGTGCAAACACAGCAATACGAAATTCACAACTCTCCTCCTTCAAATTTAAACGACTCATACTCCTCAAAACGACCCTCCCTTCCCTCCTTCATTTCCTGGAGTATATAATAACAAGCTTTATGAATATGATTCACACAGACTTTAATCCCTGCACGTTCACAATCTTCTGAACTCTGTAGCTCCGATTTTATCAAAGCTCGTAACCAAACCAAACCGACCATTTCTCAATTAAGAAGCATTACTTATACCTGGTCACATCCCTCAACCCCTCCCTTGATTCTTGGCGTGCGTCAGTGAACGTGCAAGAGCGTCAGATTCATTTATAGCTCACGCTCTCTCTCTCTGTAAGCTGATCTCTCTCTCTCTGTTTTTTTTTTTTTAATATAGTTTTTAATTCATCGCATTCTTCCATAAGAAACAGTTACCGCTGAACTGTTTTGTGCATGCCTCTCAAACAACTTCCCTGTTGAAACGTAACGGAAAAGTTGAATCGAAGCGTTTTCGTCGTTATTTCTTTCAGTAGGTGTGCTGCGATCGACTTGAGCTCCGATAATGGGAAATTGTCAGGCAGCGGAGGCGGCGACGGTTGTGATTCAGCATCCTGGGAATAAGATCGAGAGGATCTATTGGTCGGTGAGCGCTCACCATGTGATGAACTCCAATCCTGGTCACTACGTTGCTCTCGTTGTTACTTCGCCCAATCTTAAGTCCGAGAATGGCGCGCCATTGAAGCAGCTCAAACTTCTCCGACCCGACGATACTTTGCTTATGGGCCAGGTTTATCGCCTGATCAGTTTTGAAGGTTCCTAATGTTGCTGCTACTATATTTCTCTCGCCTAGCTTTTATTTGTCGCTGTTTTTTCGTTTACCGCGAAATTTTTGGATTCGCAGATGTATTGAAGGAGCTGTCTGCAAAAAATGCGTTAAACTCGGGAAAATGCTCAAGGACAGAGGCGGTCTTGACGTTCATGTCAAACACAAAAACTCCAGAGCTCCAAACCCGAGTCCGAGTTCGAGACCCGATTTCGCTCCCATGAAGGTGAATATACGGTGTTTTGTGTGTGTGTGTGTGTGGCCAGAAGTAAATATACGGCGTTGGTGCTTTGTTTTAAATCAAATAGTGCTAACCTAAATCACATAAATTCTCGAACCTATTTTTTCATTCAAATGATGAAGTGTTAATAATTGAGGTTAAGCAATATTCTACTGTGATCGATTCTTTTGGGGGGCTACGGAATTGTTTTCTTTTTTTCTTTTTCCTTTTCAGTGGGTAAATTTATAGAAAACATTATCTTCTGAGCACTTGGAAGAACCTGATATTTGTTTAATTAAGTACGAATCTCTAGGCTGATCTTTTTATTCCATTTAGCTAGGTTTAGTCAAATTTGAAAGAATAAATAATCACATCATGAATGTGGAAGAGATTTGCGTGCCTTGCTATTGCACACATTGATTCGGATGCATCAGGAGCGTGCTCATTCATATATTCTTTTGCTTTTGAGGACTAGATCAACCATTACGAATGCATGCAATGATTGTTTTGATTTGTGCAAATCTGTTTGATATATCTAGCATGTCTATCCAAAATCGATCTAATTTTTTAAGATTTATTAAACCAGACCAAAAAATTGTTGTTGCGTGCTACTAAAACTTTGCCATCATGATGATAAAAGAAAAATGGAATTAAGTTTGTGTTGCAAGCTTACCTAGGTACATGATTGCAGCACTAATTACTTTGTCATAAGATTTTGACTTCTGGGGTAGTAGTAAGCTAGAATCGTCCGTCAAACAGTGCATGCTCGTGATGATTATCCAAAGAATTATACTATAATTGCTTTTATTGGTTACTTTACCACTTTCCAAGTTTCTTTCCATTTCCACTTCATATGCACACCACCTAATTTTGAAGGGACGTTATGACCGTCTTTGAGCTAATCACATATGATGGCGGGGATGCTTTTTGTCAAAGATATCAATTCAATCTAGAATTCTCTTGGAAGTTATTTCTTTTACAGTTATTTTCAAATTTTCTGTCATCTGATTATGTTATATTATTACTCGCAACAGCAACGCATGTAATCTTTTCACCATCAAAGAAAAAAAGATGAACATGCATGTCAATCAAATTAAAGTTAAAACTCTGTAAGAAAAGATAAGGGATAACGATGTCACATAAAGTCCTGCTGCTGATACGGCTCTGCACGCTATTCATAAGCATGGGTGTGCATCAAAATAAGAAGTCCTTTTCTTTTTGCATTCACCTCTTTCATAGCGTGTGTCTTTATCCGATTGGGTATAGCCATAAGTGACCTTTATTTTATGTGTGTCAGGTGGAACAGGAGATACACCGAATGGGAAGCAATGGCAGTAGCAGCAGCAGTCACAAAGTTGTGGGAAGACAATATGGTGGTGGTGGGGGTCAATGGAGGCCAGCCTTACAGAGCATTGAAGAAGTTGGAAATTGAACGCACTCTTCAGCCCATGAATCCAACAAAACAAGCCGCAAACCAACCTTCTTTTCACTATTTCCAATACCATCATACACTGATATTTGTCCTTAATTCTTAGAATTTTCCTGTTATATGATAGGGTTTGTGAGATGTAGCTCCCTTTGGAATTCTTTAAATTCAGAGTTTACATATCAGCCCTCTAACGGCCTAACCATTTGTGTAATAGCAATTGCCAGTCGTCTGTGAAATATTATCCTTTGTTCTTTATCGGTGAAGTGTGGCTTTTGCTGCGTAATTTGATGGTGAACTGGTTCTTGGAACTTGGATGTCCTGCGGACAAACAAGAAGCGCTTTTTCATTTTTATGATTAAAATTACTCAAGCCTCAGGCTTAGATTTTTTTTTTGGTGGTCCTGCCCCTATTGATAATTTGGTTCGCTTTCGTGTAGAAACAGAGACGCCTGTAAAAATGTTTTGCTTCAAATGTTTCACAGGGGCATTTATTCCCACATGACCATGAGCTGGAGCTGAATGCCTGTCCAGTGTGATCCGACGTGGCTCCCATTATACCTCTCTAGAGGTTTTCTATTACATTAATTTTTTTAAAATTTGTGATGCACCATAAATGAAAGAGACTATAAGCAAGGGCTAAAAATCAAGAAATAAAAAGAATTGAATAAAAAATGAATGTAAAAATTTGAATAGAAAATTTTATATTCTTTATAATCCTCCAATATTAATATCAATTCTCGTCTCCCCCCATAGTAAATATTAGAGCGTAAAGAAACAAAAGTTCCAAATGAGCATTTCTAGCCTTGGCACGACGCCTTCATAAATTAACTTTGCAGATCGAAGCTAAAGCTTTTAATAGAACGATGATCACTTTCAAAAAATGTTGTGCAAGCTAGGGGTTTTTCTTCAAATTTTTAAATCTATTTATGTTGGTCTAAAGGTTGTGAAGCTTCTCATCCTTTTAAAGACATTGTGAATGAAGCTAGGCTTTTAGTGCATAGGAATTGGATCGTTCTCTCCATGAGTTGATGGATATCAGTATTGTACTGCTGGAAAAAAAAAGATATCAATATTACACTAAAAAAATGGTGTACCAATACTTATTAGGATTGAGTGATAAAGTATTTGTTCTCCTTTAAATTGGTTGTCAATTTGAGGTTGTGAATGGAGTAAGTGGCATTGGTAGCTCTTCTCTCCCACCAAAGAAACCGATAGACCAGGATACTAGATACATATGCAAAAAAACAACAAATGTTGTCGACAGAACAGAGAATTATGTTGTCCATAGAGCATAGGAGAGACAAGTTAGAGTTCAAGATAAACACAAAGATAATCCACTCAAGTTGTTGTTGTCCACAGAGCATTGAGAGAGAAGTTAGAGTTTAGAATAAACACAAAGAAGAGACAAGTTAGAGTTCAAAACAAACACAAAGATAATCCACTCAAATCTTAGGATCCGATATGTTTGTGTTTCTTTGCTACTACCGCTAGTGCTCCCTCCACTCACTATATAACACACCATTCATAAAATCTTAAAGATTTGCTCATTTTGCATGTACTTTTGCTTTAATTTGTTGTTGTTTGAATCATGAGTCAATAATGCACTCACTTTTCCCACATTCTTGCCTTTCCCTCAAAAAGCTTCAAAATCTTTGTTCTCAAATGTGTCTCCCTCTCTTTTATAACACATGCTTGGTGCGCCTTCTTGCCTGTTCACAATTCATATACGACATCCAGCAGCCTAGCTGTAACACAAAAAGCTCCTGGATTTCGTTTATTTGTCCCCAGTTCAATAATTATGCTTCTTTTATTTAATGTCGTTTATGTAGCAGTAGATTGGTGCAAGTTGCTGCATTTGATCTGCCCTATTGATCGACTTACATGAGCAATCAATAAAAAAGGGGGTTTCCTCAATATCGATTTAAAAAATTATGATTTAATATATAATACTTAAAAATTTATATTTTCTAGATCTTATTTAGACCATCTTCTTCTTATTATATAAGCAAACAAGAATTCCGAATATTTGTCATGACCAGCAAAAGCCTGGTTAGATTATAGTGGTGATTTTTTCTTTACCTAGAAGGTTCCGTACAATTGGCATTCCCCTTCTTCATTGATCTTTGGTTTTAGAATAAAATATATTTTTAATTCTAGGAAAAAACCCATTTGAAGGTACCCATACTTTTTTTTTTTTAATTTCATACCTGTGTTCTTCTCTTTGAATAAAATTATTAATTTTTTTCTATTAACACAGTTAGCTCTTGCAACTTTTTTATATTAGCACTATTAGCCCCTGTAAAAGAGTTAACGGTGCAAAAATAACAAAATTAAAGTATTTAATTAGAAAAAAAAAATACTCAAGTATCAAATTAAAAATTGAAGAGAAGTATAGATACCTTTAAATGAATTTTTCTTTCTGTTTTTACAAAAAGCAAGTAGGAAAAACTCGAAAGTTAAGTACCAGGGCCTTAGATATATGGGCTATCCCAAGCCTTGTAATCATGATCTGGATTTCCTTGTATTGGACTGTTAAAACATCTTTTGGGCCCAGCAGTGCTATTTTTGTAAGCAAATACATCTGTGAAAATCACCTTTCTGTAAGGAAAAAAAAAAAAAAAATCAAAACCGCCTGTCAGGCCCGACTGCACGGAGTTTTTATGAAATAGCAGAATTACCCTTAACTTTTGACGTATTTTCAAACGCGCGCTTTGCTCTGCAGCTACCATCTCAGGCATGGTGGTCACTCTACAATCTTCTCGCTCTGCTTGGCTCTTCTCCTTTTTCCTGTGGACTTCTGCTGTAATCCTTGTATCAGGCCATGAGCATTCTTTATGTATGCATTCTTTTCCCTCTATTTTCCGTCCAATTTGATTTGGATTTGAAGATAGGTTTTCACCGTCGCTGTTAGAACCCATAAATAGTAAATACTATAACTTGAATGAGATGGCTCCTAGTAGAAATTTTGTTTGCTTGGGTACTCTCAGAATGAAATGGAAGTTTGGTTCATTTATTCTTCTCTTCTTATTGCAACATCTCAAGAGCAAATGACAGTTAATTTCAATTGACAACAATGAGAACCGATAATACAGCCTCTGTTGAACCAGAAAATGTACGGCATAATTAAGTTCGCATTTCTAAGATACTTAAGCATCAGTAAGCTTCTCTTCTTGTTGTTATAATTAGTGCTACTATACTATTATTATTACTAGTATTATTATTGTTTAGATTATAATTCTGTTTGGCTACAGTTGTATTCCAATTTCATATTCGTGGGGGTGGATGTTGGCCTCTTATGGAGTGCAAATCTTAAATCATAAACATTTTGCAGTTTATCTTATACTTCTGCTTTTATTTATCTATTTCCTTTTTCATTTTGTAGTTCTTAATCAAAATAACACAGTGCAATTATCACGGGGCTTGCCTGTCGAGAACTCTCCTGGTTCTAAGCCAGGTGCTAAAGTGGTATGTGAAAGAGTTTATATACATGGACTATCAAGGTTCCAAAACCTTGGGAAATTTGCCCACTCCCTAAAGGTAAAAGTGCAGCCCACAAATTCAGATGGTCGCCACCCAAACATAGAAATATGTTTTCACAGGTGCGTATGAGCACTAGTACATGCCCTGTGTAAGTTTGTTTATGTGGATGCAATCTGTACTTGGTCAAAGCTTGCATTTCAGTTTTCCTGTACAATGTGGTGCTCATTTGCATAAACTGGATTGATGTGTAGACATGATCAACATTCAATCATTGTATACAAAAAACAGTGTCTTACGTTAAGTCTGTATTTGATTATTCAAGAAAAGAGCTTTCTATTCTATTCTTTTATAATGTATGTATGATAGATGAGACTTTGGAAAATAATAATTGAAGTTGGTTTCCACATCATTGTGTATCTTGTGCAGGAATGTGTCTATTAGTGTAGGGATGTGTCCACAAGGCCAGTGGGAGAAAGTTAACAAGGGTTCTTGGGTTCGGTCAATTTCTCCTTTTGATCACAAGCTCTTGGATATACGGGCTGGTGGTTCAACACTGGAAAACTTTGAGGTGACCATTGAAGAAGGTAAATCCTCTTAGGTTTATGTATTTTTTATGAGTTTCAGTTTTTTAAAGTGTAATGTGGAAATTGATCTCTTATAAGAGCCATGGCCTTCAGTAATAAGACTATTTTTCTCCTTTGCAGAATTCAATCTGTTTCGTGTATTTTCTTAATAATTGGAGTTATCTTGTTGAACCTGGCATCCTTTCTGAGCAAATCATTAACATTTTATTATAGTAGCGCAATGGCTGTTGGGATAATTCTTGTGATATTGGTGATCCTTTTTCAGGTAATTTATTTCTTTTACTTTAATTCTAATGTATGATTGTGAAAAGTTCTCTTTACTCTTGACATGGACTTCTCTTTCCATTCACAGGGGATGAAATTGCTTCCAACTGGTCGAAAGAGTTCTCTTGCTATATTTTTATATTCATCTGCTGTGAGTATAGCCTCAACCTCCTTTCTTTCTATCTCATATGCTAATTAAGTATGAATGCTGGTGATGCTAATTTAACCATTATTTCAATCAGGTTGGCTTTGGGACTTTTCTCCTTCGCTATGTGCCTGGTCTGATTCGTTCAGTACTTACAGAGTTAGGAATTAATGAAGACATGTATAATCCTGTAAGTTGTCTCTATGCTGTTTGATAATTTGTTTCAACATCTATGCTGCATAGCCAAAAATTATTTTTCTATTTTCTCTCTGATTCTTCTTATTGTCATTATGGTTATATTGGCCAGGATTCTTTTATCTTTAGATTGAAAGACTGGCTTTTTTGAAGGATGACTTATAGAGGCTTTTTGGCTTTCTTATTATTATTATTATTTTTTAATTTAATAAAAGCTTCTAATTCTTTGTGCATCATAATTTCCCTTACACACAGGAATTTCGATTTTCTTATTACTGAAGTCAGCAGAGTGATGACTTAGCTTTATTCTTATGCCTGAGCAAGGAAATTTTTGACAACTCTAATATACTTATTTCAGTAAATTTAGGGCACACGCATAGACAGTGCATTAGATGACAGTGCTTCTCCTCCTCCTCTCCTCCTCCATCTTCTTTAGTAAATGCTCACCATATATCACATAGTTGGAGTATTTAGACAAGGACAGGCTATTACTTAAGATAGACACTTTAGAGTGCTCCCCGTTCATCACATTGTTGGAATGATAAGGCAGGGCTGGCTGTTGTTTAAGATACACAGGAAAATCTGTAACTTATCCTTGCATTTTGCAAGACCTTGATTGTTTGTCAATTTTTAGTTTGGCTCATCTATGCAAATATCCCAGTATACTCTTAATGGGCTCTTAGCAAACATATAATAGAACTGAACTGGTTTTAGATAAACTCGATATCTTAGATGGACTATATGAATTAAGGTAACCTGAGATTACCATTAAGAATGGATCCTAGATTTTTGGCATATATTCAGTTTGCAAACAACTTCATATTAAAATTAGAATTAATCCTATTGTATAAAGGCTCAGAGTTATTTGTTAATTTATTTACATTTTGCAAGCAGCAATCATGTAATTTGCTCATGGCTCTCCTGGCCACTAAAGTGCGCATTAGCTAGCAGTTTTTCATTTCCTTTTTTATCTCTTGTTTGTGTTCCATATACAAATTCTTGAGCAATATTTGTTCATTAATTATCAAGTGCAGTTGGCAATATTTGTTCTGGCTTTTGTTGTGCTAGCTGGAGCCTGGTTGGGCTTCTGGGTTGTTCATAAGCTTGTTCTGACAGAAGATGGGTCAGTGGATATAAGCACCTCTCACTTTGTTGCTTGGTCCATCCGGATATTGGCTGTCGTTATGATCCTTCAGGTTCTTACTGTCTCTTCCCTAAGTTGCTAGGGACCCCTTTTCTGATATGTTGTTTTCATGGTTTCTCACTTATGAGCTCTTGATAGCAAATTTGACGAGAACATATTACCTCCAGAGTTCCATGGATCCTATATTAGGAACATTGGCATTATTATCCGGGCTAGTCCTCCCTTTACTGAAGAGAATAATTAGATTGAGATTCCTTCGCCGCTTGCGTAGGTAAAGTCTGCCATTGTGAATTCTGGAGCTTAATTTTTCATTCAGTTATCAATACCTGCATTTAGATTACTTCATGAGCATAGGAGGATGATTGCGGGAGCTTTGTTCTATGTTTTTCAAGGGCACAGCATTCAGTATTTTATTTTTTACTTTTCTTTTGGTGGGGGTTTGTATTTGTGGCTTTGGTAAAAAATTAAAGTATAATTTCGGGGAGTTTGGTGTCAAGTTTTTCATTCATCGGGAGATTTTACATTTACCAAGCTTTGAACCATAAATTATTCTGGAATTATTTTGCAGGAGTTTGTTTAAATCCCCCAAGAAAAACAGGAGAAGATCCGAATTTCTTGATTCATCACCTTTTGATGATTCACATGATGAATACATGTACAATATGCAAAGCCAAGAGGACTTCACATTCTCATGGCCTCGACAGAAAAATTTCCTCCTATCTCGGTGCAAATCTTCGGAACGAGGTCCGGTCCATCTCCCTTGTACTTATGTTTTCTCATTGGAATTTCTTCTCCCCTCCCGTTTTGTGACTCTTTGGGGAGGAAGGAAAAGCAGAGATAAATGGTACTTAAACACTTATTTTGTGCCTCCACAGGTTCCACTGGGACACCACCTCCAAAGCTGCCAGACACATACCCTTCTACCTTCCACACTACACCTGAGAGAAGAAAATATTCAGAGACTGAGTGGGATGCTTTCACAAAAGAATCCACGGAGAAAGCCTTAGAAGAACTCGTAGCTTCCCCTGATTTCAGTAGATGGTTGGTCACCAATGCAGACCGGATAAGTGTAACACCAAACAATAAATCAACTGCGAGGCTGCGTAGGTGGCTGTTTTGGTCTTGAGCCTCCTAGCATTCTTTGCAAAATCAGGATGATCTGATAGGTTCTGGTTAGATACCAGGAGGTCATGTACTTACCACTTTTTTGAGGATACATTGTGACTCGATGTTGTAGAATGGAAAAACTCATTTAGTGTAACATTCTCACTGACATGTAGTGTTTTCAAATAGGTAGATAATAGATATTCACGCTTGGTATTCCATTAGTTTTTCTTGGGGGAGGATTGGTGGATTTGAAGATTTAATTTGCGTTTCTTCCACGACGTTAGGCCTTGGTTGTATACTTGTATCCATTCATCTCTGAGTTGTAGGTTTTGTAATATGAAATCGATGAAGTAATGGTTCCATTGTACACCCGGAATATATTGTCTTCTTTTGCATTTCCTTTACATTGAAGTTTTTGTTTTTCAAAATTCCAGCATTAGCACAAGAAAAATTCTGAATTGCCACTCATTTATAATCCTGACAAAATTCTCACACAATATAATTTAAGGGGTTTTTGTTTATTTACTGTTATGCTCTGTTCTGTTAAAATCTGTTTTTTCTGCGGAATTGCTAGAAAATAATATAGAAAATGCAAGTGTAAAAATGAAACGTTAAAGCCCCTCTAGAAGCCAGGGTATTAGTGTTATAACTATCAACTGAAAAATGTCTTTCTCGGAAGAGGTGGCCAACTTTCCCGTGCAAAAGCAAAACATCTCACTCTTAAGCCGAATAATATTGTATGCGGATCATTTGTTAACTCGCTTCAACTATTTCTGGCAAGACAAAAAAAAAAAAGAAAGAAAGAAAGAAAGAAAGAAATGTTCAATTCCACTAAGCCAAGGCCTCTTGGACTAGTGGCATGAGGGGTATAAATGTTCACACAAGCTTTCATTTTCTATTTTTCTTCCCCCACATATTGGATTTGAATTTGAGGTTTTAAGTTTTCGAAAGAGACAAAAGGAAGAGTGACTACGGTATTCTAACTTGCGCACAATTTTTTTTTTTTTTTGGGTCAAAACTTTCACATGATCAATCTATCAATTTTTTTTTTTACTTGAAAAATATATCAATACCAATATATGTAATAACCATGTATTATCGCTATTTTTATTCTTTGCAATCATGGTAAGAAACCAAATATTAACTTGAATGGTAGATGGTTAGGTGGTAGATAAATGTGATATTTGATCGGTAGATTAGTATATAATTGTTAGATGATAGATATACATGTGTTTGGTAGTTAGATGGTAGATGGACATGTGTATTGTAGTTAGGTGGTAGATGGACATGTGATACTTAAAATGTGGTTGAAACCCAAAATTCTATAAATACTTCATCCCTCCTCTTCTCCCATACACACTCTCATTTATTCTCCTCTTGATTCTTTTGCCATTACCTCCCTTAGTCATTATATCATCATTGAAGATTGCCCATCTGCCAACTTCTTGTCAAAGATTGCTTATCTACCAACATGTTGTTGAAGAATACACGTCTTCCACCAAAGGTGTAACAACATTGTATAATCGGTATTTTTATTCTTTGCAATCAGGGTAAGAACCAAATATTAACTTGAATGGTAGATGGTTTTGAGGTAGATAAGCATGTGATATTTAATCGGTAGATAAGTATATAGTTGTTAGATATACATGTGTTTAGTAGTTAGATGGTAGATGGACATGTGTGGTAGTTAGATGGTAGATGGACATGTGATACTTGAGACCACGAAATTCTATAAATACCTCAACTCTCCTCTTCTCCCACACACATACATGTGTGTGGGAAAAAGGAGGGATGAGGTATTTATATAATTTCTAGGTCTCAACCACATTTCAAGTATTACATGTCCATCTACTATCCAACTACCACACACATGTTTATCTATCATCTAACTACCAAACACATGTATAACTATAATCTAACAACCATATACTTATCTACCAATCAAATATCACATGCTTATCAACCACATAATCATCTACCATTTAAGTTAATATGTGGTTTCTTACCCCGATTGCAAATAAAAATACCGATTATACAAGGTTGTTACAATATATACAAGATCAAGTCTCACTATTCACAATGCATTTAAGAATGGTGAAGAATTGATGGTATCCATCAAAAGGTTAAACATGCTATGTTAAGCATTCGTATTGATAAGGTGTGCTTAGTAGTGCCGATTATTAAGTTACCCTATTTAATACTTGCTCCGGACCTCTTTATAAAAAACAAATTAGTGTTATCCCAGTCCCAGAGGGAATACTACCACACATAGGAGTAAACAGCTTGGGCATGCATTTTAACAAGTAGAGCATCAATTATGGTAGTCTACTCAGTTGATGAATATTGATATCTACTTGGGATAATAATTTAAGCAACCGTGAGTTTAATGTATTTGAGTTATGTCAAGCATATCGCCCAGTCAAGAGTGAACTACCAAAAGTTGAAAAAGGACCAACTAAAAGCTGTATATATTGTCTACTTGACTAAATGTTTATGGGAAAGCAACCCACTGAACTTTACGAGTTCCTTCACATTTATCAAGACACTTGATAGCTTATGTGAGAGCACTCTGAAATTCCCCACGCATATGAAACGTTATCATGAGCAATGTTTCCCAGTGAAATAAGCAATATACTAGCCTATTAGGTCAGCAAATAGATTGGTCCCCAGATGATCAAACCTTCTCTATTCCATCCTACCTGATCTCCCTAAAACCTAGACAGAACTCGACAATAAAATGATCACTTATGACACAAATCCATCTCTCAGATTGTGCTAGTGGAAGAAACCTGTGAAAATGACAACAGAATCATTATACCCCCATACAACCCGAAACAACTAAAGACCTAAAACTAATATCATTATAGCTGAGATTCAGTTATTCATGCTCATTGCCAGAAGGCAATATACATCTAGGTCAGGAAACAGAAGATAGAAGTGTTGATAAAAAATCCCAAATAATACAATACAAAGATGCAAGTGATCAGTTAGGCATTCAAAGTTCAATCTCATTTATTTTCAATCAAGGAAATCATGCTACAACTCTCTTTCCTCCAAGAAAAGATGGGAATGGAAAAAACTGCATCATTTTGAACTTTCCTGGAAAGTAATTGAAACAAAAAACTCATTCATCAGCTTTTGGAGGGCCCTTCCACTTAAAGTTGTCCGCATATGCTTTAACCTGAAACAAGTTCACAAGCAAACGCTTAAGCAGCATATAAGCATTTCCAACCATGAGTAACTTTATTATCATTAACATATGTATAGCCACTAGGCTTTCCGGATCACCATCAGCCTGCTATTATACAGATAAGGGCATCAAGAACCTCCATTCAAGATTTTCTTTTTCTTTTTTTGGGTGGGGGGCGGAAGATATTTAAATAATAAGAAAATATTATAAAATGATCTACCACACCATTCCCAAAAGGACTGTAAAGAATCCCAACAAATACCTTAAAGCCTATTTGAAAATTGCATGGTAAACAGAACCCACAAGATGCTTTACCCCACAAAAAAATCACAAGTCATGATTCAGCTAAAACCACCGCCAGAAAAATTACTAAATCATAAATTAAAGAGGTGAAAGAAGCTCAAACCTTCAGCAATGGTGTATGGTGCTTCTTGACCTGCATCAAGTTCGAGATCTCATAAATAAAATCAAAAGAATCTTAAACGGAGGGACACCAGTGCATGATTTATTAAGAAATTTTTTTCTTTGGCAGGATTCTTATTACTAGCATAATGGTTGGAAAACCACTAGCTCATTGTGACAACTCTATTCATTTCATAAATCCATATCCCAACTCAGCTATATCCGACCTACTTCAAAATCACAATATTACAAGCCTAATGGTTGAAACAACGCTACTAACTGAATCTGAACTATATTCTTTTTATCCATTTCCATCTCAACTCGGACTTATCGGAACTAATTATCTAAAATCGTTTATCGAAGTGGTTTTACACTCTTAATATAAATGAATGAGAGGGCCCCACAATCTTTCCTATTTAGAGTGCAAACACAGCAATACGAAATTCACAACTCTCCTCCTTCAAATTTAAACGACTCATACTCCTCAAAACGACCCTCCCTTCCCTCCTTCATTTCCTGGAGTATATAATAACAAGCTTTATGAATATGATTCACACAGACTTTAATCCCTGCACGTTCACAATCTTCTGAACTCTGTAGCTCCGATTTTATCAAAGCTCGTAACCAAACCAAACCGACCATTTCTCAATTAAGAAGCATTACTTATACCTGGTCACATCCCTCAACCCCTCCCTTGATTCTTGGCGTGCGTCAGTGAACGTGCAAGAGCGTCAGATTCATTTATAGCTCACGCTCTCTCTCTCTGTAAGCTGATCTCTCTCTCTCTGTTTTTTTTTTTTTTTTTAATATAGTTTTTTAATTCATCGCATTCTTCCATAAGAAACAGTTACCGCTGAACTGTTTTGTGCATGCCTCTCAAACAACTTCCCTGTTGAAACGTAACGGAAAAGTTGAATCGAAGCGTTTTCGTCGTTATTTCTTTCAGTAGGTGTGCTGCGATCGACTTGAGCTCCGATAATGGGAAATTGTCAGGCAGCGGAGGCGGCGACGGTTGTGATTCAGCATCCTGGGAATAAGATCGAGAGGATCTATTGGTCGGTGAGCGCTCACCATGTGATGAACTCCAATCCTGGTCACTACGTTGCTCTCGTTGTTACTTCGCCCAATCTTAAGTCCGAGAATGGCGCGCCATTGAAGCAGCTCAAACTTCTCCGACCCGACGATACTTTGCTTATGGGCCAGGTTTATCGCCTGATCAGTTTTGAAGGTTCCTAATGTTGCTGCTACTATATTTCTCTCGCCTAGCTTTTATTTGTCGCTGTTTTTTTTCGTTTACCGCGAAATTTTTTGGATTCGCAGATGTATTGAAGGAGCTGTCTGCAAAAAAATGCGTTAAACTCGGGAAAATGCTCAAGGACAGAGGCGGTCTTGACGTTCATGTCAAACACAAAAACTCCAGAGCTCCAAACCCGAGTCCGAGTTCGAGACCCGATTTCGCTCCCATGAAGGTGAATATACGGTGTTTTGTGTGTGTGTGTGTGTGCCAGAAGTAAATATACGGCGTTGGTGCTTTGTTTTAAATCAAATAGTGCTAACCTAAATCACATAAATTCTCGAACCTATTTTTCATTCAAATGATGAAGTGTTAATAATTGAGGTTAAGCAATATTCTACTGTGATCGATTCTTTTGGGGGGCTACGGAATTGTTTTCTTTTTTTCTTTTTCCTTTTCAGTGGGTAAATTTATAGAAAACATTATCTTCTGAGCACTTGGAAGAACCTGATATTTGTTTAATTAAGTACGAATCTCTAGGCTGATCTTTTTATTCCATTTAGCTAGGTTTAGTCAAATTTGAAAGAATAAATAATCACATCATGAATGTGGAAGAGATTTGCGTGCCTTGCTATTGCACACATTGATTCGGATGCATCAGGAGCGTGCTCATTCATATATTCTTTTGCTTTTGAGGACTAGATCAACCATTACGAATGCATGCAATGATTGTTTTGATTTGTGCAAATCTGTTTGATATATCTAGCATGTCTATCCAAAATCGATCTAATTTTTTAAGATTTATTAAACCAGACCAAAAAATTGTTGTTGCGTGCTACTAAAACTTTGCCATCATGATGATAAAAGAAAAATGGAATTAAGTTTGTGTTGCAAGCTTACCTAGGTACATGATTGCAGCACTAATTACTTTGTCATAAGATTTTGACTTCTGGGGTAGTAGTAAGCTAGAATCGTCCGTCAAACAGTGCATGCTCGTGATGATTATCCAAAGAATTATACTATAATTGCTTTTATTGGTTACTTTACCACTTTCCAAGTTTCTTTCCATTTCCACTTCATATGCACACCACCTAATTTTGAAGGGACGTTATGACCGTCTTTGAGCTAATCACATATGATGGCGGGGATGCTTTTTGTCAAAGATATCAATTCAATCTAGAATTCTCTTGGAAGTTATTTCTTTTACAGTTATTTTCAAATTTTCTGTCATCTGATTATGTTATATTATTACTCGCAACAGCAACGCATGTAATCTTTTCACCATCAAAGAAAAAAAGATGAACATGCATGTCAATCAAATTAAAGTTAAAACTCTGTAAGAAAAAGATAAGGGATAACGATGTCACATAAAGTCCTGCTGCTGATACGGCTCTGCACGCTATTCATAAGCATGGGTGTGCATCAAAATAAGAAGTCCTTTTCTTTTTGCATTCACCTCTTTCATAGCGTGTGTCTTTATCCGATTGGGTATAGCCATAAGTGACCTTTATTTTATGTGTGTCAGGTGGAACAGGAGATACACCGAATGGGAAGCAATGGCAGTAGCAGCAGCAGTCACAAAGTTGTGGGAAGACAATATGGTGGTGGTGGGGGTCAATGGAGGCCAGCCTTACAGAGCATTGAAGAAGTTGGAAATTGAACGCACTCTTCAGCCCATGAATCCAACAAAACAAGCCGCAAACCAACCTTCTTTTCACTATTTCCAATACCATCATACACTGATATTTGTCCTTAATTCTTAGAATTTTCCTGTTATATGATAGGGTTTGTGAGATGTAGCTCCCTTTGGAATTCTTTAAATTCAGAGTTTACATATCAGCCCTCTAACGGCCTAACCATTTGTGTAATAGCAATTGCCAGTCGTCTGTGAAATATTATCCTTTGTTCTTTATCGGTGAAGTGTGGCTTTTGCTGCGTAATTTGATGGTGAACTGGTTCTTGGAACTTGGAAGTCCTGCGGGCAAACAAGAAGCGCTTTTTCATTTTTATGTTTAAAATTACTCAAGCCTCAGGCTTAGATTTTTTTTGGTGGTCCTGCCCCTATTGATAATTTGGTTTGCTTTCGGGTAGAAACAGAGACGCCTGTAAAAATGTTTTGCTTCAAAAGTTTGACAGTGGCATTTATTCCCACATGACCATGAGCTGGAGCTGAATGCCTGTCCAGTGTGATCCGACGCGGCTCCCATTATACCTCTCTAGAGGTTTTCTATCACATTAATTTTTTTTTTAAATTTGTGATGCACCATAAATGAAAGAGACTATAAGCAAGGGCTAAAAATCAAGAAATAAAAAGAATTGAATAAAAAATGAATGTAAAAATTTGAATAGAAAATTTTATATTCTTTATAATCCTCCAATATTAATATCAATTCTCGTCTCCCCATAGTAAATATTAGAGCGTAAAGAAACAAAAGTTCCAAATGAACATTTCTAGCCTTGGCACGACGCCTTCATAAATTAACTTTGCAGATCGAAGCTAAAGCTTTTAATAGAACGATGATCACTTTCAAAAAATGTTGTGCAAGCTAGGGGTTTTTCTTCAAATTTTTAAATCTATTTATGTTGGTCTAAAGGTTGTGAAGCTTCTCATCCTTTTAAAGACATTGTGAATGAAGCTAGGCTTTTAGTGCATAGGAATTGGATCGTTCTCTCCATGAGTTAATGGATATCAGTATTGTACTGCTGGAAAAAAAAAAAGATATCGATATCACACTAAAAAAATGTTGTATCAACATCCACTAGAATTGAGTGGTAAAGTACTTGTTCTATTTTAAATATGTTGTCAGTTTGAAGCTGTAAATAAAGTAAGTGGCATTGGTAGCTCTTCTCTCCCACCAAAGAGACCGATAGACCAGGATACTAGATACATATGTAAAAAAAAAAAAAAAAATGTTGTCGACAGAACAGAGAATTATGTTGTCCATAGAGCATAGGAGAGACAAGTTAGAGTTCAAGATAAACACAAAGATGATCCACTCAAGTTGTTGTTGTCCACAGAGCATATGAGAGACAAGTTAGAGTTCAGAATAAACACAGAGAAGAGACAAGTTAGAGTTCAAAACAAACACAAAGATAATCCACTCAAATCTTAGGATTCGATATGTTTGTGTTTCTCTGCTACTACCGCTAGTGCTCGCTCCACTCACTATATAACACACCATTCATAAAATCTTAAAGATTTGCTCATTTTGCATGTACTTTTGCTTTAATTTGTTGTTGTTTGAATCATGAGTCAATAATGCACTCACTTTTCCCACATTCTTGCCTTTCCCTCAAAAAGCTTCAAAATCTTTGTTCTCAAATGTGTCTCCCTCTCTTTTATAACACATGCTTGGTGCGCCTTCTTGCCTGTTCACAATTCATATACGACATCCAGCAGCCTAGCTGTAACACAAAAAGCTCCTCGATTTCGTTTATTTGTCCCCAGTTCAATAATTATGCTTCTTTTATTTAATGTCGTTTATGTAGCAGTAGATTGGTGCAAGTTGCTGCATTTGATCTGCCCTATTGATCGACTTACATGAGCAATCAATAAAAAAGGGGGTTTCCTCAATATCGATTTAAAAAATTATGATTTAATATATAATACTTAAAAATTTATATTTTCTAGATCTTATTTAGACCATCTTCTTCTTATTATATAAGCAAACAAGAATTCCGAATATTTGTCATGACCAGCAAAAGCCTGGTTAGATTATAGTGGTGATTTTTTCTTTACCTAGAAGGTTCCGTACAATTGGCATTCCCCCTTCTTCATTGATCTTTGGTTTTAGAATAAAATATATTTTTTAATTCTAGGATATAAAAAAGAAACATGATTTTGTTTTGAAAGAAAAATGTAGTATTAGAGTCTTTTTCAGTTGTCCTCTTGTTAATTTGTTATTCTGTTCTCAAAAAACCCATTTGAAGGTACCCATACTTTTTTTTTTTAATCTCATACCTGTGTTCTTCTCTTTGAATAAAATTATTAATTTTTTTCTATTAACACAGTTAGCTCTTGCAACTTTTTTATATTAGCACTATTAGCCCCTGTAAAAGAGTTAACGGTGCAAAAATAACAAAATTAAAGTATTTAATTAGAAAAAAAAAATACACAAGTATCAAATTAAAAATTGAAGAGAAGTATAGATACCTTTAAATGAATTTTTCTTTCTGTTTTTACAAAAAGCAAGTAGGAAAAACTCGAAAGTTAAGTACCAGGGCCTTAGATATATGGGCTATCCCAAGCCTTGTAATCATGATCTGGATTTCCTTGTATTGGACTGTTAAAACATCTTTTGGGCCCAGCAGTGCTATTTTTGTAAGCAAATACATCTGTGAAAATCACCTTTCTGTAAGGGAAAAAAAAAAAAAAAATCAAAACCGCCTGTCAGGCCCGACTGCACGGAGTTTTTATGAAATAGCAGAATTACCCTTAACTTTTGACGTATTTTCAAACGCGCTTTGCTCTGCAGCTACCATCTCAGGCATGGTGGTCACTCTACAATCTTCTCGCTCTGCTTGGCTCTTCTCCTTTTTCCTGTGGACTTCTGCTGTAATCCTTGTATCAGGCCATGAGCATTCTTTATGTATGCATTCTTTTCCCTCTATTTTCCGTCCAATTTGATTTGGATTTGAAGATAGGTTTTCACCGTCGCTGTTAGAACCCATAAATAGTAAATACTATAACTTGAATGAGATGGCTCCTAGTAGAAATTTTGTTTGCTTGGGTACTCTCAGAATGAAATGGAAGTTTGGTTCATTTATTCTTCTCTTCTTAATGCAACATCTCAAGAGCAAATGACAGTTAATTTCAATTGACAACAATGAGAACCGATAATACAGCCTCTGTTGAACCAGAAAATGTACGGCATAATTAAGTTCGCATTTCTAAGATACTTAAGCATCAGTAAGCTTCTCTTCTTGTTGTTATAATTAGTGCTACTATACTATTATTATTACTAGTATTATTATTGTTTAGATTATAATTCTGTTTGGCTACAGTTGTATTCCAATTTCATATTCGTGGGGGTGGATGTTGGCCTCTTATGGAGTGCAAATCTTAAATCATAAACATTTTGCAGTTTATCTTATACTTCTGCTTTTATTTATCTATTTCCTTTTTCATTTTGTAGTTCTTAATCAAAATAACACAGTGCAATTATCACGGGGCTTGCCTGTCGAGAACTCTCCTGGTTCTAAGCCAGGTGCTAAAGTGGTATGTGAAAGAGTTTATATACATGGACTATCAAGGTTCCAAAACCTTGGGAAATTTGCCCACTCCCTAAAGGTAAAAGTGCAGCCCACAAATTCAGATGGTCGCCACCCAAACATAGAAATATGTTTTCACAGGTGCGTATGAGCACTAGTACATGCCCTGTGTAAGTTTGTTTATGTGGATGCAATCTGTACTTGGTCAAAGCTTGCATTTCAGTTTTCCTGTACAATGTGGTGCTCATTTGCATAAACTGGATTGATGTGTAGACATGATCAACATCCAATCATTGTATACAAAAAACAGTGTCTTACGTTAAGTCTGTATTTGATTATTCAAGAAAAGAGCTTTCTATTCTATTCTTTTATAATGTATGTATGATAGATGAGACTTTGGAAAATAATAATTGAAGTTGGTTTCCACATCATTGTGTATCTTGTGCAGGAATGTGTCTATTAGTGTAGGGATGTGTCCACAAGGCCAGTGGGAGAAAGTTAACAAGGGTTCTTGGGTTCGGTCAATTTCTCCTTTTGATCACAAGCTCTTGGATATACGGGCTGGTGGTTCAACACTGGAAAACTTTGAGGTGACCATTGAAGAAGGTAAATCCTCTTAGGTTTATGTATTTTTTATGAGTTTCAGTTTTTTAAAGTGTAATGTGGAAATTGATCTCTTATAAGAGCCATGGCCTTCAGTAATAAGACTATTTTTTCTCCTTTGCAGAATTCAATCTGTTTCGTGTATTTTTCTTAATAATTGGAGTTATCTTGTTGAACCTGGCATCCTTTCTGAGCAAATCATTAACATTTTATTATAGTAGCGCAATGGCTGTTGGGATAATTCTTGTGATATTGGTGATCCTTTTTCAGGTAATTTATTTCTTTTACTTTAATTCTAATGTATGATTGTGAAAAGTTCTCTTTACTCTTGACATGGACTTCTCTTTCCATTCACAGGGGATGAAATTGCTTCCAACTGGTCGAAAGAGTTCTCTTGCTATATTTTTATATTCATCTGCTGTGAGTATAGCCTCAACCTCCTTTCTTTCTATCTCATATGCTAATTAAGTATGAATGCTGGTGATGCTAATTTAACCATTATTTCAATCAGGTTGGCTTTGGGACTTTTCTCCTTCGCTATGTGCCTGGTCTGATTCGTTCAGTACTTACAGAGTTAGGAATTAATGAAGACATGTATAATCCTGTAAGTTGTCTCTATGCTGTTTGATAATTTGTTTCAACATCTATGCTGCATAGCCAAAAATTATTTTTCTATTTTCTCTCTGATTCTTCTTATTGTCATTATGGTTATATTGGCCAGGATTCTTTTATCTTTAGATTGAAAGACTGGCTTTTTTGAAGGATGACTTATAGAGGCTTTTTGGCTTTCTTATTATTATTATTATTTTTTAATTTAATAAAAGCTTCTAATTCTTTGTGCATCATAATTTCCCTTACACACAGGAATTTCGATTTTCTTATTACTGAAGTCAGCAGAGTGATGACTTAGCTTTATTCTTATGCCTGAGCAAGGAAATTTTTGACAACTCTAATATACTTATTTCAGTAAATTTAGGGCACACGCATAGACAGTGCATTAGATGACAGTGCTTCTCCTCCTCCTCTCCTCCTCCATCTTCTTTAGTAAATGCTCACCATATATCACATAGTTGGAGTATTTAGACAAGGACAGGCTATTACTTAAGATAGACACTTTAGAGTGCTCCCCGTTCATCACATTGTTGGAATGATAAGGCAGGGCTGGCTGTTGTTTAAGATACACAGGAAAATCTGTAACTTATCCTTGCATTTTGCAAGACCTTGATTGTTTGTCAATTTTTAGTTTGGCTCATCTATGCAAATATCCCAGTATACTCTTAATGGGCTCTTAGCAAACATATAATAGAACTGAACTGGTTTTAGATAAACTCGATATCTTAGATGGACTATATGAATTAAGGTAACCTGAGATTACCATTAAGAATGGATCCTAGATTTTTGGCATATATTCAGTTTGCAAACAACTTCATATTAAAATTAGAATTAATCCTATTGTATAAAGGCTCAGAGTTATTTGTTAATTTATTTACATTTTGCAAGCAGCAATCATGTAATTTGCTCATGGCTCTCCTGGCCACTAAAGTGCGCATTAGCTAGCAGTTTTTCTTTTCCTTTTTTATCTCTTGTTTGTGTTCCATATACAAATTCTTGAGCAATATTTGTTCATTAATTATCAAGTGCAGTTGGCAATATTTGTTCTGGCTTTTGTTGTGCTAGCTGGAGCCTGGTTGGGCTTCTGGGTTGTTCATAAGCTTGTTCTGACAGAAGATGGGTCAGTGGATATAAGCACCTCTCACTTTGTTGCTTGGTCCATCCGGATATTGGCTGTCGTTATGATCCTTCAGGTTCTTACTGTCTCTTCCCTAAGTTGCTAGGGACCCCTTTTCTGATATGTTGTTTTCATGGTTTCTCACTTATGAGCTCTTGATAGCAAATTTGACGAGAACATATTACCTCCAGAGTTCCATGGATCCTATATTAGGAACATTGGCATTATTATCCGGGCTAGTCCTCCCTTTACTGAAGAGAATAATTAGATTGAGATTCCTTCGCCGCTTGCGTAGGTAAAGTCTGCCATTGTGAATTCTGGAGCTTAATTTTTCATTCAGTTATCAATACCTGCTTTTAGATTACTTCATGAGCATAGGAGGATGATTGCGGGAGCTTTGTTCTATGTTTTTCAAGGGCACAGCATTCAGTATTTTATTTTTTACTTTTCTTTTGGTGGGGGTTTGTATTTGTGGCTTTGGTAAAAAATTAAAGTATAATTTCGGGGAGTTTGGTGTCAAGTATTTCATTCATCGGGAGATTTTACATTTACCAAGCTTTGAACCATAAATTATTCTGGAATTATTTTGCAGGAGTTTGTTTAAATCCCCCAAGAAAAACAGGAGAAGATCCGAATTTCTTGATTCATCACCTTTTGATGATTCACATGATGAATACATGTACAATATGCAAAGCCAAGAGGACTTCACATTCTCATGGCCTCGACAGAAAAATTTCCTCCTATCTCGGTGCAAATCTTCGGAACGAGGTCCGGTCCATCTCCCTTGTACTTATGTTTTCTCATTGGAATTTCTTCTCCCCTCCCGTTTTGTGACTCTTTGGGGAGGAAGGAAAAGCAGAGATAAATGGTACTTAAACACTTATTTTGTGCCTCCACAGGTTCCACTGGGACACCACCTCCAAAGCTGCCAGACACATACCCTTCTACCTTCCACACTACACCTGAGAGAAGAAAATATTCAGAGACTGAGTGGGATGCTTTCACAAAAGAATCCACGGAGAAAGCCTTAGAAGAACTCGTAGCTTCCCTGATTTCAGTAGATGGTTGGTCACCAATGCAGACCGGATAAGTGTAACACCAAACAATAAATCAACTGCGAGGCTGCGTAGGTGGCTGTTTTGGTCTTGAGCCTCCTAGCATTCTTTGCAAAATCAGGATGATCTGATAGGTTCTGGTTAGATACCAGGAGGTCATGTACTTACCACTTTTTTGAGGATACATTGTGACTCGATGTTGTAGAATGGAAAAACTCATTTAGTGTAACATTCTCACTGACATGTAGTGTTTTCAAATAGGTAGATAATAGATATTCACGCTTGGTATTCCATTAGTTTTTCTTGGGGGAGGATTGGTGGATTTGAAGATTTAATTTGCGTTTCTTCCACGACGTTAGGCCTTGGTTGTATACTTGTATCCATTCATCTCTGAGTTGTAGGTTTTGTAATATGAAATCGATGAAGTAATGGTTCCATTGTACACCCGGAATATATTGTCTTCTTTTGCATTTCCTTTACATTGAAGTTTTTGTTTTTCAAAATTCCAGCATTAGCACAAGAAAAATTCTGAATTGCCACTCATTCATAATCCTGACAAAATTCTCACACAATATAATTTAAGGGGTTTTTTGTTTATTTACTGTTATGCTCTGTTCTGTTATAATCTGTTTTTTCTGCGGAATTGCTAGAAAATAATATAGAAAATGCAAGTGTAAAAATGAAACGTTAAAGCCCCTCTAGAAGCCAGGGGTATTAGTGTTATAACTATCAACTGAAAAATGTCTTTCTCGAAAGAGGTGGCCAACTTTCCCGTGCAAAAGCAAAACATCTCACTCTTAAGCCGAATAATATTGTATGCGGATCATTTGTTTACTCGCTTCAACTATTTCTGGCAAGACAAAAAAAAAAAAAGAAAGAAAGAAAGAAATAAATAAATGTTCAATTCCACTAAGCCAAGGCCTCTTGGACTAGTGGCATGAGGGTATAAATGTTCACACAAGCTTTCATTTTCTATTTTTCTTCCCCCACATATTGGATTTGAATTTGAGGTTTTAAGTTTTCGAAAGAGACAAAAGGAAGAGTGACTACGGTATTCTAACTTGCGCACAAATTTTTTTTTTTTGGGGTCAAAACTTTCACATGATCAATCTATCAATTTTTTTTTTTACTTGAAAAATATATCAATACCAATATATGTAATAACCATGTATTATCGCTATTTTTATTCTTTGCAATCATGGTAAGAAACCAAATATTAACTTGAATGGTAGATGGTTATGTGGTAGATAAATGTGATATTTGATCGGTAGATTAGTATATAATTGTTAGATGATAGATATACATGTGTTTGGTAGTTAGATGGTAGATGGACATGTGTATTGTAGTTAGGTGGTAGATGGACATGTGATACTTAAAATGTGGTTGAAACCCAAAATTCTATAAATACTTCATCCCTCCTCTTCTCCCATACACACTCTCATTTATTCTCCTCTTGATTCTTTTGCCATTACCTCCCTTAGTCATTATATCATCATTGAAGATTGCCCATCTGCCAACTTCTTGTCAAAGATTGCTTATCTACCAACATGTTGTTGAAGAATACACGTCTTCCACCAAAGGTGTAACAACATTGTATAATCGGTATTTTTATTCTTTGCAATCAGGGTAAGAACCAAATATTAACTTGAATGGTAGATGGTTTTGAGGTAGATAAGCATGTGATATTTAATCGGTAGATAAGTATATAGTTGTTAGATATACATGTGTTTAGTAGTTAGATGGTAGATGGACATGTGCGTGGTAGTTAGATGGTAGATGGACATGTGATACTTGAGACCCTGAAATTCTATAAATACCTCAACTCTCCTCTTCTCCCACACACATACATGTGTGTGGGAGAAAAGGAGGGATGAGGTATTTATATAATTTCTAGGTCTCAACCACATTTCAAGTATTACATGTCCATCTACTATCCAACTACCACACACATGTTTATCTATCATCTAACTACCAAACACATGTATAACTATAATCTAACAACCATATACTTATCTACCAATCAAATATCACATGCTTATCAACCACATAATCATCTACCATTTAAGTTAATATGTGGTTTCTTACCCTGATTGCAAAGAATAAAAATACCGATTATACAAGGTTGTTACAATATATACAAGATCAAGTCTCACTATTCACAATGCATTTAAGAATGGTGAAGAATTGATGGTATCCATCAAAAGGTTAAACATGCTATGTTAAGCATTCGTATTGATAAGGTGTGCTTAGTAGTGCCGATTATTAAGTTACCCTATTTAATACTTGCTCCGGACCTCTTTATAAAAAACAAATTAGTGTTATCCCAGTCCCAGAGGGAATACTACCACACATAGGAGTAAACAGCTTGGGCATGCATTTTAACAAGTAGAGCATCAATTATGGTAGTCTACTCAGTTGATGAATATTGATATCTACTTGGGATAATAATTTAAGCAACCGTGAGTTTAATGTATTTGAGTTATGTCAAGCATATCGCCCAGTCAAGAGTGAACTACCAAAAGTTGAAAAAGGACCAACTAAAAGCTGTATATATTGTCTACTTGACTAAATGTTTATGGGAAAGCAACCCACTGAACTTTACAAGTTCCTTCACATTTTATCAAGACACTTGATAGCTTATGTGAGAGCACTCTGAAATTCCCCACGCATATGAAACGTTATCATGAGCAATGTTTCCCAGTGAAATAAGCAATATACTAGCCTATTAGGTCAGCAAATAGATTGGTCCCCAGATGATCAAACCTTCTCTATTCCATCCTACCTGATCTCCCTAAAACCTAGACAGAACTCGACAATAAAATGATCACTTATGACACAAATCCATCTCTCAGATTGTGCTAGTGGAAGAAACCTGTGAAAATGACAACAGAATCATTATACCCCATACAACCCGAAACAACTAAAGACCTAAAACTAATATCATTATAGCTGAGATTCAGTTATTCATGCTCATTGCCAGAAGGCAATATACATCTAGGTCAGGAAACAGAAGATAGAAGTGTTGATAAAAAATCCCAAATAATACAATACAAAGATGCAAGTGATCAGTTAGGCATTCAAAGTTCAATCTCATTTATTTTCAATCAAGGAAATCATGCTACAACTCTCTTTCCTCCAAGAAAAGATGGGAATGGAAAAACTGCATCATTTTGAACTTTCCTGGAAAGTAATTGAAACAAAAAACTCATTCATCAGCTTTTGGAGGGCCCTTCCACTTAAAGTTGTCCGCATATGCTTTAACCTGAAACAAGTTCACAAGCAAACGCTTAAGCAGCATATAAGCATTTCCAACCATGAGTAACTTTATTATCATTAACATATGTATAGCCACTAGGCTTTCCGGATCACCATCAGCCTGCTATTATACAGATAAGGGCATCAAGAACCTCCATTCAAGATTTTCTTTTTCTTTTTTTTGGGTGGGGGGCGGAAGATATTTAAATAATAAGAAAATATTATAAAATGATCTACCACACCATTCCCAAAAGGACTGTAAAGAATCCCAACAAATACCTTAAAGCCTATTTGAAAATTGCATGGTAAACAGAACCCACAAGATGCTTTACCCCACAAAAAAATCACAAGTCATGATTCAGCTAAAACCACCGCCAGAAAAATTACTAAATCATAAATTAAAGAGGTGAAAGAAGCTCAAACCTTCAGCAATGGTGTATGGTGCTTCTTGACCTGCATCAAGTTCCGAGATCTCATAAATAAAATCAAAAGAATCTTAAACGGAGGGACACCAGTGCATGATTTATTAAGAAATTTTTTTCTTTGGCAGGATTCTTATTACTAGCATAATGGTTGGAAAACCACTAGCTCATTGTGACAACTCTATTCATTTCATAAATCCATATCCCAACTCAGCTATATCCGACCTACTTCAAAATCACAATATTACAAGCCTAATGGTTGAAACAACGCTACTAACTGAATCTGAACTATATTCTTTTTATCCATTTCCATCTCAACTCGGACTTATCGGAACTACTTCATGATTGACAAAAAATGAGAGGTGTTATCTATTTACTTCAAAATGCTAGGAGCAATAAAGATACCGTCATTATGATCCTTGTTGGACTATGAGTAGGAAAAGATGAATCAGTCCACTAGACAACGAATCTTTTTAAATATAATGTGTGGTAAAGACACAAATCTGCTCAATCACCCACATAATTGATTAGTAAAACATACCACATAATCCCAACCATGCTTCTCAGCAAATGCCTTTGCAGCTTCTTCACTATCAAAACTCAAGGCAGCATCACCAACATTGGCATATGGATCCCCAGTGGATGTCCATCCCATGAGTGGATTTTCCCACCTAACAGCACAATAGTTAACAATAACAAGTAGATCAGCCACAATTAATGCTTACAAAGTTACCACTGATTCAATTGATAAGATCAATAACCAAGTTTATTTAGGATATTATATAGAATTTTCAAGTAGCTCTTCAAAACTACAGGGATATCCACATAGAGAAGAGTAGAAAGCCTGATATCAAACAAGGAAGAATGAGCAATATCAAGAGTTCACTCTGGTGAGTAAGCTTTGACTTTCAAGTATATTACAGACCAAAAAAATCCAACAAGTCCCATCTATCCTGATATGTGCCATCAAACTCATCAGACAGCATTTCATCAAATGCAATCAGGAGAACAGAGAATCCATATAACTGTAATTCAGAGCTAATACAGCAATGTTAGAGTCAAATAAATGGTGAAAAGACCATAAGAGACTAAAGAATATACTTTTGGGTTGACAAAAAGTTGATCTTCCATTTCCCAACCTTGCCAGACCCTTGTTGAGAGGCAGTTCTGGCGGGTGAGTAAATTACAACCTGCATCACACAGTGAGGATAAGAGGAACAATTTGAGTTTCAGTGGCTGGCAAGAAAGGAAGAAAGAGGAGGTTGGTTCAAGTAATACTTCAATATAAGATTGATTTCAAGTTGGCATCGGTACATTCCCTTTATTAACGAGAGATGACTAGACATATCATCAGTTCATTTCCCTTATTCACTTAACAACACCACCTAAAGAATGCCTCGAGTCCAGCCAGGGAATTAAACTACAGAGCACCATTCTTTAAAGCAGTACTCATCCAAACACTATGATGGCACGCGCCACATTGGAGTGCACAGAAACAAATACAGACCCATTAACCAATATCAAGTTTCAAATTGGAAGGTATCTGCGAGCTAAGGAACCCTAGATTAACTAAGAAATCACATTGGCAGCGGAAAAGAGGAATCGGTAATCCCAATCTCTAGAGTATAATACAAAAAGTGAAGATAAATTAGAATAAAACTGATTACCCTCCTACGAAGGTGTTCTTCAGGAATTCCAGAAACCATTCCGATCTCTCCGGGTTTGATCTCGACCAATGCGTCTGTAGAAAATGGCCGGCACAGAGGAGCCAAAGCGGTTCGCAGGGCCCGACCATGGTTCGCCGCGCGTTGCAGTGTATGAGCCATCGTCGATGAACCAGGATCACCAGGTAATCACGCTCGCCCCTGGAAAATTAATGAATTTTAAGTACGACACTATACGACCAAGGGAATGGGAAATTACACAACAAAACCTCAACAATGCCCATTGCTCATGCGAGATTTCATGTCGCGCTAAATTTACAGATTTGCCCATTTCATTTCTTATATTAGAAAATTGACCCTCAAGTCTTGGATTTTTTTTTCTTTCGATTCTGATTTTTGTAGGCAAATTGTTTGTATTTGAGTATCTCAATTTTTTTTTTGAAATATTAAATTCCTATTTTTTAAAATTAATTAATGTAAAAATATTAAAATAAAAATAAGGAATCAAATAACAAAAAATTATTATTTTTTCTTATTTTTATCTCTATGCTGCATGAGGCAAGCCTAAGGGTCTTCACAATTTTTAATCAAAATGTATAAATTATTTTAAATAAATTTTACTGATTTAAAACATTATGATTATTAAAATTATTTTATATCTTCATAAAAGAAGATTTTAAGACTTTTAAATGAATTGAATAACAAATAAAATAATCTCAAAAATACCTTGAATAAAGAAAATGGACTCTTGTACCTATGAGAAACGTCTGAAAACTTCTAGAAGCATACCTTAACCCCAATTTTATTTTGAAGATGGGACCATATAAATTTAAGTGAAAGGACAAAAGTGCCTCAAGAAATTTCCATAAATGGGCATTTGGGGTAGTTTGGATCTGGATAATGGTGTGACAAAATAGGAAAATAGGGATTTTTCAACTAGCGGCGGGCATTTGAATCAAATGTTCAGCTAAAACATTTTCCGACCTCTGGAAATTTTCAAGCGGATGAATGAAAATATGTTCCTATAAAAAATGGTGGAAACCCATTTTTTAGCACCTAAAGAAAATCGAAAAAGACCCAAATGCCCTGATGTGATGGTGGATTTAACAATCGATTTTCTTGTGAAAGCAAAAAACAATTTGTAGAGGAAGCTCTCGATTTTTGCTGTGCCAGCGGTCTTCGACATTGCCATGGGGATGAGCGCCTCCAGTCTCCATTTTTGGGATGCCAATTTAGTCCAGAACACTCGAGTGTGATCTTCAGCGAGTTCTACAATGATTTGCTATAGTACCTTAAACATGAATTTTTTCAGTATACTCGAGTGCATATTTTCAGCACTCGAGTGTGACACTATGCACTCAAGTGTGAGCACTATACACTCGATTGTGACATTGTGCACTCGAGTGTAATCGCGTTTCCAACTCCTCTAGTTGACCTTGTTTCACGTTTTACATGAATAAGTTTAGTTATTTGATCATATCTCTTAAAACATATATCCGATTGAGGTAAAACTTATTTTATATGAAACTAGACTTCTAACACATCACATAAACACCAAAATCAAGCTCAAAGGAGTTCATATTAAATAGATATGAATTTCGGAAATTGACAGTGGAATTCTTGTGTTATATCGTATATAAGTTCAGTAATTTGGATGTATCTCACAAACTACACGTCCAAGTGAAATGGAACTTATTTCATATGAAACTAGACTCCCAACAGGTCACATAGATACCAAGAGCAAGCTCAAAGGAGTTTGGAACAAAGAGATATGGCTTTCAAAAGTTGACACTGGAAATTCTTGTGTCATTTCAAAATAGGTTCGGTTATTTGGATGTATCTCCCATAATACACGTGCAATTGAGGTGAAACTTATTTCATATGAAACTAGGCTCAAAATGAGTTTCACATAATCTAAGAGCAAGCTTAGAGATTCAGATGAAGGAGATATGGATCTCGAAAGTTGACGTTCAATATTATGATGTTCTCACTCTGTTTTTGAAATATTTGTCATTCATTGGATCATAACTGTCAAAATACAATGAGTTTGGAGCTAATTCATTTTACATTGGAAAGAGGACTTAGAGAGCCTTATGGGGATATGTCATTTTCTAAATTTGGAGTTATATTATAAGAGTAATGGCCACTGAAAGTTGACCTTTATCCTAAAAGAAGATATCACGAAGTACTTTTGCTACAGTGATATACTATAGTACCTTAAACGTGAATTTTCAGCACAATTGAGTGAAAATTTTCAACACTCGAGTGTGACACTGTGTACATGAGGGTGAACACTATGCACTCGTGTGTAATCACATTTCTTGCTCCTCTATTTGACCATGTTTCACATTTTATAGGATCAAGGTTAAGTTATTTGATCATGTCTCTTAAACCACAGATCCAATTGAGGTGAAACTTTTTTCATATGAAAATAAACTCTTTATTCGTCACGTAGACACTAAAGTCAAGCTCAAAGGAGTTTGGATGAAAGAGAGATTAATTTTGAAAGTTGACAATGGAATTCTTGTGTCATATCAGATGTAGGTTCAGTAATTTTGATGTACTCACAAACTACATGTCCAAATGAAGTGAAACTTATTTCATATGAAATTAGACTCCCAATGTGTCACACATAATCAATTGCAAGGTCAAAGGAGTTTGGAACAAAAAGATATGGCTTTCAAAAGTTGACACTAGAAATTCTTGTGTCATTTCACAATAGGTTTGGTTATTTGGATGTATCTCTCATAATACATATCCAATTGAGTTGAAACTTGTTTCATATGAATCTAGACTCAAAATGAGTTTCATAGAATCTAAGAGCAAGTTGAAAGAGATTCAAACGAATGAGATATGGATCTCAAAATTTGACATTTAGTATTCTAATGTTCTCACTCTATTTTCGGAACAATTGTCATTCATTGGATCAGAGTTGTCATAATACAATAATTTTAGAGAAATTTCTTTTTGCAATGGAAAGAGGACTTAGAGAGTGTTATGAGGATAGGTCATGTTTTAAATTTGGAGTTATATTGTAAGAGTTATGAGTTATGACCACTAAAAGTGTAGCTCTATTCTGAAAGAAGATCACGAAGTACTGTTCATAGTTTATGAAAATTTAGGGTTGAGCGTCGCAGGTCTCCGTTTTTGGGGTGGGGATGAGCATCATTGGAATGAATTTTGGGAGGGGGATGGGATCTATTTGAGATTTTGTGAGATTTGGGGGTAGGAGAAATTAATGAATAATAATAATAAGAAGGGTGAAATGGTCTTTTGCCCCATTTTCCTATTTCATTTTCTTCCAATAAAAAATAAATAAAATTCTATCGACCTTTTTTTTCCAGTGCGAACCAAACACATGGAGACAAAGTATTTTCTGTTCCATTATATTCTTTTCATTTCCATTCCTACCTTTTTTTCGATCCAAACGGGACCGAGTTCTAGAAGTTTTTGAGAGATTAATGGAACAATTTTCAAACCTTTTCATCTAAGTTGATTCTAATCCTTTAAATTTTTTTCTCACAACTTTTCTTGTTTGACGCACTTGAATTGCAGGTGGTCATCTCAGATCATGGTACACTGGCATCAATTACAGCCGTCCCTCACTTTCATTGGCCATCAGTTACTAATCTTTTCTTTATTTCTGGTTTTTTCCTTTTGCTGGGTTGTTCAGGTTAAACGAATATAGTAGAGTGGGAGAGGGGAGAGCCAACGCCCCCCGGGGGAATGATGAGGTGTCATGTAAGGGTGCTTTCAAACTTAACAGTTAAAATTACCATTTTAAACGGCGGGACAACATTGCACCATTTATTAAACTTTTGGTAATATTACCTCATCGAAAATTGTTAGACATCCATACCCAAAAAATTTAAGGTATTTTTATCCCTTAACCTTATAAATTTTAAGCAGTGTACTAAGTACTATAGAAAGGTGTTTGATAGGACTTATGAAGAACAATAGAGAAATGACACTCTAGAGCCAGTATCTGCACTCTAGCCACAAGACAATTATGGAATAACATATATATATTCATACCGAAATGGAAACAGATTACAAACTATATATAGAGTGTTCCCTTTGCCTAGTCCTAACTGTCCTAAACTGATAAGATAGAATAACCTCCCTAAATAGATAATAACAAGCAGATGATAACTACTCTTAACTTCTTAACTATCCTTAACTTCTCTTAACTCCGTAATTATGTCTTTTGCATCTTTCTTCTGGAATAAACCAGCAAAGGATGCTGATGTGGCTGTTGTGGATGCTGACTCGTATCAATACCTTCCCCTAGGAAAGTAGCCTTGTCCTCAAGGCTGAAAAGAGGGAACTGAGCAGCAATGTTGTCATAAGACTCCCAAAAGGCAATGCTCTGGCCAACCCTTTACCTGGGCTTGTCTCCTGACAAACTCTTGTTTATACTCGGTGACCGAGTATACTTGCTTTATACTGCATAAATAGGCGTCAGGGTTTTGAAACTAAGCAGGGCCGAATTGCTCCTGAAAAGTTTGAACCAGCTCGTCCCAGTAACGAATGGTGCGTCCTGATGAAACCCAAGTGAATGTGTCAAGTGCATCTCCTTCTAAGTTGATTGCGGCAACATCAACTTTTAATTCCTCCGACGTTTGATAATAACAAAAGTACTTTTCTGCCTTTAGAATCCAGCCCCTTGGATCTCCACCCTCATATTTTGGGAAATCAACCTTTGAGTAAGGGCGTCTTAACTGATTTCGCTGCCACCAAGGATCTTCACCCTCTTCTTGCTCATGGTACGTATCCCTGTTGTCTTGACTAGACTCCCCTTGAATAATTATGGGTGCCTTCTGTTTCTTCAAGGTGTTCAATTCTGTATTCATCTGACTCAGTTGTACCATTATGGCAGTTAGTTGAGGATTTTCAGTGTGTGTATGCGGAGGATGGGTTGAAATTACTGTGGGATTAGGATTTGGTGGGTTTTCTGGGTTATGGGTTAAGGGAAGTGGAGAATTGCTTTCATATGAAGAGTTTCGAGTGTTCACCATGGTATCTTTCAGGCCCTAAGAACGATTGCTCTGATACCAAGTTGATAGGACTTAGGAAGAACAATAGAGAAATGACACTCTAGAGCCAGTATCTGCACTCTAGCCACAGGACAATTCTGGAATAACATATATATATTCATACCGAAATGGAAACAGATGACAAACTATATATAGAGTGTTCCCTTTGCCTAGTCCTATCTGTCCTAAACTGATAAGATAGAATAACCTCCCTAAATAGATAATAACAAGCAGATGATAACTACCCTTAACTTCTCAACTATCCTTAACTTCTCTTAACTCCGTAATTATGTCTTTTGCATCTTTCTTCTGGAATAAACCAGCAAAGGATGCTGATGTGGCTGTTGTGGATGCTGACTCGTATCAGTGTTCGCCCAAAAAAAAGAGACTACCCTAGAAAAAGATGGTGAGAAAGTTATAGCGCCAGATATAAAAGACCTTCAGAAAGTATTAGAACCAATTTGTCATCAAATCAAATGATAATACATGATATAAAAAAAAGGATCATTATTTTTTTTTTTTTGACAGAAATAAAGGTCATTATTAAAGGTTATCCTACTGTAATTTTTTTTAAAAAAATATTAGGTAATTTTTATTTTATTTCGGATAACAACGGCAAGCGAAGCTTGAACAAAGTAGACCCCAACTTGAAGGGAAAATCTCCTAAACAAAGACTTTACTATCTTCCAAGAATTTTTTATTTTTTTTAATGTCAGCATCTCAAACTAAGATGTAATGATGATATAGGCAGAGGACAAAGGTTCTCATTCCATGTTTTTCCTTATATGCTTCTTAGATGTTTATATCCTTAATTTAGGGGTGGCATTTTTATTTTTTTATATATTTTATTTATTTAGATTAAATTATATGCTGCATTCTGAAATATCTTTTTTTTTTTCACCTAGTATCTCAAATTAATTAATTTACAGTTTTGCATTCAGAATTATTTTTCCTCTAACACCAATATCAATGAAATTAATTAATTTGAGATATTAGGTGCAAAAAATCATATAATCTAATCTAAATAAAAAAGATAAAAAAAAATGTCACACCCTCAAATTAGGGGGATAAACACCTAAATTGCATGTAAGGGAAAATCATGTAATGAGAATTCTAAATTAGGGAGATAAGCACCTAAGAAGCATGTGAAGGAAAAACATATAAGGAGAATTCAAAGGAGAAGGAATCTTCAGAAGAAGAGCCTTATCCTCATGTTGTGGAAAAACATAGCTTGTGAGAATTCGCATGGAGAAGGAATCTTCAGAAGAAGAGCCTTATCCTCATGTTGTGGATTTTAGCAGAGCTTGTGCCAAAAAGCTTCGCATAGACGCATGATACTTGTAAGGGCCTCTAAGTTCATCAGCAGCCACTTAGAGGTCTATCTTGCAGTGCTGCATCCATATCTCTACAACAATCTTGTTTTTTTTTTTATAATAAAATTTTAGGAAAGGGGTTGGATTCACCCACGATCCAAGGGCAAGGCGAAATCTTCCTCCTAGGTGATACCGATGTTGAGCAGGATAAGCCGTCTATTACCCTCAAGCGTTAACTTAGGCACCTAGGAACTAGGATGCCTCCCCCAGCGCTTTAACCAACTCCAGGATCGAACCCCCTCCCTTTGGTGAGAGTGTCCGACCTTTTTGCCTGTTAAGCCCAAGGACGAGGGGTATAATCTTGTTTTTTATTTCTATGTTGATTTGTTGTTTGTTTTTGCTTTCTTTTTTGTATGCAGTAGCTAGTTGGCTTCTGGTAAGTTCCTATCATAAGCTCGTTTTGGCCTTGAGAAATTATATCACTGGCCTCTAGTACCACAGTCTCTTTCCGCAGCCTGAAGGATGCAAACATCGTGAGACATTATAGAGCCTTCCCGAATAAGTAAAGCCACCATGAGGCATCTGGGATCGGCTGATGCCTCATGGTGGCTTTACTTATTCAGGAATTGCTCTATAGAGTGTGTTCGTAGCATGCCTTTCCTAGAGCATCGGAGCGTTCAGGGTGATCATGCGTGGAGATTCAAGAGGTAGTGTAGAACGCATCTGGGCCTTGGGCTATCACATATTCATCATTGACACTTCCTCAGTGTCCTTCCAAGCCCGACTCTAGTTTTTTTTTTTTGATATAAAAGATGGCTAAAAAGCCAGTAAAATTACCATAGAAATTACAAAGAAGGGGAACTTAATCCCAAACACTCTTGATCAACCCATGCTCTTAGATGCAAGGGACAAGTACTAAGAATAGAAGACTTAGATATACCCGTCTTAGCTAAAACATCGGCTATCCTATTAATCTCTCTAGAAATAAGGACAACAGAAACATCCCAATCCCAAGCCAACATATCTTTGATTTTGCAGACCAGTAAACTGTCCGAAACTAAAACATCATTAGACAAGATAGCAACAACATCAGTTGAATCAGATTCCAACTCTACCTTCCTTATACCCAAATCCCATACTAGAGATAGACCTTCCACAACAGCCCATAATTCAGCAGTGAAAACATCACAAATCCCCAGGCATTTAGTAAAACCAGCGACCCATAAACCAGAGGCGCTCCTCAGAACCCCACCACACCCTACCTTAGAGAGTCCTGAACTTACCGCTCCATCCACATTAATTTTCCACCAGCCAACACCAGGTTTTTTCCATCCCAAATTATGCTGATCCTCAATGCTCCCAAACTGAGGGGAAAGATTAGAGCAAATAGAAAACTGTTTCCATATATGCAGAATTATAATTTCAGGATTATCAGGTTTAGAAAAATTGTCTTCGAAAATGGATTGATTTCTCCATCCCCATAGCTTCCAAATAGCCACTCCGAAAATAAATTTCCAGTATCTACCCACCTCCCTTCCTATGTTCCCTTTCAAATTCATAGCAATCCAGTCCCTCAATCCCACTAGAAAAAATGAAGAGATATAACAAGGTTTAATGAGATTAAGCCACAAGTTCTTGGCATATGGGCAATCTCTCAGGATATGTAAGATATCTTCCATACCATGGTTGCATGATCCGCAGCTAGCCGAAGATTGAGACCAAGAACTCCTCCAAAGGTTGGTAGGGAGTTTGTTCAAGATTACCCTCCACATAAAAACTCTAATTCTTTCGGCACCTTCCCATTTCCAAATATCTTTAAATATTTTCTGTTTTAAGTGAGTGAAGCCCGACTCTAGTTGTTACTGATCTATCTTGTTTTTCTGTGTTTCTCCGTACCTCACAGTGGGCCTGGTGCTTTGCTGAGATGTTTCAAGTTAGACCCTGCATACGTTAGTAGGCTCAGGCCTTTTTCAAGACTTCATTTTATCTTTATCATAAAATTGTCCTTTATCAAAATAATAATAATGACATACTACTTCTAGTCCTAATTATAAGACTGAGTTGACTTTTTTTTAGAGAAATTAAGAAAACTAAATAAATTATTTAATCATATCATATGTTGTGTATCCTTAGATTATATATTAGTTTATTAGTCAAACTAATTAGTTTGGAGGAAAAAAAAAATACTCAAAAGAAATTTAATTAGCTTCTTTAATTTCTTTAAAAAAGTGAATTTGGTCTTATAATTAGGACCGGAGGGAGTAAGTTTTATTATACATGCTTGTCATTTTTACTTTTTACAATGTAAGCCGGCTTTGTTTGGATATAATACATTGATTTTAAATTTACAATAACAGAAATTAATAAGAAATAGCAGACTTGTAGCCCTTGAATATTCTTACATAACAGTCAGCTCTACCTTGATTGTGCTCGCACATTACAGTCATGTACTGCCAGGTTGTGATTGAAAATAACTCCCATCCTTATTTCTCCTTTTTTTCCATTCTTCCAATATTTCATATGCTGAGGGTCTCTCAACTGCTGTGCCATCCTCTTCAGTGCTTCCATCAGATAAATCCCACTTCTCATATAGAGTTTCCAAATATTTGTCAAGTTTCAGATCATCAGCAAATCCCTGCTTATCAGTAAAAAAACTTGTTCCCTCTGCATTACCAAGGTATTGAGGCCTAGAGACAATTGCAATATCATCATCACTATTGACACGATCATCAGGGGACGAAACAATGTCTCTAATCGATTCAGCACTTTCATCCATTGTTGTCTCTGAATTAAATGGCACATTCACATTTCTACCTTCATCAGTTCTCTCATTCTGATCTCTGTAAGTATTTTCATTTCCAATATCAGTGGTATCAGAGACACTTCTTGTACCAATTCCACAAAGAAAATGCAACGATCTTGATAAATTTGAGACTGTTGCTTCATATGCAACATCACACTTGCCAAGAGCATCCAACAATTGCTCCAGTTTTTCGAGATTAATCCTGCCTTGATTTTCCTTGAACAGGTCAGTCCACTGTTTTTCGCTTACTCGAAATGGTGCATAAGCCATAGTGGTTACAAGGATAACAGCTCTTTCATAATTATGACAAGCTGTAGCTTGAACCACCAGTTCCATAAAGAAAAGAGGAGGAGGGATTTCACTGGCTTCCAGAATCACGTCGAATGCATGCTCCAGTAAATGCCCCTGAAATGAAACCAAATAGGCCAATAATTTCAACTGACTCAAATTAATAAATTTGCAGAGATAGAAGTGGGAGAAAATATAACTAGGATGAATTCACTGGGAGATATTTTGGCAAAATCCAAAACAAAAAAAAAAGAAAGAAAGCCATGAGCTTAGGGGGTTATGCAATTAATCTTCCCGAACTTCAAAAGTTGACTAACAACCCTCTTCCCCCTAGGGGCGCCCGAAACAGCCGACCAAAAAACAAAAACAAATCAGTTTTGTGGAGGTGCAGCACAATCCCTTTCCCGTCCTAACCCTGGCACTTATCCATGTATGACAAGTAGGGGGAAAACATATTTGTCATCCAAGTGACATATAAAGACTTTGATCACTTATCCATGTATGACAAGGTGTATTTTTTGCTGACCTTATCACTTACAAGTGAGTTTTGCACAACTCCTAAAATTGGTGGAAGTCATTTGCATTTTGGCCAGGTTATTTTATGTGATTCCCCTGGCTAACTTTGTAATAATGAGACAAAATAGCAGTTGGCCCAAATCAATTCAGAAAGTAATTGCAGAGCTTGATTATTAAGGCAAAAACCAAAATCACGACTATTGAAATTCCAAATAACACCACAAGCTCATGCTTGAAGCCTCGTAACTTTTGTGCTGAGTTCTATAGTCATACTTGCTTGTGCAAAAGTAACAAAAATCATGACAATCAAATAATAGATTAATTTCCTTAACGATGAGAAAGAATTCAATAATATATATGTTTCCTACCTTGCCAGCTCTTGATGCTTCAACAAGCAACGATGCATGCTTATTTTGATCCAACTGATAACCAGAGAGTGTCATTTCTCTGTACACATGCTCAAAGTATTCCCACTGGAGTGCACTGGCAGATGCCTCCAACATTGAGCCATATGTATACTGATCTGGTAAAATGGATCGCTTGCCGCCATCTCCTGGGGATCCATAACAATCTGATTTAGCTATCTTAACCTCCTCAAATAACTCTTTAGCCTTAGAAAACATATCATTTCGGCCATAAACTTTCAGCATAGCATTTATGGTCCCTATGTTAGGGGCACAGTATTCTCTCATGCATTCGAATATACATATACAATCATCAATATGGTCCCCATCCAAGGAAGACATTATCAGGCCAGTAAAGGTAACCTCCAATGGCCTGGCATGAGAAAGTCTTTTAATCTTCTCAACCTGTGCCATATTCCAAAGAAAATATATTCTATTCATGGTTTATTGAAGAAATAAAACCAATCGCTATTGTACAACAACAGCACAATCATGCAGACGAAAACTTTACCTCTGACATAGCATTTTGCCATCTACCAAAGTTGCAAAGGCAACAAGCTAGCTCATAATATACACTGGCTGTTCCTATAATTCCTCTTCTTTCCATGTTCCTGACTGCTTCCACAGCTTCATCAACTTTTCCTTCCTTCCAGAAAGATTTCACCAACACTGGAGAAGTCAGATAAAATATGTAAGAGCATGCAAATATCAGTACCAAAAAGCAAGAATGAAGGAACTAAATAAACTACCTTTATATGTAAGAGATTTGGTAGCCTGCCCGCTTTTTAGCATCTTTCTAAACAACTCATGGACAAGGTCATACTTGCCTGATTCCATCATTACCTTATAAAAAAAGACCAATTGTGAGACTTGAATGCAAATTCTTTAGAGGTAAACATTTGAAAAGCAAGAACCTTCCCCTTACAAGTTAAAATTAGCTTTCCCCATCAACCATAAAGACTCTCATGCCTCAAACAGGATATAACTTAAAATTAGCTTGTTAAACATGAGAATAATATGAAAATCTCAGCCATCATATAAACATGGACACCTACATCTCTATATAAAACAGACAAGGGGTAACCACTCTTTACCCTTCACATTAACCAGGTAAATAGTTTGTTTGAGAACTGTATTTCAAACTATACGTACATATAAGAGATAAGACTGCCCACCTTGAGTCCAGAAAATGATTGCATTTCTTAACTCATGGGAACTATATTACCCAAGCAGAGCTAAGTTGCTAGCAGTACAAGGCATCATTAGAAAGAGGAAAAATAAAAGTAAGTTAGATCGTATTTCCATATTCTAATACTCCCTCCGGTTCTTATAAGTTTTATTTATAAGAGCTTAATAACCGAATTACGTAATTTAAGAAAGCGGTTAAAATTAGTTAAAAATAATAAGTATGTCTGAAATAAACTTTGTTTTCCAAATATGCCCTTATTTATGAGGGGCAATGAGATAGAGAAATAAAGTAAATATAAGTATCACCAATCAATGAGGGGTAAAAAGGGAAAAAAACACATTAAATGTTCAAACAATTCTTTTCAGACTCTCATAAAAAAGACTAAGACAATTCAAATTTTGGACTCTTATAAAAAAAGGGTCAGAGGGAGTATTAGAGTATACATGCTTCATGTTGATGAATTACCTCCATTGCAAGTCCATAAGTCGCTCCATTTGGTTTCAGACCACCTTTCCTCAGTTGCTTAAACACCCATGACACACTTTTCCACTCCTTTGATGGAACACAGGCATTCAATATCTGACAACAATTGAAGAAATCTGACAGTCAATCAATCTGCTAAATGGCACTATCAGAAGTTCCTCAGTGGTCTAATAGATATTTAGTTTCTTTCTTACAGCATTATATATAACCACATCCGGTTCAAGAATGGGGTCCCAGTCCTTCCGGTTCATAAATCTTGTATTGGGCTTCTGCCTCATGCACTCCACAACTTTCAGCAACTCTTTCAGAAGACCAGCTTGACCAAGTGTCACAGCAATGCTGTGATATGCGGCAATATCAGGATATAAATGGAGATCTCCCTGAATGAGAGGAAAGTAAAAGTCAATCCAGCAATATTCTAATATCAATTAAGGAGGAACCCTCTTCAGAAAACAGTCTAGGCACTTGATTTTACACGCATCAGATTGAAAATTTGAAGGGCTTCCTTTGGCCTTCTTGCCCTCCCAAGAACTGCAAGAAGTTTTGTGTAAACAAACCTACAAAGTCATTGTAAAGCTCTGTAAAAGAGAGACCTTAAGTATAAAGCACTAAGCAATTAGATAAACAAAATATGGATTGACATAACACACACATTACAGATTGTGTGTGTATTAAGCAGTGACATGGTGTTTTTCCAGGCTGGAGACATGCTCATCTTGCATTTCTCCAATCCAAATGTTCATCTTCCTAAGCACCATTCTATATTTGGGCCTCAATGTAAAAATATAGAAGCAGGTGCATTATGACAGTGTCAATCCACAAATATAAGCTATCCATTCCAACCAATAGGCTTGATAAATTGTCTTTACCGATGATGGCGCCCATAAATAATGAAAAATGAGGAAATACTTCAAATCGTAAGTTTGAGTTAGAATTTCATATAACATAAAAATGTCAGGGGGCCTTAAACAATCGTCTTAAGCTAAAAATAATTTCTCCAGAAGTCAAAGTCATCATAAGCAAATTAATCACCGGCTTTTATGATTCCTGTTGTCACGCCTATTGTACACCCAATCCACCACAGAAAGCGCTTGTTTCCAGCTTCCTTTAGCGCCGAGCTTTTCAAGAATCTCCAGCAGCTGACCCTCAGTAAATTGCAATCCAGACAGTTTCATCATTCTTGCAAACTTCCAATCCTTTATAGTAATCTCCTTAGCACTTAGCCTAAATTTAAACAAAAATAAAAATAAAAAGCCTTAAGTAATACCTCAGATCATAGAATCAATCTAAAATTTATCCAGAATCGAAATTCAGCTCGAACCTGTTAACGAGAAATCTAATCACCTCGGCCTCGCTGCCTTTCCTCGTCTTCCTCCCAGCGGCCTGGCTTTCATTTTCACCATTGAGCCAATCCTCATTCACTTCAATGTCATCGTCTAAAACCCACCGCAATTCATCCAGCTTTCGCGCCTCAAACATTTCTTTCAGTTCCTTCAAACTCTCCTTCCGAAGGCTTTCACCACCATATTCCTTGTTTGTTCGCGCAAGCTCTAGAAATTCAACCTTCTTAAGCCCATCCCAAGGCCTTCCCACCATCATGGCATCGGCCTTCTCTCCTACTTTGGCTTCTATTGCTTTTGAAAATTCCTTGTATTCGCTCTTTAACGTCTGGAATGTGTTTTCTTCCCAGAGTTCTTGCTTTTGAGACCGAGTAAGCCGAGGGACATGGTCATCCTGTTCGGCAAGACGCTTAAGTTTTCGATTATGTTTTTGGATTTCTTTCTTGCGAAGAGTGTGAATGATTTTGGGTGTTGGGTAGACACCCTTCTTAATGAGCTTACGTTTGATATTCTCAGCGTCTGGCTCATACTGGACAACAGGAGGATGAAAGACTGCTTGCAAAGCTTCCATGGCGGAGTTCAGAGCATTACATCCCTATAGAATGCGAGATAAGAATGGCGGGGACTCCTTGCGAGAGAGAGATATTCCCACTCTCTGTTCAAGCCGGAGCGCAAAATATCAGACGAATGAGACGGAATTTATTTCTGAAAAATACTAGATAAAAAATAGAGCTAATAAATTGGGAAAATTACAGTAAGGTCCCAAGGACCATAAAAAATAGCAAAAAAGTCCCAATAGAAATTCACATATTTTTATATTATTTGTATGGAAACAAAATCTAGGTTGTTAATTTTTATTATAAATATGATACTTCTGGTTGTAAATATGGCTTTTTCTGTTGTAAATGACCAAATTTTAAATTTTGTTCTAAATATAACACTTCATGTTGTAAATCTAGCATTTTTCGGTTGTAAATGACCTTATACGTTTAGGGACTTGAGTTTGAAACAAAACCTAGGTATTTAAATGTTGTTGTAAATATGACACTTTCTGTAACATCCCAATTTCATAGCCAAATTTTTTTTTTCAATCGAACATAAGCACAGAGCCGTATGTAAAATCCTACACAAAATAATAGCTTGCACAAAAACCAATGCCACGATGTACGGTCATGTCCTCAGCGCTAGGAAAACTGAAAACGGAATTACTATGTCTATAACCCGTGTAAAGCTATATGTATAACCAGCACTTCGTTATTTTGACTAATTTCTTCCAAAATTTTGCCAGAACTTCGACCCAATCATGATTTTAGAAATTCCTACTAAAAATACCTCTATCATATGATATCTAATCATACTTGGAAGATTAAAAACTAATCTAACATTACTACTCTAACTATCGAAAAAACTACGAAAGCTTAAGGCTAAGTACCGAAAAACTTACCTAGAGCTTCGCTTCAGAATCCCCGGACTCCTCCTTCTCTCTTACTTCTCTCTAGATTCGGCCAAGAGCTCTCAAAATGGTGTGAGAATTGAAGAGGAAGGCTTACCTATTTATAGGCAAAAATAGTGTCAAGTTTGTAATTTTCACTTTCCAACTTTGGTAGTTTTCCCCTTCATATTAATCATGGAAACTTAGGGTTTTTGGTGGATGATTTGCAGCCATGGAAAGCACATTTTCGTCCAGCTCCCTCATGAGTCACCAACTTGTGTGACAAGTTGTGTATTCTAGAAGCATTAGACCGATAAAGTTCCCCGATCGGTACCCGAATCGCGTAATCGCACGAAATCTCAAAACGTGTTGGTTTTGAACGAACTTCCGAAATCATCAACTACGGACAAAAATTCACTGATTCCAAATATGTCCAGAAAATCATAAACTCATCTCCAAATATTGAGTTATAATTTATTTTGTTCAAATCCTAATTTTATGACTATCTGCCTATTTCTCAGATTTTCCCTATTTCGTCTTATTACTAACTTCTTCCACCGATCTCAGAAACGACTCCAGGTACAGCTCAATTCAGGATAAAAATCCACTCATCAATATTATATTTTGACTTTAGAAATCCTGTTCCTGGTTCTCTAGAAAGGATCCGATTCCTAAAGGTATTTATTTTCTTTTTACTATTTACTTTATTTATTATTTAATTAGAGTTTAATTATAACACTCTTCTTCATTTCTTTTTCTCCCCACCATGTTGGCCCTCACACTATATATATATATATATATATTTATTTATTTTACTTTTTAATTAGTTATTATATAATTTAATAATTATTTTTACATAATTTTTCACAACTTTTTCCTATTGGTCCAAACTTGTTTTTAAGCTAAAAAATACTTAATCTCAAATATTTTTCTCAATATTTTCCAATTAATTAGCCAATATATTTATGCTAATTTTTAGCCATTAATAACTAATTATGGAGTTTTACATAATTATCCTTGAATTTACCTTTGTTTATACTTAAGTAATTAGCCAATAATTACTTAATTAATTTCTTATAAATTGTGGATAATTTTCTTAATTAAGATAACCCTTTATCTTCAAACTTTTGCATTAACATTAGCATTTCATAACTCATGCATTATTTTAGAGTTTACAGGGGCATTTTGGTCCTTCCAATACTTTTTGAATATCCTTCTTTAATTTTTCCAAGTTTATAATTTATTAAATTACCAAAAGTAGAGATAATATACTCTCTTAATTCAAATAATTATTTTTCTGTCTTTTAGGATTTTTCATAATTTCCCTAAGTCATTTTTATGCTCCATAAGGGCATTTTGGTAATTTTGGCACATTGTCATTTTTCCCTCTAATTTCATTAGAAATTTCCCTAGAAAATATAATAAGTATTTTACAATGTTTTGACAATACATATTTTCACCTATCCCCAATAGATATTTTTCACTAAACTATGATGCTCATCATAGGTCAGATTTTAGGGTATTACACTTTCTGTTGTAAATATGACTTTTTCTGTTGTAAATGGTCAGATGTTTAAATGTTGTTGTAAATATGGCACTTCCTGTTATAAATATGGCACTTTATATTGTAAATATGACACTTCTTGTTGTTAATACAAATAATATCAAAAAAGTTCCTAGAGACTTCTGTATAATTTGGTGATTTCAAGGGATCTAATTGTAATTATTTCTGATCCTTGGGACCTACACGTAATTTTCCCAAATAAATTAGTGTATATTATTCAAGATTTTTTTTCTTTCTAAGTAATTTGATGGAAATTTTATCTCATAACGAAAGTTCTCTTATATGAACAGGTGAATATAAACCCGTCCCTTGCAATACAGCGGCTAAGTTAAGGATTTAATTATATCATTAATTCCTTATTGTCAAAACTTCTTGTTATGGTTAATATAGATGCCAAAAAAGTATCTAAAAATATTTTTTAATTAAAATTACATTAACATTAGTTATATGAACCAATTTATCAATGGTTTAAAGTTTCTTTTTGCAAAGATGGGTTCTTATACTTTCAAACCTTCCAAGTTTTATTTTCTCCCAGGCCCCCACTAGAGGTATCCCCGCCAATTTTCTTTTTAACTTAATTATTGAATTTTTTGCCAGAAAATTCAGTTGTCGAAATTGAATTGATCATTCTTGTACAACGAATTATCATTTTTTTCGTACAATTAATGTACAAATACGATATACTACTAACTCACAAAATAGCACTTCACTGGAAAAATGAGTAATCCCTGACAAATACGGCATATCGTTCGAGTCAACAAAGGATAAGAATAATATTAACATAACAAACATCCAGAAAGGAAAACAAGGGCAAGAATAATGCTATGTGAAACCAAGCTTGAGACATGCAAATGCCACCAACAACATCCAGATTGAGCAGTTACAACAGAGTTCAAAGCAGAGAGGAGCTTCTCAGGTCTTTGATTTGGAATGCTTTACAAGCCAATCTATAACAGAGTCAATATTAGTGGAGTTCTTGCACGAGATCATAAAGCAGCAAACTTCTCTGTCGGTAATTGACGTCAGATCCCTGCACACCAGACAGCTCTTTTAGCGCACAACTAAAATGAAGGAGATAGAAAATCAAATATGGGAGACTCGGAATGAACAGAGCAGTACTCATAAATTTTACACATCACTACATGCTTCATAAGATTAGATAGAAGATTTAGTCTGTTACTAGCAAGAGTTTTATCATAGTGGTATTGATCTTACATTTGATCAGTCAATGCTTGTTTGGTCAAGGCCCCCTGCTTGTCAATCTTGTTCCCCAGCACCAACAAGGGTATACCATTCAATGATGGTTTACTCAACAAATCATGGAGTTCACTTTTAGATATGCTAAGATTGTCTGGATCGGCAGCATCAACAACATAACTGTGACAAAGATGAGACAAGAACAATTGAGTTTCACAGATGAAATTAGATTAACAGTAACCAAATCATAACCACAATAAGAAACCATTGGACTGCACCATTAATGCAACTGTAATAGTACAGAAGGCTACAATTCAAATAAATGTGAGCATCTGCTGTGAGTTCCAATAAGGCAAAATCACAAGATTTATGAGGCAGTAACAAGAAGCATCATAAATTTTTATTGAAATATAAACACTTCATTTGTAATACAGGTAATCAAATGCTTCTCGAACAAGACAGCAGGCTTTGTGGAATAGAACTTATCTAAATCTAATGACCAATAATCAAATGTAGGCAGAGTTTCCAGAAGGTGTAGTCACTTCCTTGCTCTACAAATAATTTAATCATGACGACCAATGTCAAGTAGAAAATTCACCGCCTGAGATATATAGCTTGTAAAAAACATTTAGTCAATGAGCACATGCAAAACTCTGTACTTTCCTGAGAGAGGCAAATATACTTAGGCCCAGTTTGTTATGGAGAAGATTTAAGGAGGGAAAGGAACTTAGAAGGGGGAAAGGAATGGAAAGGAAGATTAAGAGGGAACTTTAAAAAGTTGAACTGTTTGGTAGATATAGAAAGTGAGATGGAAGATGATAATTTTAAAAAATTAAAATTAAAATATAAAACTTGAAATTCCCAAAATACTCTTTACATCAGAAAAAAAAAATCCCTCATTCTTCATCCCGCGTCCCCACGACAGGAAAAAAAAAATCAGATCCAAGCGAGTTCCGATTGGTAGTGGTCGTCCGCGGGTTCCGACGGTGAAGGAGGAAGTCTTCGCCGGCAACGAAGAGAGCTGAAGGTGAGAGGAAGAAGGTGAAGTCGGAGACGGTGAGAAAAGAGGAAGAAGAAAGGGACCTAATGAGAATTTGCTCACAATCTTCCGGGAAGATTTCATCTTCCATCCAATATGTGAGGGAAGATTAAGGAAGGAATCTTCCCATGGGTGAAGGAAGATGGTGCCTCACTGGAAGATGAATTCCGTGTAGCAAACACCCAAAACCGAAGGAAGATTGGAATCTTCCCTTCCCTTCTCCAATCTTCATCCTAACAAACAAGCCCTTAATTAATGTATCAATTATCAAACACATTAGGGCAGAGTTCCATGGACATGAGTCGAAGCGACATGCATTTATTAATCAACTAAGAACTGAGTTTTAGATCATGACAAAAGAAATTTAACTTGTGTTCAGTTCTGCGGCAGTGGAAACAAAAAAGCACTTAATTCAACTATTAAAAATACAATTAACAGAACATAATCTGGTTATAATGAACATTCAATAAAGATCTAGCTAGACAACCATGTAATTTTATCAAAGAACAACATTCAGTTGCTTTATACAGAACTTAACAATTTAAGTTACCAAACATGCTGACACCATCATAGACACACAAAAATTAAGCCACCAATGAAAAGATACAGATATACACTAGTGCACGAGTATGTTCATCAGCAGATGCCTATGATTAACTGTAAATGCATTTACCATTTCTCTTTTGAGAAAAAATGCCAAATCACAGAGAAAAAGAAAGAAGCTTCAAAGTAAACTAGAAATAAAAATTTCGTCCATACACGATGGCAGAAACAGCACGACAGTAACGTTCCCACATGCTGCGGAACCTAGGTTGCCCTCCAAGATCCCATAATTTAATTGTTACATTGCCTTTTGTAACTTTCCTCATATTGAATCCCACCTGTAATCAGATAACATCAGTTTAGTCTAATCAGATTATTATTCTCCTTGATAGATAGGAAACTTGCCAACACTTATGACTCATGAGTGGAGAAGAAACAAACAATATAAGCATTTGGGAAAAGAACTCACCGTCGGAATCATGTCCTCGCTATAGCCACCAGTCTATAAATCAGATTATGAAGCCCACTTTCAGTAAATAATGCGCAAATTATGAAGAAAGAAAGAAACAATAGACAAAATGGAATTTGGCAGGGTTATTGTACTTACAGCAACAACATTTACAAGTGAAGTCTTTCCGGCATTCTGAAGTCCTATCAGAGATAACTCCATTTCCTGCTTGAAGAAAAGGCTGCAATCAAATTTACAATGTATTAAGCTTAAGCACGTTGAGGAAATTGGTCCACTAAGCTCACATCATGCGTCAATACACCCGTGCGCACATGCATGCATGTAGTATATAAGATACAACCAAACTGAACAAGTGAGCTACAAAAACAGCAGAGAATCTCGTTTGAGAAATGCTGGCTTTCAGAAGAGTTTCGATAATAGCCAGCTTAGAGATTAATAAGAAGTCGAATTTCCAATGCAGCTACATTGGATTATCTTCCAGCTGTCTCATCACAAAAGACGCTCATAATTTCTGTGATGAACGTTCATAATTCGTTTACAGATAAACTTCTTTAAACGTTGCAGGAACTGAATATACTGAAACCTTCCAATACAGACACAGCATCTTCCTCAATACTAATCAATCCCTTTCAGGTCAATTACAGACAACATTAACATGTCAACTTGCAATTGCCATACCTTTTTTCTTATATTTTCCCCTTTCCGATCATTGAGAGAAAACTCAAAATTTGAAATTCAAATTACGAGTTGTCACTATACAACCAATTAAAATCTCCGTGATAAGCCTCCCATCGAGAATCCATACTTAAGACCCACAATCAACAAAACAAAGGAAAAGGGCATTGGCGAACTGAATAGAAATCATGAAAAAAGGCGTCAATTTGCGCAGCCAATGAAGGCAAAACAAGAAAACTAACCTGCGAAGCCAATTGAGAAAAGCTTCCCACAAACCCATTGGTTCTGATCAAATACAAAATAGAAAAGGAAAAAAGTAGATCTACGATTCCTCAGTTTGAGTTTGGGAGATCAAGGGGCTTCGCACCCAATCGACCTTTCACAATCGCCCTCGTGCCCTTCCCTCCCTAACTACTACTGTTCAACATATCCATATTTCATGGTTCCTACCCAGATTTTAAAAAACCAAAAAAAGAAAAAGAAAGAAACTTCGCTTTTCCTCCGATGGATGTACGAATATCGAACGGCCATACGCAATTCAATCAATCATCGTGTCCGTTAAACCAGGCGGGTCCCATATCACTGAACCCAACAAATAGCTCCGGGATCATGCCATGCCACAATTGCCTTGCCTACCTGTTTTCCCTTTTTTTGGTATTAAAAAAATGAAGATTCGGCATGCGAGAGGGGTCAAGGATGACCTTCTTCCACTCTCATTGATAGCGCGTAAAATACACACACCATTCGGAAAATGTAAAAATGCGAAACTTGACAGCTGACATCGGTATTGCAATTGGCAATGGCACATTGGCACTCTCGAGTCTCGGGTCGGGTGTGTGTCCAAAGGCACCGTTTTTTTTTTTTTAAATTTTTTTTTTTAAAAACGTTTTCTGTCTTCAGTTGTGCAAGTTTGGAGAGGTCACTTTAAGAACAGAGAAACAAATATTGAAGCTTCACGGGCTTCTAATTTTGAAATGACATTAAAAAGAAACGATGTTTTCATTCTTTTTTGCCAACAAAAGAAACAAGAAGGGGGAAAAAAGATAGAAAAATACTGTTAAAATTAATAAAAGATAAATAAGTATTGTTCTGGTGTAGAACACAGATTGACTAGCCCTGAGGGGCTAGGATGTTGGTGTAGATTGGGACTTGACCTAGGAGTGATTCCTAGGGCCTACGTACCCTGAAGAGGGATCAAAGTCCACGTAGTTCGAGTATTGATGGAGGCGTTTAGCCGAGGGGGTCTCAGTATGCCCGAGACTACTGCCCCGTGAATAGCCTGAGCGTAGACCGTTGTAGAAGATAGATGATGATCTCTTAGGTTCACGCTCTATATGTAGATGGCTCCCACGTTGTGCGTGTCCAAGGATCGTGCAAACCGCCCGGTCATGGCCGGGTCCCACGCTAGTGGGTTGTGATAGTTAGATAGTGAGCCTTGACTAGGTCCATAACAATTGCCTTCAAGCTCCTGAGTTCAGTCTCGAACCGCCGAGATTAGTTGTTTGATTGATCGCGCCATACGGACTTGGCCGAGCTATATCTAAAGTGTGCGCAAACTGTGGAGTTTGCTCATTTCAAATGCTTGTTTGAGTTTGCTTTAATCCTGGTTATTGACAATCGTATAGTAATTGCCCCCACTGTAGTCCAGGTCTCTGGGCTACCGGGGTGGATTTGTTGAATCCAGATATCGTATCGGAGTTGCTGCCACTCGTTTGATTTTGATTTTGATTTTGATTTTGATAAAGTGTCTATTCGAGTTTCAAAGAACTTCGGAGTTACTTGTCTTCTGATTGAACTGCCCCCAGACATGTAGTCCGGGTTAATTTTGCTTTGAAACTTGTCTGTTTCTTTTTATGATCGCCAAGATCTCTTCTTCTTTGATCATCCGGTCTCCGGTTTGTTTGCAAGGGTCGATAACAGCGCCTCGCGTAATTTGGAAACCGGCTAACCTTGAAGCGCCCGACTTGCGAAAGCTACGTGGCGGCTTCGGCTTGGAAAAGCCGGTTCGATGACCCTTGCACGGAGTCTTGATCAGAATCGTATTAATCAGAATCGGGGTCCGCTTCTTTTTCGCGTCCGAACATTTTGACCTAATCAGGGTCGGCATGACAGTTCAACTTGATATCCCGGAGTAAGTTAGGAAGCGTCTGGGCTGCGATAGCTCTCACGGGAGACAACTCCTCTCGACCGAAAAGCCGGGTTTTATTCTTCGCCCGTATTCGAATTACGACGGGTTCAGCGACCCTGTATTCGCTCTTTTGTTGATGTCTTTGTCGTTAGAGCAATTGGAGGAGATTGAATCAATGCTCTCGACTGAGAGTTTCTTTACACGGAGCCCGGATTGTAACTGTATTAAGCGTAACCGGGGTCCGCCTTCTTTTTGCTTGCCGCAAAACTTTACGCGGAGCCCGGATTTTAGCCATATTAAGTGTAACCGGGGTCCGCCTTCTTTTTGCTTCCCGCGAAACTTTACGCGGAGCCCCGATTTTAACCGTATTAAGTGTAACCGGGGTTCGCCTTCAAATTTACACAGAGCCGGGATTGTAATCAGATTTGGTCTAACCGGGTTCCGCATTCTTTTCATGTTCGTCAACACTTTATGCAGAGTCTTGATTGTAACCGTATTAGGTGTAATCGGGTTCCGCCTTCAAATTTATACGGAGCCGGGATTTCAACCAGATTTGGTGTAATCGAGGTCCGCCTTTCCTCCTTTGCCGCATCGGGGAGAGATCTCCAGAGTAAAGATAGCAACAAGATATGCAAGCGGGTAATGTGCTGCGGAAGTCAACAGATTAACTGATTGAAGGGAAGTACTAAGCAGATGTGTGAAGAATTTCCTTCACTGCTCATTGGAAGCATGATTACCCCAAATATCAATATTTTGTATAGATTTGACCAAATAGCTATTGGCGATGACTCATCGTATGCAACAAAACTTCCTAAATCCCATCCATTTCTTTCATTAGGATCCTTCTTAGAGATTACGTCTCGTTATTTTCTCGCAGCCTTCCGTGAGGCACCCAAGCAATTCCTCCTGACATGAAATATATAGAGGACCAAAGTCTCTAAAGCATGAGTTGGGGTAAGTCCATGGTGGACACCAAGAATCCAGTTTTGAAATTGATGGCTCGGGTTGCCTTCCACTCGACAATATTTGAAAGTCACAGTTCTGGATGGCTAGAGAAACGCATCCTTGCCGTGAACTCCACATCCTTGCGCAAACTCCTTTAAGAATCCACCAAGTATGGCTAACAAGAGACTTTGCTCCAGCTGGAAATCTAACGAGAAACAAAGAATGCACTCAAATAGTCTTGGAAATTCCCAAGAGCCGAAACTTTCACCACACTTTGAAATGTGTCAGGATTCGCCAAAGGCCTAGTTGTGATCATTCTTGCGTGGATCTGATTCACGTCTTTTGTGGCTTTGCGTTGTGTGAGATTTCAAACCTTAAGCTCCAAATTCAAGCCCGGTTCAGGTGCTTTCACCAGAAGTTGATATATGCACAACTAGGCATTTGATAAAATCGGCCTGACGATTGTATATGGCATCCACTTTTAGAAGGCGAGAAGGGCTCCATCGCAATATTACTCTGAAGCCGAAGCGAGCGCCAAGTACAAGAATTTTTATCCACCAAGCGGACATTTCTTATAAATATAAAGGCACTCACTCCAAGATTATGTTGCAGCCGTGGTTGAAAATACAAATTGAAGTTCATATTTCCCAAGCCTCTAAAGCCGTTGATTAAAGCATTGTATGCCACCACAACTTTAAATTATTGTCTTCCATTTCCAGGACTACAAATAATGCTGCTGATTCATTTCCTCTTTAAAATAGTCATCCTTCCAAGCCTCTTGAAGTTGTTCAAGAAAAACCGAATATAACATTGTTCAAGAAAAAACCGAATATACCAAGCAAAGAATTGCTCAAACAGAGGTCTCTTTTAAGCTCTGGTTTAATTGGCCACATATATATTTCTTTGCCCAAAACAGTTAGTGAGAAGCCATAATTTTGACCATAGAGACCAACTTCCTCAAATCCTGCTTCTGAACAAACACCCATGAGCACTTGCAGGCAAACCGGGACAAGAATCACTACTAGAATCACTTGATCAGATTTAGTAGGATGCAATACTTGCAGTTCTGAGATGGAAGATGATGGAATTGCTCCTCAATCTATCTTCCCCCAAACTTAATTCGCAAGCCAGGTGAGAAGGAGGGTAGCGACACAAAAATAAATATACTCCAAAAAATCAGCATTTAATCTATCCACAAGACAGAGAATACCTTGAATGAGAAATAAGGCATGCATGTTTTGAGGCCTGACGAAGCAAAATTGAGCCGACTTCAAATGCCCACCAAGATTCTGGTGAAAGGCAAAGCTTTAACTGCCGATATTTTTGTCCCTGTCGATAGCCGGGACTCGCCGACAAGCATTCCTTCATCTCGGCTTCTCAAAGATTTTGGCAATTGAAATCTCGGCGTCTCAATGCCTCGTACCCTCAAAGAACCCTGGTGAACCTCTGATTGATCCAGCCTCGGCATTTCTGACATACCAGAATCTTTAAATTGACACCTTGGAATATTCATCTCAGGATGGTGTGAAATCTCCATCTCGGCTTTCACCCTTTTTACCGGATCTTAGCTGTTATTTCAAGCTCTGCTATCTCAAGCACGACAATCTCGACATTCGTGACGAGGGAATGATTTGTTTGGAGTATCCCGCCAATGATCTCGGATCTCGGATTACAATCCCGACTTCAAATCATGATGCCGACTTTCAATTAGGACAGATGCCGATTCGTGTGACGATGCCGTGGTGGGTACCTTGCATCATTTAACAATCCCGGATCCCCCAATCATGATTAGGGCTCATTGGAGGTTCCTGGAGACCTGGTGGGGGCAAATTTGACGACGAATCGGAGCCTGGAGGATAGATGATTCACTTGACTGGCGAGTTCCGCACGATTAGGTCTCCAGGATTCGGCCCTTTTGCGATGCTCATGATTCTGTCTCCCAGTCAACTTGAAAGCCAGAGTTCTTCTTCGATCGGGAAGTTTGAATCCTACGTTCCTTTTTCAAAGACTGACCGCAATTGGAATTATTGACAAACCAAGGGCTTCTTTGCTACGTAAGCACAATCTAGCCCAAACCATCGCACAAGGACCTACTCCACTACGAATAGAAACAAGACAAAGCCCGATTGTATTTGCCAACGATTCCAATTATTTGAGCCAAAGAATTCGCAGATTTCGTGAGAAACGTTGAGAAGCAAACACGGACGGTGGATCTTGGGAATCCTCAAAAGCAGCCACTCCCACCGTAGTTTCATGCATATTAAAACTCCAGTTCGTTTGGCATTTGGGAACTGGAATCATTCATTGACCATCTTTGGTTACGGGAATCGAAATTTATCGATCCCCACAGACGGCGCCACTGTTCTGGTGTAGAATACAGATTGACTAGCCCTGAGGGGCTAGGATGTTGGTGTAGATTGGGACTTGACCTAGGAGTGATTCCTAGGGCCTACGTACCCTGAAGAGGGATCAAAGTCCACGTAGTTCGAGTATTGATGGAGGCGTTTAGCCAGAGGGGGTCTGTATGCTCTGAGACGTCTGTCTGTGAATAGCCGGAGCGTAGACCGTTGTAGAAGATAGATGACGATCTCTTAGGTTCACGCTCTATATGTAGATGGCTCCCACGTTGTGCGTGTCCAAGGATCGTGCAAACCGCCCTGGTCATGGCTGGGTCCCACAGTTAGTGGGTTGTGATAGTGAGATAGTGGGCCTTGACTAGGTCTATAATAAGTATATTAAATTTCAATAATTTTAAAAAGACTTATTAAAATTTTAAATTTTGAACAAATGTGATAAATTACCTAACTTCCTCACTTCTTTTTTAACTAAAAAATCATCACACACCCCTTGCCGGCCGTGGACTGTCAGAGCTCTGGCTCTTGACTAAAGGCAGCGACCATCAACGCAGCTCCGGTGATCTTGCCGGCGGTGTCATTTTTTTAAAATTTCTCAAACAAAAGTCGTTAATATAGATATTCGAATTGTTAATATATATATATGAGGTTATCGTTTGTCATGTCACTTAACATAAGATTATGTAAGTCACTTCAAAATTACGTCGTTTTGGGATTAAACGAATTAATGAACTCTCAAAACGACGTAGTTTTGGGTCAGGGGAATTAATGAAAGATCTTTTAGTAAAACTCATAATAAATTCTAAAACAAAAATACAAAAACACCCTTCATTAATTTCCTTAACTCCCAAAACGACGTAGTTTTGGGCTCACTTGACATAATCTTATGTCAAGTGACATGACAAACAATAAACCCTATATATATATATATATATATATATATATATCAAAATTTGTAAATAAGGTTCATTGAAACTCTGGCGATCTAATATATTTTTTGAATTTCTCAAGAAAAAGTCTTTAATATAGATATTTAAATTGTTAATATAGATACTAAAGTTGTAAATAAGGTCTACTGGAGCTCTAGTGGTCTCATATATTTTTTGAATTTCTAAAAAAAAATCGTTAATATAGATACTCCCTCCGGTCCTAATTATAGGACATATTTAACCGATTTTGGGGAGATTAAGAAAGAAGTTTAATTAGTTAATTTTACTTATTTTCCTAAAATGTCCTTATATAAATTTAAAATGACCTAAATGAAAGTAAATCAATAGCTCCTACTACATGCCTCTCCAACCTAAATTTTTTTTCCACATGCTATCTAATGGTCTAACTATATATACATATATATGTGTATACATATAGATACACACACACACATATATATGTGTGTGTGTTTACATATATCGACAAACACACATAGGCACACACACACCCACACACATATAAACACACACACACAAAGATATACATGTATATATGTGCGTGTGTTTATATTTGTACACACACATATTGACAGACACACACAAATATACATATATGTACACACACACATGTGTGTGTGTGGGTAGGAGTGTGTCTATATATATTTGTGTGCGCACACACATATATATATTTGTGTATAGACACACACACACACAAAATATATGTGTGTAGACACACATATATACATACATACATATATGTAGACACACACATATATGTGCACACACACACACAAAATATATGTGTATAGACACACACATATATACATACATACATATATGTAGGCACACACACATATGTGTGTGTCTATAGTGTCTATAGATATTTGTGTGTAGACACACACATATATACATACATAGACACACACACACACATATATCTAAAAGTTTCGTTAACTGGAAGAGTATACACGTCCACATATATATACTCACAAAAAATCAAACACACTTGAGAGAATAAAATAGGGGTGTTTTAGGAAAAAATTGACAATTATTAGAATGTTGTCCTATAATTAGGACCAAAATCAACTCTCAAATGTTGTCTTATAATTAGGACCGGAGGGAGTACTAAAGTTGTAAATAAGGTCCATCGGAGCTCTAGCAGTCTCATATATTTTTTAAAACTTGTCAAGCAAAAAGTCTTTAATATGGATATTTAAGTTGTTAATATAGATATTAAAGTTGTAAATAAGGTTGATTAGAGCTCCAACGGTCTCATATATTTTTTGAATTTCTCAAGAAAAAATCGTTAATATAGATACTCAAGTTGTTAATATAGACTAAAGTTGTAAATAAGGTTCACTGAAGCTTTGTTGGTCTCATATTTTTTTGAATTTCTCAAACAAAAATATTTGACATAGATACTTAAGTTGTTAATAAAAATATTAAAGTTGTAAATAAAGTCGATCGGAACTCTGACAGTCTCATATATTTTTTTAAATTTCTCAAGAGAAAGTCGTCAATATATATACTTAAGTTGTTAACATACATACTAAAGTCTTAAAAAATATATGAGACTGTTGAAACTCTGGTCGACCTTATTTACAACTTTAATATTTATATTAACAACTCAAATATTTATATTGACGACTTTTACTTGAGTTTTTTTTTTTTAAAAAAATAAGACTACTAGAGCTTCGGTTAACGTTATTTATACAACTTAAGTATCTATATTGATTACTTTGTTAAAAAAATCAAAAAAAAATATGAAACTTATTTACAATTCTATTTTCTATATTAACGATATTTACTTGAGAAATTTAAAAAAATAATATGAGACCGTTGAAGCTCTTATGGCTGGCCGGCGGCAAGGTCACCGGAGCTCCAGTAACGAGTATCGACATTGGAGCTCTGGTGGGCAACAAGGGGTGTCTTAGGTTTTTAATTTGAAAAAAGTGAGGATAGTTAGGTAATTTGCCACATTTGTCCAAAATTCAAAATTTTAAATTAGTCCCTTTAAAATTATTGAAATTCAATATATTTATTTATCTTTTACAAATTTTAACAGTATTTTTCTTCTTTTTTACCAAGAAACAATGTTTTCTGTAGATAGTCGAAATTGATCAAATTAAAATATTCTTGCTTAATGGTGATTTTTTTTTATAGCAATTAATGGCGAATATTAAAAGCGACCAAAATATAATTACATATATAACCTCTAAAAACTGAGAGTTTAATTATAGGAATTGGATGTTTAATGGTGAATATTAAAGCTCAGTTGTGTTGGCAAATAATAAAAGCTCGGTTGTAATCAAGTAACACTATCTTACTAAAATACTCCTAATGTCTTATTTTTGAGTTTGAGAGAAAAATATTTTTTTGTCATGTTTATGAGAAATATCATTAAATTTTTAACATCGATGTACTATTATACCTTTCTTGAGTGAGAAGGGATTCATTAATAAAGATTAAGGAATGTACAGCAAAGAAATACAAGCGAATTGCATAAGAAGGCTAAACCTATCCAAACAAAACTACGTATGAACAACCAAGGACCTGACTTGCATGTCCTACGATACTGTGGGCAGTAAATCTTTCATCTGCAAAAATTCTTCTGTTCCGGATGTCCCATAATTTCCAACAGGTGATGCAAGAAAAACCTTCCAGGAAATGTCAAGCGACGTGGAGAGAATAGCTGAACGTAACCATGATTGGATGTTCAGACAAAAAAAATCAGAGCTGAGGTCTCTGTGGGTAATATTTTTTTCCAAACCGATGATGCCATGCTACACTCTTTGAACACATGATTAAATCTTTCAGTCCGGCTAGGCACAGGGGACAACAGTTGTCTTGGGTCCTTTTCCTAGCAACCCTCACCTCATTTTGTGAGTAATTTCCCTTTTAAGAGCAGCCAAATGAACGTGCGAACCCTTTGCGCCATTGGCAACTTCCACATTTTAGGCCATACATGATCATAGTCATTCCAGTGGAGTGATTCCAGAGCTCTATAAGCAGACTTTGTTGAGAATTCTCCATGTTCCCGTTAGATGCCAAAAGTAGGAGCCGGAGGGGGGAGCTCCCTGAGTCCTCATATATCCTTCAGAATTCCTGGAGGCAATAGGTGAGCAAATAAGTAGCATTTCCCGGAACCATCAGCGTTCACATAATCCGCAGTAGGCTTTGAGAGGTCATATTCAGGGATGGGAGCAAACACTAAGGACCCGTTTGTTATAAAGAAAGTTTGGGGAGGGAAATGAACTTTGGAGGAGGGAAAGGAAAGGAAAGGAAGATTTGAAAGATGAGGGAAGATGACTTGAGTTGTTTGGTAGGAAGAAAATGAAGAGGGAAAGTTGGTAAAAAATTAGGAAATGTCTATTTTACCCTCAAAAGAAATTAATTGGGAAGATGGCAACTTTCCTTCCATTTTCGGATGGAAAGCACTTTCCCTCAAATGAGGGAAGATGGACCCTCACTGGAAGATGCTGACTGGACTTTCTGTGTAACAAACAACCAAAATCCATGGGAAGATTGTGATCTTCCCTTTCCCTCCCCAAGCTTTCTTTGTAACAAACGGGTCCTAAGTGTTTTAGCGGACCAGAATCTCCTACCCAAAAATCTGACCAGAAGCTGACGCAGCTACCATTACCAGGCACCCATTTTATGTGATGGTATACAGTAGGATCTTGGAGAAAATGTTTGGGGTGGCTAAATGTATATTTATTAACTAATTAAATTTTTTTATGATTATCTCATTTTTAAAATACTCATATTTAAAATATTATATTAAATTTTACATTATATTAAATTTAAAAAAAAAATTCTAAGGTTTGTCATGATTTCTTGGACTTTTGATATTAGGGGTAAAATGATCATAATTATTCATGCAAATGATTTTTTGGATTTTTGATATTACTTGTTCTTAATTTTGCATTTTAGGTGTTTAAGAAAAAAATTTGAGATTTTGGAGGGTCAGAATTAATATTTTGAGGATTGGGAAAAGTTATAGAAAAGTCCCCTGAATTTCTGGAAATTGCAATCAATGAAGAAATGTGACTAGCGAAAATTACAGAAAATACCCATAGTTTTCAGAAATTATAGTCCTCTCTACACAGTTTTCAGAAATTTTTACTTTAGTCCCTTCTTTAGAACTTCTGAAAGTTTCATCTAGGTCCCTGGTCAAATCCTTATTTGACCAGGACCTTCTTCGAGAGAGAGAGTAGGTCATTTTCCAGAGACACAAGCGCCGCAGATTCAAACCAAAACGTGAAGAAAGCTTGACCATAGTTTTGACTTTTGAGAGGAGAGGAAAAAGATAGAGGAAAGCTTGACCAGTGTAGAACCACCGCAAGCCGCGACCTTCTTCTTTTTTCTTTCTCTCTCTCTACCACTGCTGTCATCACCAGTGTCCTCTCTCTCCTCTTCTTCCTTCATTTACGAATTTCTTGGGGGGGCCATGGCCCCCCCTTGTCTCTTCTAAGATCCGCCAGTGATGATATGTGTCATCCCATAGCTTAATTAGATTACCTTTCATTTATTATTGTGTGGATCTTATTTTCTTAAAAAATGAGTACATTAAAAAGGATAAAGTTGAAAAGTTATTTATTTTTAAAACAAAATTAACGAGGTTTATGATTTTTCCTGGCTTCAATGAAATATGTTGTTTGTGAGTTTTGAAATCAATTCTTATGATTTAATTTTTTTTAAAAAAAAAAAATTAGTCCCAAAAGTTTACATCTTCTGATCCTTTCATTCTTAATAGTTGCAATCTTGTAGTGGGGACATAATCTTTTACCCTATCATATAAGGGTTCGACTTCAGTCCACTGAGCTTATCATCCTCTTCCGTCCTCTTTCATAAAACAGAGCTGTTTTGGCGCAAAATCAACTGATGCTTTTTTTTTAAGGATATGTAAGTACTAAAAAGATACTTCAGGATACTCACCGATATTAAAAAAATACTTCATAATCCTAAAAAAATATTTTAGGGTACTGACTGGTACTAAAAAGATAATTTAGGATATAGACTGAGGATACTGGTACTGAAAAAATACTTCATGATTTTGAAAATTTATTTTAGGATCTTGAAAATCTTGAAAAAAAATTTCAAGATCTTAAAATAGTTTTTCAAGATCATGAAGTAGTTTTTCAGTACCATTCAATATCCTGAAGTATGTTTTTAGTACCAGTCAGTACCTTAAAATATTTTTTCAATATTATAAAATGATTTTTTAGGATTATAAAGTATTTTTTCAGTACCGGTCAGTATCATGAAGTATCTTTTTAGTACCTATAATACCCTAAAAGAAAAAAAGAAAAAAAAAAGAGCATGAGTGTTGATTTTGCGCCAAAACGGCGCTGTTTTATGGAAGAGCAGTGGCGGAGCCACTATGTTGCATGTGGGTGCAAGTGCACCCATAAATTGTAGCTTTTGAGTTTTATTTTTTTTTAAAAAAAAATTGTTGCCGTTGAGTTTTTTTTCCCCTCGCTGCTGAGTTACTACATATCTTAGCATAAACACCCATTATCCCCCTCAAAACATGGGACATTATTATATAGTGCTATGAGGCCCATTGGTGGTTTTATTTGTATGGGCCCCAAGCTTTACTACCCTCTGCCAGAGCCAACGTTTTATTTTTTTAGTATGACGTTTTTTTTTTAAAAATGACCATCTGATTAAATTAAATATAAATATAAATATTATCAGACTTAATTAACATAGTTTTCTCAAAAAAAAAAAAATCCTACAGTCACATGTACTTAGCTTGTAGAGTTCCGAGAGCAACTCCCCTGCATAAAATAGAAAAGTTCCAAAATTAATTGAATTTGAATAGATCAGTTGATTAAAATAATTTTTGTATCAATCTTTCAGTGGATGACTTGAGAGCAAATACAGAGTATTTAAAGGTGACTGAAGAGAAAAATTACACAACTGAGGAAAATAAAAAGCTGCAGCAAGAATTGGTATGTAATTATACATACAACCCTTTATATTCTTTTTTTTTTTTGGCAGAAACTTTTTTGGTTTATACCGTTCCTTTGATCTCTTGTCATAGGATGTAATCAAGGTCCTCAAAATATTTCACTATAACTAGTTTACAAAGGGTTTGTAGGAGGTGGATCCTACCGTTGAACAAGATGAAACGAGTTCTGTGGGAATTAATTCTTTGTTTTTAGAACTAGCAGGTGTTAAACCTGGAATTGATGAGACAATAAGCTTTGCTGAGATGTTGAAGTAAGAAATATGTGTTGTCTTATTGATTTTGTTTTGACTTGAATTTTGTTCAATATTGTGTGCCTAAATTTGAAACTTATATGTACAAAGTTGTGTTTATGATAGTGTAGAGTTGTAATGCATTTGTGTTCTCATTGTTTTCCTTCTTCCTCTATGTAGATATTTGGTGTTGAACCTATTGAAAGTGTCGTGCTCTCTGGTGGACAGTCTGGTGAGTTATAACATTTATTATGCTCTTTTACTCATTCGTTGATAGTTGACTTTTTAATATCCTATCACATATGACAAACCATAATAATTTTTCCTTACATGTTGCTTTGGAATTTGATTGTATAACATCTGGGTATCTATATGCCATGAGATTAGATTATATTGTTCTGTTTAAATTGATTTCATCGGAAATACTTTTTCAATCGAACCCTATTTCTAATCCTAAACTTTACGAAGAAGTGGGTTGCCTTTTATCCTTTTTAAAAAAAATCGGGGGCGCTGCCCCCGAACCCCCAAATCTCATCATTAATTGTGCACCCACAAACTTAAATTCTTGGCTCCGCCACTGTGGAAGAGGACGGCAGTGGATGATTAGCGCAGTGGACTGAAGCGGAGCCCATCATATAAGGCCTAATTATAAAATTTGATGAAATCATATGGGATAATTACTAAATGCTTAATATTTTTCTCTTTTACTCCTCCAGTGCCACTGCGCTTAGCGATCTAAGGACCCGTTTGTTACAAAGAAAGCTTGGGGAGGGAAAGGGAAGATCCCAATCTTCCCATGGATTTTGGTTGTTTGTTACACAGGGAAGTTCGAACTTGGCGGGAAAGTTCAAACTTGGCAGGAAAGTTCAAATTGGCGGGAAAGTTCAAAATTGGCGAATTTTTTTCTTCTTCAAAAGTTCGAACTTAACAATATATATTTTTTAAAATATATTTTAGAAAAAAAATATATATTTTTTATTTTGAATTAATTTCTTTTGAGGGTAAAATAGACATTTCCTAATTTTTTACCAACTTTCCCTCTTCATTTTCTTCCTACCAAACAACTGCCATCATCTTTCAAATCTTCCTTTCCTTTCCTTTCCCTCCTCCAAAGTTCCTTTCCCTCCCCAAACTTTCTTTATAACAAACGGGTCCTAAGTTTTTATTTTGAATTGGGTACATGCAGAATTAAAACCGCAAGCTTCTAACGCTAAAAGGTTATTGAATTACCTTTTAAAAAATGATTTACGATTTATAAGGTAAGTATGTAATACTTCACAAATAGTGGAAAATGATCAGGAAAAAAAAAATAGTTGAAGCCACTTTTTGCAGTCTTCATATCAAAGAAAGTTAACTCTTTGAATGAAATATCATCGTCTTTTCTTAATCATGAGATACAGTCAAATATTTCAATTCAAATTATAAATAGAAAGAAGAATTGAAGTGAAATATGGTGAGGATGGTCCACTGCACCAAAAATAGTTGAAGCCACTTTTTTTCTTTTTTCTTTCATTTTTTATCTCATATATTGTTATGTATTTTCCCCTCTTTTTCTTTCTTCATTTTTTTTTTCTTTTATCAACGATTCTTGTACCATGCCAAACTTCACTTATTAAATAGGGAAAATTCATAAAAATACCTTGAAATTATAAAATATCAAATCAATTATGTTTACTACACTTCTTAGTTATATAGTGTTTTGAAATATTTTTCAGACGCATCCCACACTTTAAAGTATTGGGTTAAAATAATTGATAATAATTATCAATTTTTTTCATTTTTATTTTAACAAATTGATACTCTGTCTCAGAAAGGACCCACACACACCATCCTATTTTTAGCCACTTGAGATATAGAACCGACAACTTTCTTTACGAGAGGAGGTGCAGGGTGTGATGTGAGTTAGAAGCCCTTGGATCCCTCCTCCTGCAAATGTCATCCGTATAGATGTGGATGGCTCAGTTTGACATCAATATCAAGCGGATTGTGGGGGAGTGCTAAGAAATACTTAGTGGGATTGGTTGATGGGCTTTTTCAAATCCCTTGGTCTTCATACGGTTATTGAAGCTAAAATCTATGCTATCATGCTAGGGCTGAAAATTGGGCAGTAGATGGATCTACAAAAAATTCTCATCTATTCTGGCTCCCTAGATGCTATCAATATCCTTATGAGAGACCGCTCCACAGATTATCCCCTTAGAGACATTATTGGGGAGACTGGAGATGATTGTGAAGTGGAGTTACACTACACTCCAAGAGAGAACATCTCTTGTGCTGATTATATGGCCAAGCAGGGTCATGGCGATGCGATTGATGTTGAGGTGGTTCTGGTTCTAAATATCCCTAGAGGATGTCTAGATATGGTTTTGAAAAATCAACGGTCGTGTTCATCTTAGCTTTCTATTTAGATATATTAAGGGCTAGATTTTCACAATCTGATTCCTAAGTTCTCTTTTCAAACCTCAGCTTACCTATTTTATCTAAAAAGAAGAAGAAGCTCTTGGACTTGTACAAAGAATATATGATTGTTTTGGGGCCAAAATATAATGTTACAAAGTTTTTTTTTTTCGGTACATTACAAAATATTTTTCTGTCATTAGCAGATCTTGTGTGTGTGTTTGTATTAATGGGAAAATCATTGTGAGGTCCATAAAAAATTACAAAAAAATCTCATACCAAATTCTCCTATTAAAAAGGTCCCTAGGGACTGCATTTTGATTACTTGTGGAATGTGAAATTACTTTAATGCACCGATCGTGAAATTTCATAACTTCTCCAGGTAAAAAAATCTAGTTTTCAAAGTAGGCTCATGCAGTTGTGAAAATAGGCATAAGCACTTGTCAAAATTCGCACAAGTGCTTATGCCTATTTTCACAACTGCATGAGCCTACTTTGAAAACTAGATTTTCCTATCTAGAAAAGTTATGAAATTTCACAAGTTAATATCCCAACGAACAAGTGCATATGATAATTTTGATAAGTGTTTATGCCTATTTTCACAACTACATGAGTCTGCTTTGACAACTAGATTTTCTTATATGGATAAGTTTATGAAATTTCACAATCAGGGTAACAAAGTAATTTCACATTCTGAATTAATCACAATGTAATCCCTTTAGACCTTTTTTATAGAAGAATTTGGTATGAGATTTTTTCATAATTTTTTATAGTCGTGGCTCCTCACGGTAATTGTCCCGTATTAATTGGCAGGTGAATCTTTAACTTCTTCATATACATTTTCTGTCCGATTTGGATCCAACATATTCTTCAAGGCCTTTTGAGTTTTGAGCCCTATAAAGAGATTGTTCTCCCATGGCCTTTTGGACAACTAGCAAAAGAGAAAGAACATTATTTTCTTGTGGCTCATAAACCAAGCCTTTAAATTCATATTTCCCTAAAGTCACCCCAATTCCATGGTGTTACTTTTCCAAGTGCGACGCTATCTGCTCGTGCACCATAAAAAGAAAGGGCATTGTATGTGCCATAAAGCCAGTTATTTTTGTTTTTTCCCTACGATTCTCATAGTACTTTTATAGAATAAACAAAAGAGATGAAAAAAATGCCAACAAAAGTTAATCCAATTAAAAAAAGATGTTGTCTTTCAATTAAAGTTGTGGATTCAAATCTCATCGATAATGTAAGAAACGAATGATCTGTAAATACTTTTTTAAACGCCCTTTTATGTTTAGAGGCATACTAACCCTCTAACCCTGATAAGCTTTGAATCTAGGGAAAAACACCAAAATAATTTTTTTTTTTAAAATGTACCTAATTAAAGCACATTGGAAATTTTTTATCAGAGTAATGCTTACGCCACTAGTGGCGTGAAAGGGGTTCACACCACTGACACAAAATGCATCAATGATGTGAAAAAGGTTTACGCCACTAATGGTGTGAACAACATTCACGCCACTAGGTGGCATGAAATGAATCAGACCCACTCAATTTATTATTATTATTTTAATATGGAATCAGATCCACTACAATTGAGTGGGTCTGATTCATTTCACGCTACCTAGTGGCGTGAATGTTGTTTACGCCACTGACACTTTTTGTGTTAGTGGCGTGAACCCCATTTACGCTACTAGTGGTGTGAACTGTCCTTACGTCACCAACTGCATTACTTTGGTAAAATGTTTTCAATATGTTTTAATTTTGTAAATTTTTTGATTTTTTGATTTATTTATTTTGGTGCTTTTCCCTCTGAATCCAACTTACCATTTTTTTTTGTTTCTATAAAAAAAAAAGATGAAAAAATAAAGGCCAACAAAGAAAGCAAAGGAGCTTGACTTGCGTAGAAAGACTCGGAGAGCGAAAGAATGAGAAAAACTATTTACTAAAAGTAGTCAGAATTTGATTAAACTTTGGGGGGTTCGCGAACCTGCAATTTCGGCTCTTGATTCGTTTCCTCCTTCTCTAACATTGCGATTTGTCCTTCCTTCAAACATATCAAAACCATGGCCACAAGCTATTCTTAACTTGTTCACTAAGTCACATTTCTTCTCTCTAAGTTCTGTAGCATTTCGAGACCACCCAAATGAAGACACTCTTTTTCCCTTTTGCTCAGAAAAAATACCCACATAGTTAAACTGACTCTGCCATGCCCATGCACAGCCCAATCACTCGTTCCCTTTTTCTTCCTTTGATTCTGTTATTGGTTTTCAATTCTGTGTTTCCACAAATTTGCCTTGTGTCTGGTTTCTCTGTTACTGATAATCGATTCCAGAGACCGGATCCTCTTCGACGTTTCAAACACTACAATGGAGGTTTTGATCTTCGAGATAAGCATTACCTTGCTGTAAGTAGTTTTTTTTTCAATTGATTACATTCTATCTTCTTCCATTACCTACATAATTAACGATAAATAAAAAATGACCAAAATCCAAAAATGACGCAAAATACTCTGTAAATTGATTTTGCGTATTTTTGCCTTCTGATCCTTTTCAGTCTGCGGCCTTTACAGGAGTTCACGGCTACGCCATTTCCGGAGTTTGGTTATTTTGTGGGCTTCTCTTCTGTACCTTCATGATCATCAAGTCTCTCTGTGGTTGCTCTGCTTCATTACACTTCAAAGACTGTTTGAACCATCGCCATATCCTACTTTTCTTGCTCATTCTCTTATTGACTTCTCTCGCCATGTAACCCCACCATCTCTTTCCTCTTTAATTTTATGAAGAAAATATATCTCGGAGCATGTCACACGAGATTTGATATTATAATATTATGATTATATTATTTGATAATACCTTCCATCAGGGCACTCTATACTAGCATGTGTGTATATGCCTCTAATCTTTCAAAGACGTGCAATTCATTCTCATTTCAATATTTCACAAATTCAACATGTATATTCTCTTGTGTGTGACAGAGTTGCTTCAAGTTTGGTGTTCGTGGCGAACCAGAGGTCCCTGAAGAGAACAGAGAAACTGAAGGATTCAGTGCTGGGAATAGGAGAAGATGCTTTGAGTACACTAAGCCGATCGATTAAGAAGATGAAGCAAATGCAATATCTTCTGCTTCCATATAACCAACAGATAACTGGGAATTTGAGTACCACCATTGAAAGTTTCAGGGGAAACTCACATGTGATCCGTCGTTTTATTGTCTCAAGCGGACGTATATTCGACAAGGCCATTAATACTTCGTATGACTCTATTATTCTTTTTTTGTTTGACGCAAGTTGACATTTTTTCTAAATCATCAACAGCTTTATTGATTATACTTATTTGCACTAGATATATTGCTCATCTCGTTCTTGTGTCCGTCAACTTAGCAATGTTGATTGCAGCACTAGGTGAGCATAATCCTGTACTAGGTCAATTTATCAGTTTAAGCATAATGTTCCTAGTACAACAAGTTCGTTAACTTGCTCAAACATTTGACTCTGTTTCAGTTCTGCTGCTGCTGCTTTGGCGTCCTGGATTTATCACGTAAGACACATATTTGTGTTTATTATCAGTTGTCTTTAATACAAGAGCCTTTTAACTTTTTTTTTGAGAGATAAATGAAGTTAAATAAACAAGTTAATCACACCATATGTTGTTTATCAATAGATATTTAATTACTTTATATAACTTAATAGGTAATTTTGCTCAGAACTTAATAGGTAATATAAATTAGTTTGAAGAGAAACCATAAATATAAATATTCTAATATAACTTATTTACATTATATAACTTTATTATTTCCTCGTGTGTTTAAGGCTCGAACTATAAGTTGTGATATGGTTTCTGGGTTTTGTTTCAGCATAATCTTTTGCTGTTGGATGGTAACAAGCCTGTGCTGGGTGTTGACAGGTTTTGATTTTTTCTTACACACGTGAGTAAATCAAACAATCATTGCTCATACCTTTGTATCGCACACACACACATATATACGCGGGGTTTAGTAAAATGGTTGAAAATGCAGTTTTGCAGAAGATGTATGTTTGGCTTTGGAGGAATTCGAACAGAACCCACAAAACAGTAGCCTGAGCTCGATGTTGCCATGCATGAATGACTCAGACGCAGCCAAGTTGATGAGTAGAATAGGCTTCACAATTCACGAATTCATCTCAGAGGTAGAGAAATCTACTAATGTTGTTGTTTGGTCCAGAGTACAACACAGTTAACGTTGTTCTAATAAATCTCATATCTGTTTGTGTGACAGTTGAATGCTAAAATGTCGGAGATTTATGGGATGCTGGGAATAGGCGAGGAGGCCCAGAAAATGATAGGAATTACAGAGATCTGTGAGCGTTTCACAGGACCACCAGATTACAAGTTAATCCCAGGTGCCTGCCCTCAAAATGCCACCCCTGTTGGCGACTTGCCAAAAGTAAGCCTTCTCTTCTATGATATCGCATACTGTATTTGATTTGAGTTAGGATATCAGGATTATAAAATGATTTTTTGTGCTTTCAGCGTAGTATTTTTCCAATAATATTAGTATCATAAAATATTATTTGGTACAATTTTGCCCTTAAAAATATTTTCTTTTTAGCAATAAGCACCCTACTAAATTATAAGATCTTGATGAGCGTTACTGTAAAAATAATTTATGATGCTAAATACACCAAAATTATTAAACTCCTATTTATAAATTCTTTTTGAGGAAAAATTTTGGCTCTTATTATAAGGGGTTAAATACCTAATTTGTCACGGAAGTATTGCTAAGGGAGCGCCCAGCACCCGAAAGTTTTTTTGGTACCAAATTTGCCCCGGAAGTTTACAAAAGGTAGCAAATTTACCTAAAAGTGACGGAAGTCCACGTAGATCGTTAAAATGTGAGGTGGCATGCCACCTCAGCACACGTGGCATGCCACCTCATCAATCAAAGTATCATTTTTACCCTGGAAGTTTTCATTAAGGAGCAATTTTACCGGAAGTTTTCATTGAGGGCAAATTTGCCCGGAAGTTTACAAAGTAGCAATTTTGCCCTTCTTTCTCCCAATATTAAATTTGACTATTAAATCAGTCAAAGACCACACATGTCATGCCTTGAAAAGGTCAAACTTGGAGTCAGAGAAGGAGATCCTTGACATGTTGAGCTCAAGGCGGCCAGAATTAATGAAGCCGAACTGGTCACAGGGACTGAAAGGTCTGTCGCAAAACCCAGAGAAAGCATCACTTATGATTTAAGCAAATGAAACGCAAAATGAGAAATGAATTGTTCCAAAAATTGGTTCAGTAAAACAAATCAATAGTGATAATATTTACGTTTGTATAGACCGATCATTTGCTTAGATCATAAGTGATGCTTCCTGTGACCAGTTCGGCTTCACAAATTCTGGCTGCCTTGAGCTCAACATCTCAAGGATCTCCTTCTCTGACTCCAAGTTCGACCTTTTCAAGGCATGACATGTGTGGTCTTTGACTGATTTAATAGTCAAATTTAATATTGGGAGAAAGAAGGGCAAAATTGCTACTTTTAAAAACTTCCGGGGCAAATTTGCTCCTCAATGAAAACTTCCGGGGTAAAATTGCTCCTTAATGAAAACTTTCAGGGCAAAAGGGGCAAATTTGGTACCAAAAAAACTTCCGGGTGCTGGGCGCTCCTTTAGCAATACTTCCGTGGCAAATTAGGTATTTAACCCTATTATAAGTCCACATTTAGGGTAATAAATGTGTTTTTTTTATTACAATTTTACCCCTATTAAATGCAATAAACAAAAATAACTTATTCATGTTGCCTCTTGATTCTATTCATAAATGAGGACAAAATAAAAAATTTAACTCATAATTATTGAGTTGACTAAATTTTTTTGATATGTGAAAGTTAGTTAATTGAGACTTATAAATAGGACCAGAGTGATAGAATACTAATAAGTGACACTAAAAAATATTTTAGATTGCCAATGCAATTTAATGCATGTTTGAGATAAGAATATAAAGACTCAAAGTCAATTGGGACCCAAAAAATCCAATTGGATGAAAAAAAAATGATGTTTAAGAACTTAGATTGTTGAAACAACTTTTTCTAATTTTACCAATGTGAGTTGGCATAGATGGTAAGGGATTCAGGACTAGACCCTGGGTCGTGGGTTCGATCCTCCGCCGTCATTGGGACTCATTTGGTAGGCGATCTCGTAAGTCCCCGGTAAGTGCTCATAGAGCCCGGGCCGTGCCTCGCCTTGTGGGGACCGATGTCGAACCCCTCCAAAACTTTCTTCCTATAAAAAAAAAAAAAAAACGTTTTCTAATTTTAGCTCTCTCTTATTTTCACTTTTGAATCTTATGAATTAGACTTTTTAAATTATCATCGAAACACGTTTATAGTAAACTGACTTTTTTCTAAACATAAATCACGTTATATCAATTGACTTGTACCTTAACTTCAGTTTATAAAAGTAACTTAGAATAAAAGTCACTAATTCAAACGTTAATACAAACAAGCCTATTCATTAAGGATTGTGGGATTGAATTGGAATTGAAATTAGAATATGGCAGTAAAACTTTGTATGGGTACAGATTCTGGCAAGATTCAAGTGTGGAATAGAGGAAAGAGCGGAGGATTGTGAGAAGGAAGGGAGGTTTCTACCAGAAGCAGTGTTCAACATAGCTCATGCTTACAGTAGAACTGTTCAGGATTTTCTGGACATATATCCAGACTTGCAAAGCCTATCAAGATGCTCCTTCCTCAAGAACACAACTTCAGACATATTGTTGCACCAATGCACTCCCTTAAAACTTGCTCTTAGATTGTTGTGGGCTTCCATGTTGTCTCTCTCCACTCTCATGATCACTTTGGTGCTCGCATGGCTAGCACGTGCCTTTCTTTGCTCTAACCATTCATCTCTCTCCATTCTTCGTAGATCTAGAATTACAACTCCTGAGTCTTAGAATCTGTCTAATTCAAACATGTTGTGACATGTTAGAGAATTTTCAGCCTTAACATCAACATGACACTATATATAGGAAATTTAAAAATTGAGTTAGGTAGAATTATTAAGATAGAGTGTCTATATAAGTCATTTTTGTTGTTTTTGTTTTGATTTTAAAATTAAGATGTGGATATGAGAGTAAGATTCTAGTCCTAGGCATCCGGCTGGTCGCAAGACAATCTATGGATGCTCAAGTGTACACATATATATACGTGGGAGTGGTCTTTTTTGTTTTTTGATAAAGAAAGAGTGATCTATTTAATTGTACATATTTTACAATAAAATGTGGTTTAGTATTTCTATCATTTTATTTATGACAATATAATTCAGAATTCTTGAGAGAAAAGTTTACGAAGGCAAAAAATAGAGTTGAGATTTGAATATGCGAGTGAGATTGTCAACAACAAGAACACTATTAAACTGGCCCTTAATGACATTGATATGGCTTGTGGAGTTTGAATTTTTCTGCCGTAAACAAATAATGACATACAATGTTAAAAAAAATTTAAAAATAAATAGTTAAACAATCTTACCTTGTTACACTTTTTTTAATTAGATGGAATAAGAATATTATGCTGAATTATGAACTGATGATAAATGAACTTGGAATTGCGGATGATGATTTGATTTCACTTATTTCTTGTGATTTTACATTATATGAAATAAATATGTATGTCTGAGCAAAAAAATAAATAAATATGTATGGGGAATTTCATTTAATAATTAAGGCGCGTAAGTATTTATTCTAAGAGGAGGCAAACAATGCCTTGGTTGGCCTAAAATTAAAGAGGAGCCAAACAAGGGCTTGGTGGGACCGTGGGACTAGAATCCTTGCCCGAACTCTTAATATAAGATACTTTCCCTTATCCTTATTATAAAGCATCAATTAATTATTTTCATAAACTAATAAAAACAGTTAAAGTCAATAAAGTTATCCTAGAATCTAAATAATTTTTATTATTACCTCTACTAATTGCACTAAACTCTAATATCATATTAATTATTACTCTCACTCACTACCCTTATTAATTATGACCAGACATAGAAAAACACAATTAATGGTCATTGGGAACAAGCAAATGCCTTATAAAAAACCAAATAAACTTGAAAGTTAATGCCTAGTTATTTATCTAATTTATAAGGACAAGAGGGAGTATATTTATCTAATTTGATTAGATTAAGAAAATTAGTTAAGTTTGTTTATATGACATGTATTTTCTAAAATACCCTAGTTACCTTCATTAATTCTATCATTCCTTCTTCTCCTTAATTATTGTTGAGAGGGTATCGGGTAAATTAGAAAAACTATATCTTATATTAAGGACCAAGATTAACTTCTTAAATATGTCTTATATTATGGAATGGAGAGAATATTTCTTATTTGATTTTTCCCAATTATAAATATTCAATATTACTACCTCCGGTCCTAATTATAAGACCTAGTTGACTTTTTTTTGGAGAGATTAAGAAATCTAAATAAGTTACTTAAATCATTTTATCTGTTGTATATCTTTGAATTATATATTAGTTTATTAGTCAAACTAATTAATTTGAAAAAAAAATTCTATAGTAATTTAACTAGCTTCCTTAATCTTTCCAAAAAAGTCAACTAGGTCTTATAATTAGAATCGCAGAGAATAATACTGTGTGTCAGAAAATACTAACACTTATAAACAATAAATAATAAAGCTTCTCCGATGATAAGCTAGAAAGCCTTTCCGTACATTAATTAAGGTCGTGGTCTATAGAATTCCTAATGAAGAAACGCATAACTAATCCTTAATCGATCTCAACATTGATTTGGACACTTTGCCTTTTGTTTATATCCACACACACATATTGACATACATATTACTCATTCTGATCCTAATTATAAGATCTAGTTAACTTTTTTGGAGAGATTAAGGAAACTAATTAAATTACTTTAGAGTATTTTTATTTTTTCTTCTAAACTAATTAGTTTGAGTAATAAACTAATATATAATCTAAGGATACACAACATATGAAATGATTAAATAACATATTTAACTTTTTTAATCTCTCTAAAAAAGGTCAACTAGATCTTATAATTAGGACCAGAGAGGTAGTATAAAATTCAATAGAGGAGGGTAGGTTAGTGGAGTGTATATAAATGTTATTTGAATGTTTGGTTATAGAAAGTGTGCTATACTACCTCTAGTCTTATATATATAAGATTGTATTCGTAATGCAAATCATGTTCTTAATATAGTTTGCACGACAAAAGAGATCTTTTATTAAACATTGGAAGTACTCCCTCCGGTCTTAATTATAGGACATATTTAACTGATTTTGGGGAGATTAAGAAAAGAAGTTAAATTAGTTAATTTTACTCATTTTCCTAAAATGTCTTTATATAAATTTAAAATGACCTAAGTGAAAGTAAATTAATAGCTCCTACCACATGCCTCTCCAACTTAATTTTTTTTTTCTACATGCTATCTAATTAAAATAATGGTTTTACTATATATACATATATATGTGTATATATATAGATACACACACACATATATATATATGTATGTGTGTGTGTGTATACATATATAGACAGACACATATAGGCACACACACCCCCACACACATATAAAAACACACACACACACAAAGATATACATGTATATATGTGTGCAGTGGTGGACCTACGTTGGTGCAGGTGTTTGCAAGTGCAGACAGAAGATTTTAAAATATCTATATGTTTTAGCTGAAACTTGTTAGCATAAATGGACCCTTAGCTTGGTGGTAGAGTGATTGAACTCATATAATGAGGTCCCCATTTCGAACCCGGGCGTGCCCCATGCCGCTCATTTCTTTTCTTTCTTTCCTTTTCAATCCAAACTCTTTTCTTTTTTCTTTTTTTCTTTTTCTAAACTCATTTCTTTCTTTCTTTTATAATCCAAACTCTTTTCTTTTCTTTTCCAAACTCATTTTTTTTTCCAAACTCATTTCTTTTCTTTTTTTTCCCAAGCATGCGGCTGATTTCTTTTTTTCTTTTCCAAGCATGCAGCTGATTTCTTTTCTTTTTTTTTCTTTTTTTTTTTCAGATTTTACTCCTTATGAAAAACACATGCAACAGTATTTTTATCTATAATTTCAAAACCATATTAAAAGAACCGTTGATCATACAAGACAAGGGTGAAGAAATGCTATATAATATAGAAAATATTCAAAGGTCTTCATTTTTTATAACCACCACTATTTCCATTTATATATTTTTTAAAATTATAAATTAAATACATTTGTTTGATTCGAAGTCCTAAGAAGAAATTTAATTCTCCTATCGTAGACATTTTAAACTCACCTTGCATGATTTTAGAGAACTCTTGACACACTTATGTTGAATGTAATACATTTGATAAGATTGATGATGGAGATATAATGCAATATTTTCAAGGAATGAAGAATCGAAGAATGCTTTTGTAATCATTCTGTTGTAATAGCTTAATTGACTCTTGATTATTATTTTTCTATGTTAAATTGAAGTTTTCTTTTCTTGTTCATATTCTTTTGTTTTAAATGCATTTAAAACTTTCCTTAAAAAAAAAATTCGGACAGCAATTGTGCACACATAAATATTAAAAGTTTGGATCCGCCATCTGTATGTGTGTGTGTTTATATTTGCACACACATATTAACAAACACACAAATATACATATATGTGCGCGCGCACACACAGTATACACACACCCACATATATATGTGTGCGTGTGTGACTATATATTTGTGTGCGCACAAGCATAAAATATATATATGTGTAGACACAAACACATATATTTGTGTGTGTACACACACACAAAATATATGTGTGTAGACACACACACACACACACATACATACATACATACATACATACATACATATAGACACATATATGTGTGTGTGTGTCTATAGTGTCTATAGATATTTGTGTGTAGACACATACATATATACATACATAGATACACACACATATATATCTAAAAATTTCGTTGATTGGAAAAGTATACGCGTCCACATACATATACTCACAAAAAATCAAACACACTTGAGAAAATAAAATAGGGGCGTTTTAGGAAAGAATTGACAATTATTAGAATGTTGTCCTATAATTAGGACCAAAACTAACTCTCAAATGTTGTCTTATAATAGGACCGGAGGGAGTAATATACAGTATGAGTCTTTGACCTTATTTTCTGTAATGTATAAATGTTAGGCCCAGGATGCACATAACTGGCTAAGTGCATGTTATATTTTATATTCATCACAAGGGAAAATCATTGTCAGGTCCTAAAATATGAAATTAATCATAAAAAAATCGCACACCCAATTCTTTAGGGACTTTTTTGTGATTGATTGTTGAATTTCCCTAACAAAAAATTCTCGTCGTCAGAATGATTTTTCATATTGTCAAAATAGTTTTATTAGTTTTTAAAATGTCTTTATGAAAATCTCGTTGTGAAAATGACTTCTTATGTTGTCAAAATGACTTTATATGTTATAAAAAATTCTCCGAGTTTTTCCACCCGTGTGTAGAATTTTAGAAATCTAGACAATTTTTGGCAACATGAAAAGTCATTTTGACAACATAAGAAGCCATTTTCACAACGAGATTTTTATATGGACATTTTAACAACTAATAAAGTCATTTTAACAATATAAAAAACCATTTTTACAGTGAGACTTTTTTGTGAGGAGAATTGGGTATGAAACTTTTTTGTGATTAATTTCGTATCTTAGAAACTGACAGTGATTTTCCCTATTTTATTTCTATCTGATATCTCCTTATGCATTTATATTTAGTTAATTTTAGATTTTTAGTGTGGTAAGAAGACAACAGCTTAACAAATTCTGAAGTGTTATGCTTATTTATTAATATTTAAAATTTATTAAAATATAGGAAGTTTTTCTTTTGGCGTAAAAAATGTATGAAGAGACATTAGAGGTGTACAAGTAAATAATAAAAAAAACTACATGTAGACTAATATAAAAAATATATTAAATTTGAGACGAGTTGCATTATTTAAACATAAATAAATAGGTTGCATATTAATTGAATAACGTTAAATTTAATTAAAATTTTGAAGTAATTTTTTGAGCAGAATTTAAGTATGCTATGTTTTCCTAATATTTTTATTCTTTAAATTAAAAATAATTATTTAAAAAAAAAAATGTCTATTGGTGTAGGTGGGATAGTGAACAACACATTACGGCCAACAATCCCAAGTTATTGTGATTTAGAATGGAGAACACTGATGGAACAATGTTGGGCGCCGAATCCGGCAGCCCGGCCGTCCTTCACTGAAATTGCTAGCCGTTTACGTGTGATGTCGGCGGCGGCGGCTAGTCAATCAAAGCACAAGGACACAAGGCAGCTAAATGATGTTAAAAGTGATATTCATGCTGGTTTTTTCTTATCCCTTTTATACCATTTTGGCCATTAATACTGCCAAATTAATTCATTGAATGATATAATATACCCCACAGAAGCAATATTTATTCTAGGGGTGGTGAGAATCTTTTAGGTTTTGTCCAATTATTTTCTTTTGTCTTGTATTATTTGTTGTTACTCATGTGCAGATCAACCACTTTGGTTTCTGTTGTGGCTCCATTGTTGATTTCTTCTTCCTTTTTGCATTCTTAATATGGGTTTTGGACAAGGTTGATATTGTTGTTAGCTCCAAATTGTTTCTAGTTTGGGGAGTGGTAAAGGTGTTGAAATTTGATCCTGAATTTCTCAATCATGACTTTCTGATTTGATTTTCTCATTTATAGACTAGTTAAGCATATATTTCATGCCAAGCCTGGGCAGAATTATTATTCAATTTTTTTAAAAAAGCTTTCCTTTACTTCTAAATTTACATTTTTTATTTTTGCATTTCTTTTGTTTTTAAAAATCTCAACACCATTAAATTATATCACAATATAATACTCCGTCTTGTTCTAGATATAAGACCTATTTTTCTTTTTTTAGAGAGATTAGGGAAGTTTAATAAATTATTTAATTATATCATATATTGTATATGATTAAAGTACTATATGTTCCTGTTTGGACCCTCTTATTTTTAGCTTCTCTTCTCCTTATAAGCAGAAGTTAAGCTAAATAGATTTTTACAAAAGCTCTTGTAATAAAAAGAGCTTTTTTATAATGAAGAAAAAAAGTAAGAGGAGTTTTTTTTTTTTTTAATAAAAAAAACTCTTATTATTAGCTTATTTTGAAATGAAACCTAATCCGATTTCTCTTGACTCACCCACCAATCTTCTCACCACGCTCGTCGTCTTCTTCTTTGTTCGTTGTCACCAGTCATCGTCGGCATCCTCTCCTCTTTGCTCGCTGTCGACAATGAAGGTCTCAGCCTCATATCTAAAGCTCCAATCTAGCATCCTATATATGGTCCAATCGCCAACAGAGGTGAAGCTCCACTCCGGCGTTCTCTAATCTAGCTGCCGACATTCTCTCCTTCTCTCAGCATGCCGCCGATGATAAAGTTCTCAGCCTCATATCTAAATCTCCACTCGAGTTTCCTTTGATATAGTCACTGACATCCCAGGGAGAAGATGAAGATGATGCTCGATGAACCAACTTCGGCACCCCCTCGCCAAGATGATGAACAGTGATTGAAGTGAAGGGGTTCTTGGGAGAATTAGATTATGCAGATAATGTGAAGTGGCAGAGTTGCCATTTTTTAAAAAATAATATAAATTAAGTAATTAGTGACAAAAAATTTTAAGAAACTTTTAAGCAAAAAAAATTTATATAATCATCAAACAGTTTTTAGCTTTTTTTTAAAAAGCTCTTTTTTTTTTTAGCTTTAGCTTAAAAAAGAAAGGATCCAAATAGGCTCTATATCAATTTAGAGTAAAATATTAGCCACTTATTTTGCCTTAATTACATGTCTCTCCATTATTTTGAAAATACTCCATCTAGTCATTATTATAAGGCGGCGCTAACAATTTTCACCAAACAAATAAAAACAGTTAAAATCAATAAATTTGTCCTAAAATTTAAATAACTTCTAATATTGCCCCTACAGGTGCCTTAAACTCTCCCTACTCTCACCCACTACACCTTATTAATTAGGCCTTATAAAAAAACTAAATATAATTGTTAGTTAGTGTCTTATAATAAGGATAGAAAGGAAGTATACATTTAAGTCCAAATCGTTAATTCATTAAGAATATTCTAAAAAGATTCCACAATTATTTTCTTATTTCAAATTTATATAAAAATAAAAGTGAACCTCCCATTGATAAATTATATGGTATACTGATATAATTTACTCCCTCCAATAACAATATAAGACATGTTTGTGAAGTTATTTTGGTCCTAAATATAAGACAAAGTTTTCATATTTGTCAATATTTTCCTAAATTACCCTTATTAATACTCCATTAACAATAATCAACAATGAGAGGGATTGAGGAAGGTAATTAGCTATTTTAAAAAATACATGACATATTAACTAACCTGACTAACTTCTTTAATCTAATTAAATTAGATAAGTATATCTTATATTTTTTTTTTTATTACAAAGGGACTGATCACTAACGATCAGTTATCACTAAGGCATAGCCTTATTTGACCGACTCATGACGTCATCTTTGAGGCGGCAAAGCAAACCATCGGGAGGATCGGATAAAACATAGTAACCCCGCCCATTGTCAATGCAAAGGAAGCAAGGTAATCTGCCCCGGTTGCCCTCCAGATAGACATGATTCCATGTCACACGCCAATCCTCTGCCATCAGGTCGAATCAGTCGAACAATAGTCAAGGTTCCATAGGAAACCTCTCTGTTCCTCGGACCAAATCGGGAGGCGACAAACAGTCGGGGCAGTACCATGACCTCACCAAAACCATAGCTCCGAGGCCATTTCGAGGCCATCTAGAAGGCTCCACAATTCTGCGAGAAATGGAGTACAAAGACCAATATTCCGACAGCAACCTCCTATCCACCGGCCCTCTGAATCCCTAATCAAGCATCCAGCTCCAGCACCCTGACCATCATTTTTAACCGCCCCATCACAGTTGAGAGCCACGGCAAGCCGAGATGGTTTCAACCAGCGGATTAAAACCTCCTGCCTCCTTCTTCCACCGTTAGCCTCTCCGACCCGCACCATAGCCTGAACGTTGAACTCACGCCCCGCGCCTCGCCTCCCGAACTAGAGAAGGCGATTGTATCCTCTTGTTCACAACAAAGCCATATTCCTTGCCTCCCATAATTTCCAACATGTCAAGCCAAAGATACTAGACCATCTTACCGCCCCTCATACGGCTTAGAATCTCCCGGGTTATGAGTAATCCACGCATTGTGAAATCCAGTGGAGGAATGCAGCCGAGTGGGTAGCAACAAGCGACGCCATACTGATCTAGCAAACTGCGGTGCCACAATACATGATCTGTATCTTCTTCCGCCACCCCATCGTGAACGAGGGCCACTTGCGTCATATGCCGCCGCCCGCTCAACATTGGTTGGTAAACCCACATGTTGCTAACCAAAGAAAAACACGTACTCGTTGGGTCCCTTCCCACTTCCAAATACGCTCCCAAAGTCGGCTCTCGTGTGGTATCGTCCGAGTCACCAAGCATGTCATAGGCGGACGCCCCGAAAGCATCCATGTTGTGTGCCATCCCGAAGCAAGCTACGGTGCCATCCTCCCGTGCGGGAGCAGGCACCCCGCTATGAGCCGAGAATGTGCTCTGGAGATGCACACGAAACAAGTCCAGTTCCACTTCTGCCTAGGAGTAACAAAGTGTTGAACAGGTAATGCAAGCTCATCTGCGAGAATGTCACGAAAGGTCAACAATTTTAAAGGGCCTACCTCGGGCACCCGGATTATCGGCCAGAACCTCACATGAGAGCCGTCTCCCAGTCCCCACCGAGTTCCGCTATCCACATCTGACCAGACTTTCTTTAGGTGTCTCCACAAATAAGAACACCGCTCATAAGCCCCCTGATTTCTTTGCTCAAGTTTCTTAAACCCCAGCCCCGATTTAATTGACTTACATGTCCTCCCATTTAACTAAACTTGGGCGGTGCGTTCCATCCCAGGGCCCACACGAAATTGCGAATATGGCGCTCAATACGTTGACACGATCAGATGGTAACTTGGTAGTGCATGGTGTATGCCGGAATAGGCGATAAAACCGCTTTTGCCAAAGTTATACGTCACCTTGAGAAGGGTCTTAGCTGTCCACCACGAGTTTACTCAAAATTTTATCTTCAAGGTACGCATAAGTCCCCAGACGAACCCTGCCATGGAGCAACGGAACCCCAAATATCTCCCGGGTCCTCAGTGCGTGAGAAGCCCGGTAGCTAGCGATCTCTGTCGAACACCATGGCCGAACCTTCGAAGAAAAAGCTGCAGTCTTGGAGCGACTCACTTTATGGCGAGACTAGAGCAAAAATCTTCAGGACTCGATTCACGGTTGCACTGAGAGGAAGCTATAGAGCTAAATAAGACCAGGTCATCCGCAAAAATAGATGGGATAAAGGGGCGGCGTCTCGACCTAGACAAATAGGATGCCATTTCTTGTCTTCTTTGTCTACCAATCGTTTGAGAAAGTCTTTCCATGCATAACACAAACAGATAGGGCGAGAGAGGATCCCCCCTTGAATACCACGAGAGGGATGAAAGATCTCGAGATCGGTGCCATTCCATACAACTCTCATACTAGAAGTGGATACACAAGCCATAGCGCACGAACAAATTTACGGGGGCACCCGGCATCATAAAGTGTCTCCTCAATGAAGTCCCAGGCGCAAGCGGTCCAGGCCTTTTCCAAGTCGACCTTGATCGCCATCCATCCCACCAAGCCTTTCTTAGACCGCATAGTATGAATTACCTCCTGGCAATAATAACATTGTCACCGATCCGCCTTCCCTGCAACAAAACTAGACTGATTAGGTGAAATCAGACGGGGGAGCCACCTCTTGAGCCTGTTTGCCAAGACTTTGGTGACAATCTTATATAGAACTGTACATAAGCTTATAGGACGAAATTCCTTTAATCGCTCAGGGGCCGGAATTTTGGGAATTAAAGTAATAAGAGTTTCATTCAACTCCGGGTCAAGAAGCCCTTCTTCAAAACACCTAGTCACCATTTGGACCATAGAGTGTCCCACCGATTTCCACCGATTACGAAAAAGGCTGCATGTATCCCATCAATCCACAGGGCCTTGAGCGGCTTCATACGAAGCAGGGCTCTATGAACTTCTCCCAGAAATCGCCTCGAAAGAGCACGATTCATGGAAGGACCTATAAACGGAAGAGACCCAGAGATTGGTACGGTGGGGCTAGGGCCATCTTTAGTGTACTGAGAGCGGTATAGCATGAGTTGCCGTGCTCTAAGAGTCTCCTCATCGGTACACCAATCCCCATCATCATCTTTTAGAGCCATTATACGTTTCCTATGGCTTCTTCGGACAGCTGTAGCATGGAAGAAGGCCGTATTCCGAGAATCCAAGGTCCGTGAGGCCACAGTTAAATAAAAAAGTGCGAAACAAATCACAGCCGCGCCCTCGCCTCTCAGAAACCCCTACCCTCTCTCCACCATCTAGAATAGCATTAAAATCACCTGCAAGGAGCCAAGGACCATCCACCTCCGCCCCAACCTCAGTCAACCAATGCCACAATTCCTTACGCAAAGTGTTGTTCGGACTCCCATACAGTAGTAAAGAGAAAGGACTGGTGAGCTTCATTTGTTATCCTCGAATGGATGAATTGCTTATGACAAAGCTCCACCGACACCGACAAAGTATCCTTCCAGCAAAAACCAAATACCACCGAGAATCCCGTGCCTCCGGTGCAAGAATTATCAAATCCGGCCAGCAATCCATGACAGTTAACCCCGAAATTCGCGGATTCCACTACCAACTTCCAACTGGGTTTAAGTTCCATCATAAAATGAAGAAATGTGAGAGAAGCTTCCTGCCGCCCGACAATTCCAAACAA